>CAWUFW010008199.1:600000-918219 GCA_963921515.1 Calotriton arnoldi | reverse complement strand
CACGTACACGACACATCACACACATACACTGGGAATCTGAATATACTTGCAACAGCAGCACCATAGGGGCGGGATGCCCATCACCAATGCCACATATGCACACAGGGGCCTGAATGCGCGCCACCACCCCAACCCAGGGGGCTGGATGCCAACCACCACAACCACCCTTAGCCAGGGGGTGCAGATGCCACCACCACTGCCACCCTTAGCCAGGGGGCTGGATGCCTACCACTACTACCACCCTCAGCCAGGGGGGCAGGATGCCCACCACTACTACCACCCTTAGCCAGGGGGGCTGGATGCCTACCACTACTACCACCCTTAGCCAGGGGGGCTGGATGCCTACCACTCACCACCCTTAGCCAGGGGGGCAGGATGCCCACCACTACTACCACCCTCACCCAGGGGGGCAGGATGCCTACCACTACTACCACCCTCACCCAGGGGGGCAGGATGCCCACCACTACTACCACCCTCACCCAGGGGGCAGGATGCCCACCACTACTACCACCCTTAGCCAGGGGGCAGGATGCCCACCACTACTACCACCCTCACCCAGGGGGGCAGGATGCCCACCACTACTACCACCCTTAGCCAGGGGGGCAGGATGCCCACCACTACTACCACCCTCACCCAGGGGGGGCAGGATGCCCACCACTACTACCACCCTTAGCCAGGGGGGCTGGATGCCTACCACTACTACCACCCTTAGCCAGGGGGGCAGGATGCCTACCACTACTACCACCCTTAGCCAGGGGGCAGGATGCCTACCACTACTACCACCCTCACCCAGGGGGGCAGGATGCCCACCACTACTACCACCCTTCACGCCAGGGGGGCAGGATGCCTACCACTACTACCACCCTTAGCCAGGGGGGCAGGATGCCTACCACTACTACCACCCTCACCCAGGGGGGCAGGATGCCCACCACTACTACCACCCTCACCCAGGGGGGCAGGATGCCCACCACTACTACCACCCTTAGCCAGGGGGCAGGATGCCTACCACTACTACCACCCTCACCCAGGGGGCAGGATGCCTACCACTACTACCACCCTCACCCAGGGGGGCAGGATGCCCACCACTACTACCACCCTCACGCCAGGGGGGCAGGATGCCCACCACTACTACCACCCTTAGCCAGGGGGCAGGATGCCCACCACTACTACCACCCTCACCCAGGGGGGCAGGATGCCCACCACTACTACCACCCTCAGCCAGGGGGGCTGGATGCCTACCACTACTACCACCCTCAGCCAGGGGGCTGGATGCCTACCACTACTACCACCCTTAGCCAGGGGGGCTGGATGCCTACCACTACTACCACCCTTACCCAGGGGGGCTGGATGCCCACCACTACTACCACCCTCACCCAGGGGGCAGGATGCCCACCACTACTACCACCCTTAGCCAGGGGGGCAGGATGCCCACCACTACTACCACCCTCACCCAGGGGGGCAGGATGCCCACCACTACTACCACCCTCACCCAGGGGGCAGGATGCCCACCACTACTACCACCCTTAGCCAGGGGGGCTGGATGCCTACCACTACTACCACCCCCACTCATAGGATGGACAATGCATGACACAACAAGCACACCACAACCTAGGGAATGCAAGATTAAGACATCCCCCCACCACCATGACAAGCGTGTGAGCAGGCTGTGTCAAATGCCTACAACACCGAACATGACATTGAACATACAATGTGACCCCCTAGCACATGTGCCACACATATATGTGTGTGGCACCCACAATGCAAGCAGCCCATGACCATTGTGGCAATGGGGCCTAAACCCCCATCATCACAGTGACCAAAAGGCAAGTGTGGGGTCCATAGCTGAAGCACATTTTGACCATTGTGGCAATGGGGTCTAAACCCCCATCATCACAGTGACCAAAAGGCAAGTGTGGGGTCCATAGCTGAAGCACATTTTGACCATTGTGGCAATGGGGTCTACACCCTCATCATCACAGTGACCAAAAGGTAATTGTTGACAAAGAAAGAGCTGCAACTGCCAAACTGCATGGATCATTCCTGGTCACAGAACCAAAAACTCATCTGTGGCAAAGTAGTGTATGTGTCCCATTGCAACATAAATTGGGGGAGCCAAATACTGCAGTGCAAATGAAACATTCCTTTGGCCATGTGCAGACAAACAACACCCATGGGGGCTGAGACCGTCAACAGTCATCAATGACACAATGACAGAAGTGACCATCAGAATGCAGAACCACATATTTGCACCAATGGGCACACAAATGCAGATACCCTGTGGAGACAGCAGATGTGAGGTGAACAGATACCATACCATGGCAGCAATGGGACACACAAACCATGATCACTGTGCTGACCGATGACCTAGGAGTCCCAGGGACAGCAGGGGAAACACACCAAACAACATACAGCCAATGGCACACCCAAGATATGCCAATGCAGTGGTGCAGATGCACAAACACAAACAGGCAGACCAACACTGTCATCATACACAGCAGGTGAGGGGTGGGGGTGCCAGTGTCCCCAGGCAACAACACAACACATGAGGAGAGCTGAATACCAATCATACAGATGTGCATACACTGCCACACTAAGGTAACTCATGGATCCAAATCCCCTATGTGGGCAAGCAGGCATTGACAGGTGAGAGGGAGCACAAAACACACATGTCACACAGGCACGTAGGAACAACAACTGACACAGCAAGTCACAGACACACCACAGCACCACCCCCAGGGCCCCCACAATGTGGTGACCCTGGGCTGAAGAAAAATACCACTGTGATGACAAAGCTAAATGTCGTTCACACTGTGAACCACAGTCAGGTGTCCTGAGCAACTAACTACCATCACACCTACACAAGCACAAATCAATCAGCATGGCCAGTAAGCCAAGGCCAACATGGAGGCAGGGGACTAGCCGGGCAACAACTCTCATCTGCACACACTCAAGACCACACCCCTCGACCTCCAACAATGTGCAGCAGTGAAGTACACATGCACTGGTGACATTGCACATGCACCCATTACTATTCCAGGGTGGTGGGTGGGAACCAAGGTGTAGAAACACATCACACATGGACACTCAACAAGACTCCTGAATGTCTGACACACTGCACACTACGCTGTACATGGACATGACGGCAATACCACACCGACCAATGGGATCCCAGCCACAGTCACACACCAATGAAGAAGCCAAGGTCACCCACAAAGAACACACATAGACAACAACCAACATTGCAGCCCGGACCCTAAGGAGTGCCAGCAGTCACACACACAACGTGTCACAATCACTGAAAGATAACACAAACTGGAAATCACATGACAGGGGCAAACAACAAGTGCCAAAGGGAAACCTGACTGTGACCCATCTGCGTCAGCACACAAACTCTGCCCTGACAGCAAACACACCTATGGGTGACACCCTGATGACCAGTAATGTGCCATGCACCCACATCACAGAGAACACAGGGAGAAGACTTTGGGGGAACATAGCTCAAGTCAGCAAGCATCACAAACAGGTACAACACTAGGGATCACAGCATGCGCAGATGAATGGAAGTGAACACACAGACATGCACATACAACACACACCTTGGGCGCAGGCAATGTCACACGTGTACACACTGCCATGAGGGGACTCCACTCCTGTGTGAGGAAAGCTGTGCCATATGTTGCCTCAGTAGGGCCCCATCATGTCAGCTGAGCACTTGGTCACACAATCAACAATTAGCACCAAATGAGGGCTCCCATCACATCAGCCTGGTCATGGATGTGCCAACGGAATCATCAGCACAGATCCAACACACTTGTATAGCAATGTTGCACTGACTACACGGATGAGTCCCTCCCCATTGATGCCCAAACCTGCATGTCCACTGGAGATGGCAACACGGTCAGGGAAGTAGACAAATGCAACGATGGCAGGCACAACAGATGTGCAGGGGTGGAAGCCACAGATATGAAATTGCCAATGTAAGTAGGAAACCCATTGCCAAATACTGAACACATGACACCCTCAGATGCTGCTATTGATGACATGGATACACCACATGATAGGACACATTCCCCCTGGACCACATGGGTTCCTGCACAGTAACACTTCATAATCATGAGACCAGATATCACCATCACTGCAGCAAGGGCATGGTTAGCTGCACCAACAACATGTACATCTGAAGCATGAGCACTAGAGAAAAGAAAGTTGCTTTATTCAGCATATGTGTTGAGGCCAAACGAAGTCCTGAAAAAAGAGCAAAGGCCAATGGCCAGTCCATTGTCAAAGTTCAAACAGGGTGACACTGGCAGATGTCACCCTACGCATGCCTGCACAATACCAGGGACAATCCACTAGGAGGGGCAACCGGGGGGCAGGCCAGGCACCGCAGGGACAGGATCAGGGCTCACCAGGGGAGTCAGGGAAGGGGTGGTGGGTGCTGGAGAGCCACTGACAACTGCAGTGGAGGTGTCTGACATGGTGTGTGCCGGCACAACTGGGGGGCATGACACAGATGTCGTGGGTGCCGGCACAACTGCAGTGGACCCTGCAGATGGGGTGGACAGGTCCGCCACTGCAGTGCCCAAGTCAGACAGGGCGGTAGTGGACTCCACTGCAGTGCCTACCTCCAGGGGAGGAGAATGGGGAACAGGCAAGGTGGGTTGGACAGAGGGGGGACACCCTCACCACATCAGTGGCACAGACAAGCGCAGCGGGGGGTGTAGTGCTGGGAGAGCAAGTGGCAGGGGGAGAAGGCCGGAGCATCTTGGGGATGGTATATCTGTGGGTGGGGGAACCTGGGGCAGGGTGTGGTGGGGGCACCTGTGCAGTGGGGGCCTGAGGGATGGAGGACGGAGACCTTGTGCCTGAGCTGCAGGGCGGTGGCGGGGTCTTGCTCTTAGCACTCCGGGGGACTTGCGGGTGGGGGCCTCAGTCCGTCTGCGCCTGGGGGAGGGTGTCCGGGGGCGAGGGGCACTCTGCTCCGTGTGGGTGGGCTTCCTCTTCCCCCGGGATGCTGGAGCAGCTTCATCGGTGGGGAAGAGGCCGAGGTCACAGAGGAAGAGCTGCTGTGACTTTGGGGTTGGAGGTGAGGCAAGGGAGGGTGCTTTGGAGGGAGAGGGAACTGAGGACTGCGCAGTGCATGTGGATGCGTGTGTGTGTTCCAGGGCCCCATCCCCTGTGAGTCTGGCTTCAGTCCCCTGAATGTGCGTGCGTGTGCGTTTTGTCATTGGCGTGTGTGTCAGTGTGCTGGATGTGTGTGTGCTGGTGTGTGCCAGTGTGTGTGTGCCTGGGATGGGTAAGGTGCTGGGGAGTGTGGATGGAGCAGAGGCAGGAGGGGTGAGGGACCGTTTGAGGAGGGACACTGCTGCCGTCAGGGAGGAGTCCATGGACCTATTGCCCCTCTGTAGGTCAGACATGCCCGATGAGATGCCCTCCATGAACGACACCAGCTGAGTCAACAGCGCGGTGTGCGCATGGAGGACACTCAGCATGGCTGTCTGCCCTACATGGAGCTGGCGAAGGAGGTACACAGACTCCTCACTCAGGGCAGCAGGGGACACAGGGGCAGGGGGTGCGGTGCCTGGCCCAAAGGAGACACGCTCCCGGACATGGGAGCCTCCACGGACCTGGGGAATGGGAGCCGATGGGAGGGCGGTGGTGGTGCTGGTGGTGGCGGGGACAGCAACACTAGCTGGGGTGTGGTGGCTGCTGACACCCGCCTCCACAAGGGAGTCATCCTCCGAGTTGCTCTGGTCCTCAGCTGAGGTGGATGCTGCTGAGGACTCCTCGGTGTGGCTCCCCTCGCCCTCCGTGCCACTGGGTCCCTCCGACCACTCCTCGGCTGCTGACCCAGTCTGGCTCTCCGGCTCCTCCTGGTCCGTGGAGCTGTCCCCTTCCGTGGCCGTGGATGTATCTGCAAACAATGGGGAAACAGACAGACATCAGTCACCTGCACATAACGCACACACCACTGTGAGCACAGCACATCACAGAGCAAGCCCTGGCATCATTAGTTGTACATTGCTAAAAGTGCACTAATTGAACAGGAGAAGTCAATTGTCAGTCTGATGCCAAGCATGGCACTCACATCCCACATGGCCTTGCACCCATCTGTCTGGTGTCTGTTGGATTGCAACACCCCAGTGTTGACACATGCACCAAGTACACAGTAGTTGGACAGTGCAGAGGACACGGTGTGGACACATCACAGCTCTTGCCACTGAGTCAGTACAGGTTTACGGATGTAAGGGATGCCCAGAGTCAAATAGGAAATGCATGTGATGCATACCAGCGACAGACACCATGATGCACCCATGTCCTGATAGCCAGCGCCACTATGGTGTGCATGTAGCACATGTCACTCCCCTGCAGGATCACCAATCAGTAGACACATGCCATGGCGGAGGCATGACTGCAAAGTCATACATCACTGTCTCAGTGATGTATGACTTTGCAGCCAGACAACAACACTCTGCACTGTGTCACAATAGTAGGTCATGGGGAATGCAAGTCCTGGAGCTGCACAAGTGCACATGTACATCCCCCCCACAACACATCCTCTTAACCCTCATCTGTCCAGGTCATACCTATTGGACATATGGGAGACCTGTGACACTACCCTCTGAACCTGAGCCCCTCACACTCTGCTGTGCATGGGGAACAGCTGCCTGAACTTCACATTTACATGCCCCAGTCTGCATGGGCAGCTGATCAGACACCTATGTGTCACACAAGTATCGTCTCCTATGGTCACATCTCCAGTGGCATGCTGAGCCCCTACCAAGAAACTCCACAGCAGTCCTGGCGACTAATCCACAGCACACTGACACAGAGGCAGACACCTGAGGGGCAAATCACTGTGCACAATGTGTCCTCTGATACACGGGAGTGGGAGTACAGAGTGTATTGTATGGCCTGGAGTAGGCATGACTGTCCAGCCCCACATGAATGAGGGATGAGCCCTGGACTGTAGGCAGCTGGCTAAGTATGTGTGACACACGTCATATACATACTCCTGGGGCCCAAACATTGTTCCCACCCGCAGCATGGGTGTGTGCCAGGTACCCCAGCCACATGTGGTGGATCAGCTCAGCAATTGGACCACAGATCAAAGTAACACGCTGAATACATGTCAGAATACAGGCATTGTGTAAGCAATGGACCCACCCATGATGCCCACCACAGAGTCAGGGAAACAGATGCTGTCTCCCACCTTGAGTCAAGCAAACTGCAAGGACACAGTCCTAAGTGACAGAATTCCCTGCATGTAAGGGCCACACCTGGGTATCAGATGAGGAGTGGGCAGTGCACAATAGAGGGACATGGCTCCTGGACAACATGACTGCTGTACTGTGGCAGTTCAACCTGGCCCGAGGAGGGCACATAACATGTTAGACAGAGTACACAGTGCAGTCTTTGACTCACCCCCTCCTTGCTGCTCTCTGGCCTTCAGCTGCCCATCCAGGTCTGGAAAGACCACCGCCAGGATCCTGAGCATGTGGGGGGTCAGGGTCCGTGTTCCGCCCCTCCTGCGAGGAGGCGACAGCTTCAGCTGGACCCGTGCAATCCTCCGGGTCCAGCCCCGAAGGTCCTGCCACCTCTTTTGGCAGTTGCGGATCCGGCGCTTGTAGACCCCCACGGACCGGACAGCCCGGACGATGTCCTTCCAGATCTCATGCTTCCGATGGGCAGAAGCCTGTCAGGATGACAAAGTGATAAGGACATTACTACACATGCAACATATCCGTGCATGACACAGTTGCATATACATGTCGCAATCACAGGGGCACATGGTGTACCCAGGCAGTGCACGGCTGCCCATGGACAGTTTTCCAGAAGTCACTACATGGTATCATAGCATGGGGAGTAAAACCCTGTTCAGAAGCACTGTCACTGCACCATACCTGTCCAGTGCAAGTCACTACACACTATGGGGGGTGACAACTACTCAGTGAGCCTGCTAGCCAGTGGTGTGCTGACTCTCAGCCTTGCTAGTCAGACAAAATGCACATTCAGAAAGGCAGTGCACAGAACACTCACCTGCTCCCCTGGTGTCCCATACAGCTTGCTGTACTGTGGAAGTAGGCTGTCCAGCAGGGCCTGGTTCTCTTCAAGGCTGAAGGCTGGGGCTCTCTCCACAGTACGTGCCATTGCAGGGTCCAGAGGGGCAGAGACAGCAGCAGTGCAGTGGCAGATGTCGTCCTGGAGCATGTAGTGCAGGCAAGTGGGCTCTCAGGGGAACATGCAGCAATATATATGTGCTGGAGAGGCAGATACTGTCCCTTGTGTCCAAAGTGATAGGTCCAAGTCGTTTGCATCTTCTGAATATGGCCAATCCATGGAATAGCAGCACCAAAACACGCCCACAGCATCCTTCAAAATTTCAACTTCATGACATACATGATTTTGCAACATTGTTGTGGGTGACCAACTGATTTTCCAGCAACCGACTCGTTCGAATATTCGAAAACGCGTCCGTTGCCAGGCAAGCCCATTGTCAATGGGTGCGCACCGATCGGTCCATTGAGGTACAACGCGCACAGGGGTACAACGCGTACCCGCACACATTGAAAGCAATGGGCCGGCCGGAGGCACCGATCGGTCCATTGCTGTTCAACGCGCACAGGGGTACAACGCGTACCCGCACACATTGAATGCAATGGGCCGGCCGGAGGCACCGATCGGTCCATTGCAGTACAACGCGCACAGGGGTACAACGCGTACCCGCACACATTGAATGCAATGGGCCGGCCGGAGGCACCGATCGGTCCATTGCTGTTCAACGCGCACAGGGGTACAACGCGTACCCGCACACATTGAATGCAATGGGCCGGCCGGAGGCACCGATCGGTCCATTGCTGTTCAACGCGCACAGGGGTACAACGCGTACCCGACACATTGAATGCAATGGGCCGGCCGGAGGCACCGATCGGTCCATTGCAGTACAACGCATCACTGTACATGTGACTGGCATATGTCAGCATGCCTGTCTCAGATGGACATATGCCAGCCACAGATAGCTCCCAGGGAGTGAGGGGCACACCTACATCACGACAGCCTGTCCAAACCTTATCATAAGGCATGTAAGGCTGCATTTCCTATTGTGTGTATGTTGGTGTACATGTTGTCCTGTGGGTGTCACCTGTGGGCAGCCACCCCCAGGCTGTGCATGTGTTCATGGGGACAGGATCATGGGTGTTACGTGTACGTGACCACTGTGATGTGCAACTGTTCATATCTGTGCATGTGCCATGGTCACATTTCACAGTGGTGTTTGTGTATGTCATGTCACATACCCCGTGAGTCCCATGTGGGACGGTATGTTTGAGCCAGGGTGTCCCAGTGGCACAATAGTGATGGCCCTCCACAGTCTTTGTGCATGTAGTGTTTACAATGTCTCTGATTTCATGTGCACAATGGGAGACAGTCTCCACATCCACGTTGTGTGTGCATGGACTCTGATGTTGTGCGTGTGTGTCACAGACGTCCATGGCTCTCCTGCCATGGCAAGTGTGGCCACTACCTGTGGGGGTCATGTTTGTTTTGTTGTGGTGTACACATGATACTCCAGGTGATGCCAGTGTCCATGTGGCATTACAGGGTCCCTGGGAATGTGCCTGTCGTTGAGCTGTGGTGCCTGGGGCACATCTGTCCTCACATGTCACTGGGGGGTGACTGTGACACAGCATCATGATATCCAATGGGCCAACCTGGGACAAATTGATGCCACCTGTAGGACCGTGTTGACAGATGTTGGCCATGTATGTACCATAAATGTCGTTCCGGTACTGCACACTTCATGTAGTTGTGCCTCATGATGATGTATGTTGGGATCTTGAGTGTGTTCAATGCCGCATATGTGGGGTGACTGACGATCTTGCTTACTTCTCCTCTGCACTGCAGGGCTCCTGCTGTCCATCGGCCATTCCCAGACCTGGCAACGATGGTGGAACGGGACAGCATCCGACGGTACCGCTTCACCAGGCAGCTGATTGAGGATTTTGCAGTGCAGTTGTCCCCACATTTGCAGCCTGGCCGGCCGTATCCTACAGCGCTGACCCCCAAGGTGAAGGTGATGGCAGCCCTACACTTCTTTGCCACCGGTACCTTCCAACATACTGTGGCGTCTGCTGGTGGGATGTCACAGACCATGTTCAGCCGTGTGCTC
Source organism: Calotriton arnoldi (assembly GCA_963921515.1). Taxonomy (NCBI): domain Eukaryota; kingdom Metazoa; phylum Chordata; class Amphibia; order Caudata; family Salamandridae; genus Calotriton; species Calotriton arnoldi. The sequence continues at coordinate 908,051 of CAWUFW010008199.1, read as the reverse complement.
CGCGATGTTTTGGCGGCAATGTTGCTCTTCCTGAACCGGTACATCTATTTCCCTAGACTGCGACGACTCACTGACGTGAAGAGTGACTTTTATGCCCTGGGGAGGATGCCGCATGTCATTGGCTCCATTGATGGGACACATGTGGCTTTGGTACCACCACAGGCCCAGGAGCAGGCCTACAGGAACCGCAAGCACTACCACTCGGTCAATGCACTGGTGGTGTGTCTTGCAGACATGACCATCACACACGTGTGTGCCCGTTTCCCTGGTTCAGCACACGATGCCTTTGTGATGAGGAGTAGTCGCATCCCTAGGTTGATGGCACAGATGCAGAACCAGCGTGCCTGGCTTGTCGGTGTGTACTGACTTTGTGCCATTGTGTGTGATCTGATCTGTAGTATTCCGCCCACTTTTCCAAGTCAGCTGATGTGCACTTGTCTGTCCGTAGGTGACTCGGGATACCCCAACATGCCGTGGTTGCTGACACCCCTCAGGAACCCTGTGACACCTGCCCAGATGCGCTACAATGAGGCACATGGTCGGACCAGGAGAGTGATTGAGCGGACCTTTGGTCTCCTGAAGAGCCGCTTCCGCTGCCTGGACAAGACCGGAGGGTCCCTCCCATATGCCCCTGCGAAAGTGTGCAAGATTATCATCGTCTGCTGCATGCTCCACAACCTGGCAGTGCGGAAGGAGTTGCCTCTCATCCAGGATGACGATGACCAACATCCGCCACCTGTGGAGGATCCTGGCCTGGACCACGATGCCAGTGACGATGATGATGATGATGGTGATGGTGATGTCCGCACACAGCTCATCACCAACTTCTTTAGCTGAATGTGAGTATCCTGAGGTGTCATGTGAATGATGTGAGTTGGCCTGATGTGTGGGTGGTGCTCTGGTGCTGTTGGAGTGTGTCCATGGGCTACTTGACAGGATGTGTGTTGCGATGTGTGGTGACAGGTGGGCTGTACTCCCCAACAGTGTTGACATGCTAACTTGGTTCTGGGTGGGTATCTTGTAACATGTATTGTGCATGAGTTTTGCTGTTCTGTCCTGTACTGCATTGCTTTTGACTGTGTGTCATTTCTGTCCTTCACAGGGTACTTTCAGATTCGTTTGGTCAACTGTGTCCACCGACGACGTGATTGCACATCCAGGCTGGTAGCTGTTGTGTCCCTACAGGTGATGTGCGCCACACCCATGGACTTCCTTCTGTCTACAGTTGTTGACTGTGTGCCCGCTACCAGGTGGGGTTACCTTGCATCTGTAGTGGTTACGGCATGTTGCTACTGTGTAATAAACCTGTGCTTCACTTAGTGATGTGCGTTGTCTGTGGTCACACATTTGACTGCCATTTGCTTACTGCACCTGTGGGCTACTTGACTACAACTGGGAATGGGTGTGGTGTCTGTGCATTGCACCGTCTTCCCTGGCAACATCAGTGTAGGCAATGAGTCAGATGGCCTAGGTGTGTATGTGTTGTGTAGCCCTGGTGGTGTGTCTCCCTCATATGTGTCACGTTGCCTGTACTCACATGCCTGTGTTGTCCTTGCTGTTGCAGTTCGCATACACTGTGTAATTTTGCAGTTCATCATCCCCATAACAGCACCCACGTTGGAATCACGACAGAGGCAAGTATGGTGTATTAGTGTGTTTATTGTGATAATAGTGCATAGGATGGATTGTGCTGTACATGAATCTTGCAATCCCAAGTTCCTAGATGAATAGAAAGTCCAGGTAGACAGGATCCCCAGTATCGGGGCCACAGTTGTCTGACACATTGTTCCAACTTGTACTCCCCATGCAATGTGTGGGAGTAGTGTTGCCATCAACAGGGTGAACAGTCTGTGCACAAAGGCGAAAATCCAGAACAGGTTCTGGCTTCCTGGGAGTTGCGCTTGGCCATCAGCCTCTCACTTTCCCCTCCTCGGACGACCCCTCTTCTTGGGGGGGGGCCCTCAAGTGCAGGCTGCTGCGGTGCAGGGGACTCTCCGCCAGAGTCCTCCTCCCTCCCTGTGGCAGTTGCAGTTTGTTCGGTACCAGATGTTGTTGGCACACAGGGAGGTGTGGACTGGTTGCTGTTCATCTGGCGGAGGCATTGTAAAATGTCCCTGTGCACCGCCGTCATCTCATGTAGTACATCCCACTTGGACTCCACGCGGGTCATGTGGGAGTCCACACGTGACATGTGGGAGTCCACACGTGACATGTGTGACTCCACTTGGGACATGTGGGAGTCCAAGCGGGCATGATGGGCAGCCTGCTGCTGTTTGATGTCTCTGAGGAGCCCCACTACCTGGCTGAGCTCTCCGGTGCTGGACTGGTACGCATCAGCTATGCGTACCAGTTGTGGGTCTTCATGCACACCAGCAACGTCTGCAAGCAGCGACCTCTGTCTCCCACCCCTCCCACCACCCCTGCTGACATGTGCAGTGTGTGCAGTTGCACGCACAGATAACCCTGGTCCACCTTGGGGGTTGGTGGTGGTGGTGGTGTCCATGGCCCCAGGTTGGTCCAGGGTCACTGCGCTGGTGTTGTTCCTTATTCTGTCCATGTCGGCAGGGATGGTATTCGTGGTGACAGTCGTTGGAGGGGTGGGTGCAGGGGGTGCAGCTGGTGGACCTGCTGGTGCTGCAGCTGGTGGTCCTGCTGGTGCAGCATGTTGACTTGCACCGGATGTGCCAGGTTGTTCATCGTCCGAGGAGGACAGAGGCTGTACGACGCCAGTGAGCTCGGCATCCTCTTGAGCCTGGGACTGGGACTCCTCAGCGTCTGCTGCTGTGTCCCTATCATCACCTGTTTTTGGGAGACACAAACAATGTATGTCATGTTTCTGCAGGCATCAGTGGTTGACACACCTGACAGTTGTGACTGTGCCTCGGGGTGCGGGCCTGTACATTGTATTGTCCTAAGTCGTCACAGTCAGGGGTTGATATTGGTGTGGCACATTGTCCTGCATTATTTGGGCATTTCTATGTATTCTCTGGGGTGTGAACATGGTCTGCATTGATTGTGTTTGGTTGACAGCCAGACCTCCTTCCCACCCACCCACCCACCCAGTCAGTTATCCCACCATGGAACGTGCTTGCATTGCAGGGAGTGTAAGTTGTCTCTCAGGATGTCAGTCAGTGGTGTCCTGCTGTTTGTTGGTGCACAGTTGGCAGCAGGGCCTTGTGCTCCCCACAGCAGTAGCCAGTGTCAGCCATCTTGTGAGTCCTTCTCCACTCCCTGTGATGTGAGCATGGTTCAGGGTGGTGTTGATGGGCCAGTTGTGAGGCTGAGCAATGTCTGTGACTACGACTCCCATCATGCTATTGCCTCCACCCCCTTCCCAGCATGCCCATGCTTCCTTCCTTTTGACTCTGCTTCCCTGTGGGGTGGGCTGGCTGTGCTGACAGGATGGCTGGGAGTGTTGTCCTGGCAGTTGTTTGGCTAAGAGTCCCAAGAGTGTCCCTGTGCTTCACACAACATAAGCCAGGGTGGTGGTGCTTTGTGGGATCTTGTGTTAGGATGGAGGGCATTGCATTCTACCAGGTGGGTACTGTGGAGTTTGTGTTGGGGGGGGTGTGAGGGGAGGTGCTGGTGACTATGGTCAGTGCTGCAAGTCCCCCTTCCCACCCAGCCAGCCAGATATCCCACCATGGAACGTGCTTGCATTGCAGGGAGTGTAAGTTGTCTCTCAGGATGTCAGTCAGTGGTGTCCTGCTGTTTGTTGGTGCACAGTTGCCAGCAGGGCCTTGTGCTCCTCACAGCAGTAGCCAGTGTCAGCCATCTTGTGAGTCCTTCTCCACTCCCTGTGATGTGCGCATGGTTCATGGTGGTGTTGATGGGACAGTTGTGGGGGGGGCAATATGTGTGACTGCGACTCCCATGATGCTATTGGCTACACTGACTTGGCCAGCATACACAGAATTCCTTCCTTTGAGTGGTCTTCACTGTGTGTTGGTGTTGTTGTGGTGGCTACATGTGTGGATGTGTGTGTTAGTTCTATTTGTGCCACTGCCTAGCTGTAGTTGTGGTTGTGTTTGTACATGTGTTGGCACAGTTGGATGTGACTTTTTTGATGGCATGTGTTGTGTTTATCTGACTGACATACACATTTTGGGATGATTCTGTTCTAGTTGCTGTGTAATTGCTATGAGTGCATGGTTTGACTCTCCCCTTGACAGTGATGTGTGTGTGTTTGTGGCAGTATATTGTGTACATTTGTTGTGTACTCACCAGGCTCTGGGATGTCCTCTAGTCCATATATGCTCACTGGCGGTAGGATGGCCCGCACCTTCTCCTCCCAGGGCCTGAGGTATATTGGCTTGGCAGGAGGGCCACTGCCGGTGTGTTGGCTGTTGATGTAATCTTGCTTCAGCAGTTTCCGTACCCTCCTGCGCACGTCATACCACCTGTTCTGGATGTCGCTCTTTGTGCGCCGACATGGTGATTGTGCGTTCACCCTGTTGATGATCCTCTCCCACATCTTGGTTTTCTGCGACATGGGGGTCTGTTGGACCAATGTGCCAAACAGCTGTGGCTCTACCCTGAGGATCTCGTCTACCAGGACTTCCAATTCACAATCTAGGAACTTGTGATTCTTCTTGGGGGGCATGGTGATGGGTGGTGATGGTGGGTGATGTGTGTGTTGGTGTGCAGGTGAGGGTGTGTGGGTGTGTGTTGTGCTGGGTGTATGTGAGGTAGGTATTTGTTGGTGTGCTGCTGGTGTGTGGCTTGTGTGAGGGATGAGCTGTGGGTGTGTGGTTGCTTTCTCTTGGGTGCTGGTAGTGGAATGGCATTTGCAAAGGCTCATGGTAGTGATTTGTGTCCTTTATATAGGTGGAGTTGTGGGTGTGTCTTTGTTCTCTGTCCCCACCCCCCAGTATTTATTGGCTTGGTAATTGCTTGTTTGGCCTTTTTTTGGTTGATTTTTCCTTTGTGCTGTTTGTGTATGTTGGAAACGTTCTTGTGACCGAGTCGGACCCTGCATTGGTCTCGTACGGTGTTTTCCGTTTCGTTAACGCTGTGTTTGTGCAGTTTTGTATGCTGCGTACGCGTCGGTCGCGGTGTATTGTGTTGCTTCGGCTCGGTTTTGTATGCGTGTCGGTCGTACGGCTTGTCCTCCGTCCGACTCGGTCGTGTTTTCGCGCCTTGCATCGTACTTTGCGGGTTGGAGTTGGCGGGTACGATTCGGTCGGATTTGTTCCGGGTGCGTGTCGGTCGGTTGGATTCGCGTGTTTTTCCGGCCGGATTGCTATTTTCCGAGCGGCTCGGTCGGTCGGCTTGGTTTCCTGACGTGTCGGTCGGATTTATCGCGGCTTGCATCGTACTTGGCGTGTCGGGCCCCCTGGTACGTGTCGGTCGGTATTTTTTCCGGATCCGAGTCGGTCGGTGCTTTTTCCGGCCCGAATCGGAATCGACCCCTTAGTCTCAAAAATGGATGCAGATGCAATTTTCCCAAATCACTCTAGGTAGGACAAATTCAAAAAAGAGCTTCAAATAATCTCTTGACTCAAAATTACATCTGCAAAATGTTTCTTTTGTCTTTCAGAGGGCCAGTTCCTTTGATTTTATTTCACAGTTGGACCTACTCTCATTCTTACTAATTCAGCGTGAAGAATGACCAAAGCTAAATCATAAATATTCTGCCAAAAAATGAGAAGTTTTTAAAGAGCTTAGCACGAAGAACAAACACTGGAATATAAATTATTGTATGTTACAAAGTGTTCGATGATGTTGAACTCATTAAAAAGTTGATTTTATTAAACAGTAATCTTTAAAGTCTAATTTGCTGACTAGACATTAATTTTTGTCATGCCATGTTAATACATGCACATCTGCAACTTTCCTAGTCAGAGTTAGGTAGCTCAGTCTTTAGCTAAAGATCACTTTAGGCTATGCATTAAAGTAGCACTAAACATTAAAAAATTATACTGTACATCCATAGCATATGGTCATATATATATTGAATGCTAGGCAAAGATTCTAATGGCTCAGCGCAGGCTCAACCTACTAGACTGGTGCCCAGCCAAGTCGATACTCAAAATACAACAAACAAAGTTTCATTCAGAGCTATATTTACAGTATTAGACCCAGCTCACAAGCACACTAAGCATAGTAGTTTCTCATTAGAATTTATTACAAATTCTTTACCTTAGACAGACACAGCAAAATATTGATCAAAACCATTGTTCCATCAATTTTTATCCAAGACAAAAGCAAAAAAGCGATGTTCAATAGAGTTTACATAAACAGTACTACAGTATGTTTTCACAAGTAGTTTCAACAATCAGCTGATTTATAAACAATATTTTCAGCCAACGTGTGTTTCGCGGCGGTACAAGCCACTTCTTCAGGCCTGAAATAACGAAAACATAACACAGACAAATCTATTTAAATTCATGATATAACTCACATAATAACTTTACAATCAACATTGTGTCAGTAATGTGTTGCTAAGAAAAAAACTATTAATTCAATTGATCTCTTGGTGTTATTACCAATGTCTAAAGTTAAACTAGAAAAGTGGTCTCCAACCTTTTCAGTAATAAGAGCCACTTGTGTTCAATGAAAATAATACTGAGCTACTAATCGTTTTAATGTGGTAAAAGTGATCCTGTCAGGCAAGATTACGATGATCACCTCAGTGTAGCAGGCAGAGTTACCAGCAGGGAAAGGCTTTATCAATTTGGAATGCTTCTATATGGATAATACGTAACAAATATAACTACAATGCCTCTGGCACCAAGGTCATAACATTATTAATCGATCACCACAAAGCCTTATAATTTATTACTCAGGTATCAGCGTTAAATATATTTCGAAATCCAAACATATAACTCCAAACATCAGGTAATGAGTTCTGAAAATAAACACATTTTCGTCACGCTTTTCAGTTTTGGGGTACATATATTACTCAACCAAGCAAAATAATCTAATTTAGTAGGCTGTAAACAGGAGGGCTACTTACAGGTAGCTGGAGAGCTGCCAGTAAGTCACAAGCTACTCATTCATTTGAGGTGCCTGACTTAGAACCATTACGTTCTGACTTACACTCACCCTATACTGTTTAGTTGCAGCATATCATATTTGTTAACGCCTTGATGGTGCTTGTATGTTCTCCCTCTTCCACCACATTCCAATTTGTAAAGAAATATCACTAAAGAACAGAAAGTTACTAATTGTAAAACTAATCTACATATATTCTCACAGTTAATTTTCTCTGAGTCCTGCCCATCTTGCCTATTTATTGTTACCTTAGATGTCCTTCTTCATGAATTTATTACCAATACTCCTCCTCTATGGTCAAGCAATAAGGAATTTGTGGATATACTTTTAAATACAAAAACAGAAAAAATAAATGAAAAGGTAAAGAAATACGAAAAGATGAAGAGCTCTATCTTATCCACTTTTAACTTGTGTACACAAATATCAGGTATCTCCAGCTATAATTCCAATGTACCAGTTCTATAACAAATTACACTAAAGCATATTCATCCGATTGCAACATCAATCAGTGCAATAAGGTGAATAGGAATTTCCTGCCAGTCTAAAACAATTAACTCCCAAATAGTCAAAAACATTTCACCAGCCCTATTAGCAATCAAACGGCCCCTCTCCAACACCCACATTTAACATAAGTAACCATCCACTGATTAGCACACTCCGCAGAACCAGACTCCAATTAAAAAAAATACATACACCCACTCACAGACCCTTACACCTACTCAGACACTCACTCTCACACCCACTTACACACCTATACAACCACTCACACATCTATACAGCCACTCACAGACCCACAAAACCACTCACACACCCACTCACAGACCAACAGTCACTCACAATGCCACTCACACACCCATACAATCATTCACACACCCATACAGCCACTCACACATCTCCGCACCCACACCCACAACACCACTCACAAACTCACATAGCCACTGACACACCTACTCCCACACCCAAACAGCCACTCCAACACCCACTTACATACCCACATAGCTACTCACACAATCACATACCCATATAACCACTCACACACCCACACAGCCACTCACATACCCACACACAGGCAGTGATACACTTATAGAAATTGCAAAAGCATATGTTTGTATAAAATGTGTTGTTGTTTTAGTATTGAGTGTGTGCAATATAACTGGCAGACTCATTATTTGTCCAAAGATTTGCAACGGATCTGCGGGTCCATAAAATGAATTTAAAAAAAAGAAAGACTTGGTCCATTGCATTTATGGAAAGACTACGTTACCTCACCTTAATTTTAACATTTTAACATTTTTAGTTTTAAAATATATAATAAGAAGGAATTTGTGTATAAAATGTATTAATAAACTTGTGAAAATATATATTAGTAAATTGAACTTATGGGTCAAATCGCAGTACAATTTATATAAAAAGAAAACTGTCAAATTCACTAAAAAAACAAAAGTTACAGGAATATTATAATTAGGAAATAGCATTAATACCCATAGAAATTCACTGAAAAAACAAAGGCCACAGGGACATTATAGTTAGGAAATAAAATTGAAAAAACCTTAGAAATTCACACAAAAAAACAAAGGTTACAGGGATGTCATAGTTAGGTTCAGATTTTACACACACAAAACCATAAAATGTAGCAGTTATAGTTATCTCAAGTAACTATAACTCATACCCAAAGATAACTATAACTCACGCCCTCGCCATGCATTGCTATTTTCCCCAAATATTACATCAATCATGACATCTTCTATGACATTCTTGAAAATATCACTGCAACATTCGCAGTGAAATTATTGTTGAGAAAACTGTGCATGGCAGGGGGGCGAGTTATAGTTACCTTAGGGTATGAGTTATAGTTACGTGATATAACTATAACAATAAATGCTGAACTTCTATGGTTTTGTGTGTGTAACGTCTGAACCTAACTATAATGTCCCTGTAACATTTTGATTTTTTAGTGAATATAGAAGTTTTTCCTTTTATTCTATTTCCTAACTATAACATCCCTGTAACCTTTGTTTTTTTCAGTGAATATATATATATATTTATTTCATGGTTTCCTTTCAATTATGGAATACATCATCGTACTAGCTACCCCCACCACGCTGCAGAACTTGACCCACATCAGGTGCACCAAGATTATGTGGCAAAGAGTACCAGATTTTGTGTTAAAATTACCTAGATTATACAGCAAGAAATGCAAATTATGGAGCACTCTCTTTTGCACTATTATTTCCATTCATTTGAGCTAGAAGAAATTTTTCTGCAAAGCTGAAAATTATGTGGCAAATGCATAATTCTTTTGGTAATTCACTGCAGTCACAGGATGGCATAAATTCACATGTCTCTATCATCCATTGGTTTAGCAACAATTTATTCATGAAAGGTAAGTGAAATAGAAATATTCTAACTCCAATCCATGTCCATTGTCAGCTGCACTTTGAAGAAAACATTTTTTTCAAGCTACTGACCCAAAACAAACCTGGAATGTACAAGATGCAAAAATGTGCAATAGAGTGTAATATGTTTCTATTTTGCCATCTCACCATTCTGGTGACATTTAGAAACCAGTTGGCATTGAGCCTCGTGGTTTATTATGTCACCAGAGCCCCTCGATGGCAATATTGGATCATATTACATAGTTTCTCATATGTATCCTATACATATGTATTTACTGAAAATAAAGTATTAAAATTAAGTTAAGTTTAACTTTGATTATAACAACCAAATGGTCTTTGAAAAAAAGAAGAAATTCACTGATGCAATCACAGTTAAAGAGAAGTCATAGATACTGTTGGACTTGGCCCTTTTTGCAGGGTCATCCCTGAACTTTTTGCCTTCCTCCTAATCTTTTTTCTGACCTGGTGTTGGTGGTTTTAGGACTCTGGGCATTTTAGCACTGCTGTCCAGTGTAAAGTGCGTGTGCTCTCTGTGGTAGACATGGTAAGATTGGTCTACACCTGTTTGGCGTATTTAATTTACCTGTCAGTCCCTTGTAAGGTGGTATCTCAGATACCCAGGGCCAGTAAATTAAATGCTACTAGTGGGCTTGCAGCGCTGCTTGCGCCACCCACCAAAGTAACCTTTCAAACCTGTCTCAGGCCTCTGCCATTGCAAGGCCTGTGCGCGCAGTTTACTGAAGCTGTGACGTGGCACATAAAGTGGGTGCCACGTCTGTGACCCCCCTTTTTCTACATATCAGTCACCCCTAAGGTGACCTAGCTTACCCTATGGGCAGGGTGCATTGTAGGTTAAAGGTAGGACATCTACCTTAATTGCGTGACATGTCCTTTTAGTGACAAACAGCCATTTTGGTTTCTCACTGCTGTGAGGCTGCCCTCTCATAGGAATACATTGGGGATTCCCTGATATGTGTGTCAGTGGTAATTCCTGATATGAGAGGAGCAGCGTGGTCAAGTTTGGTATGTTTGGAATAGTAATAATAAATGCTCCGTGATGGTGTGCGCAGATTTATTATCACTATTTTAGAAATGCCACTTTTAGAAGTTGGCATTTCTGTGTGCTATATGTCTTTGTGCCTGCCTGATGTGTATTGCATGTCTGGCTCTGGAGTGACAAGGGCTGGTGAGCTGCAGTGGCTCCAGAGGGGTTGGATGAGTCAGCGCTAGGCTGAATGGACCTGAGCTACATTCACAGTAGTGGGAGGAGTAGCCCCTGACCCTGAATAGGTCTGTGCCAGGTTGGTAAAATGCTGGCTCCGCCCCCCTGTGGTGTGTCTGGGGCCAGAGCTTAACCTGACAAAGGAGGGTGTGAGCACTGTATAGAAAATGCTTCGGCACCCCCCAGAACCAGTTGGGACTGAATCCCCAAGCCCAGTGCCAGGGCAGAACAAAGACCTGGCTGATATAAATATTGGGGCTGTGACCCCATGTCTGTGTGCTGCTTGGTGCTACTTACAGCCGGTAGGCTGCTGGGCTGCCAGGAGGAACCGCCACTGGGGATTGCCCTGCTGTCTGCTGGGAGGGGGAACTTCAAGGACTTCCCCTCTGCTAAGGGACCCGGTGTGCTGGCCTGCCCGTGCCCAGTGCTGTGTACTTTGGAATCCAGCGCGTGGTGAGCGCTGGGAATCAACCCTGCTCTTCCCCCTGCTGCCCGTATATTATTTTGGGGAAAAGAGCTTGCAGAGTCTTCGGTGGGCGGAAACGAAAGCGCAAGGTGAGCGCTCTCCCTGGTGTTGGGCCAAGTGCCCTGAGCAGCATGTGGCCATGCAGCGTGTGAACAGCTGCACCACCTGAGCCATACGTCGCGGATACTCCACTCCGTCTCGGTGAAACGGGGGTGGCTGTGCCGGGATTCCGTGAATCGCTGCCAATCCGGAAGTCAGGCGAGGAGAACCTGACTTGGGGCATGGCCGGGCAGAGGAAGCCAGGCAGAGATGCAGCCTGGTTGTGGGCGGGACTCCCATGTTTGCGTGGAGAGCCCCGCATGCTGCCTGAACCGGCCGGAGATCGAGACCAGCAGTCAGTGGAGGGACAGAGCCTCGCGGGCTCATCAGGCGGCCAGAAGGAGGACTGGAGCCTCGAGGGCTCCTCTTTGATAAGCTTTGCGTCTTTTTGCCAAAGAGCCGGCCGCCTCCCGCTAAGGAGCCCTGTAGCCCGGTTCACGTTTGGTTCAGCGCGGCATGGGAAGCTGCTGCAGAGGGCTGGAGGAAGGAAGAGAACCAGCCTCAGCGCTGTGAGCCCTACCCTCCCTGAGGTAGCCGGGGCTGCTACTGGAAGGAAGGCGGCGGTCGCAGAAGAGGCCGCCTCGTCACAGTCGCCCATTGACCCACTGTGAGTAGTGGGGCCTGGAGTTTGTTTGGTTTGTCGGCAGCCGCCCAGTACGGTCATGGGTGGCTGCCTACCATTGTGCTGCCGTTGTCCCTCATTGCACCCGGAGGCAGCTGCCATTCTCAGAGTTAAACCTTCGCGGGGGGACCCAGTGAGGTCTCCCCGCCCTGTGGGGCATTCTTGTGAAGGGAATACTGCTTTGCCTGAGCCCTCACTGGTAGAAAGGGCATTGTGAGGTGAGCCCAAGACGGGGCCCGAGGAGTTTACTGCCCCCCCCATGGTGTAGGCGGGCCCGTGGCCCAAAGAGCCTACGAGGGGTGCCATCCTTACGGTTGCCTAACCCACGATAAATGTGTAAAGCATGGTCCTATGGTGCTGGGCTGATTATATGTATGCTACTATTGTGCCATGCCCTGTAGATGAGGTACAGGCCTATGGTGGGCCTAATGTGATTATCATGCTGGCGTAAAGTGCTTAGGCTATGGTGGGCCGGATGGGTTGTGGTGATATACTGCACTACCGTTGATTATGTATTGGCAAAATATGCTATACCGTGTTATGTTGTGAGGTTCATGCCTATTGCTTTGCGCTAGGTGCAATTATGATTATGCCTAAGAGGGGCATGAGGTGTTGTGGGTCTGGTGCACTGCCAATGATATTTTACATCTAATGCATTCGTGCTAAGTGTACCCCCACCAGTAGATACTGGGTGTTTTCACTAACTGTGATATGATGGTTGTGACAGTGGCACGACTGGCCCTGTCATGTATATAATCCCCTGTGAATATTGCCTAGTGCCAGTTGGCACAGTGTATATTTGTGATTATGATCTAATGTGTTTATGAGTAATACAAAGGCTATTTTTTTATATAACCTTGTGTGAAGTTTCTTTTGTGGTGTGCCTAGTGGGTTGCTGCTGTGTGTGTGTGTTGCGCAAACGCTTTACACATTGCCTCTGCGATAAGCCTGACTGCTCTGCCAAGCAACCAAGGGGGTGAGCAGGGGTTATCTTCGGTGTGCAACTCCCTTGCCCTGACTAGAGTGGTGGTTTCTGCCTGGCTTAGGCACTTGCCCTAGCCAACCAGAAATCCCATTTCTAACCTAAAAATCAATGAAATTCATCATTTATATCTTGGTAAACGAATCATATCTCGCATTCCTCAATCATATTAGAAAAATCTAAATTAAACTCAACAGCTACGTGTTGGATGATGCCTTCAGTGCTGTAATTTTAGATGTCATCAATGATGTGATTTCGCATGTCATGACTTGGCAGCAAAGGCCGGCCTATGGGCAGGTGCTGCCATTCCAGCCATCCCACAGCCATTGGACATCTACAGACGGGGCTGACCAAGCGCAGCTATACCTTACCAAATTTTTTGTTTCGATACTTTTTGCACAATTCTCAAATCCTGAAACCCAAGGAATGTTTGCAGCACCCTGTGAGAGTATAGGATTTGTGATTTCGGAACAGTGGAACTCAGTGATAACAATATTTTTGTTTGATATTCGTTTCAATACAATGGGATTTTTGTTCGGTCCTCCCACTTGGGCCTGGGGGTAATGGTAAGTTCATCCTGCCCATCTGAGCATTTTTTATGTTTTTCACAACATGGTGCTCAGTGCACCATGCTGGATAATGCAGGCTACCACAGAAATCTTTCTGTGACAGCCTGCGAATACACATTGGAAACCAGGAGAAAAATCTCTCATGTCCAGTGGTGTACCTTTATGTTTTTTAATTGGATTCACCAATCCACTGTGAGTTTGCAGATCTATGGAGGAGTCCTGAACTAAGCATCAAGGCGTAGCTAAAATTTAACCTCTTCATGCCCAGACAGAGGAATTTCTTAACAGATATACACCAAAACAAGCAAAGGCAAATCTTTGAAAAAAGTTCTATTTACATACCAAGCTAGATTTAAGTCCATTTAGGCATTTAATCTGTAGGTATGAGCAAACAGTCCTATTGGAGTTAAAATGGGAGATGTCACTTTTGGGGATCTCACCCTTTTTTTGGCTCTTCTTCTTAAATCTGCATGAAAAGCGAAATGAAGTACTCAAAGTGGAAGTTTCCTACAAATTCGAAAAGCGCCAAAGTATTACAGAACCAAAACAATGCTTTAAATGGTAACTCTGACTTTCGTGAACTACATAGGTTTCTTCTGTGTATATATATATAATTTTATATATGTGTGTGTGTATATTATGGATTGTAACCGTTTTGATAAATTTATGTTAAATATTCACACCCTCAAATGCCCTTCATCTTTCCTGGTTAAGAGAGTCTTTTGTGTATATATATATATATATAGTAATTTTAATTTAAAATTGTATCTATATAGCGCTTACTACCCCTGACGAAGCACTGAAGTGTTTAGCAGCGAGTAGCACTCTACTCCACAACCTAAGATTAGCGGTTAACAGTCAGTAGATTAGTAAAAAACACAAATCCGTTTGTGCATTAGTTGTGCTAGATTTGTGCTCTTGATTTCTTGGGTGTTTAGTAGAGCAGGGATAGAATGATGAGAACACATTTGAATGGAGGAGTAGTAAGTTGTTTTTGTAAGTAATGTTTGTGTGTGCCTGTTAGTTGGGTGACTTGGCTAAAAAAGGAGGGAAAATTTTGAGAAGGATGTTTGGAGTTCATAGTAATCAGAAAGGTTTGGCATGAGTAAGGGAGAGGAGGCTTGAGGCTAAGGTTGAAAGGAGTTTTTAATTAACTTATATCTACATATATGCACATGACACTTTGTATGGTGTTATTGGCTGGACAACAGAATGCCACTCTATATAAATACCCATTTGTGCATAGAAGCAGCAATATTTACAAGGTCTGATGTGCACATTTTTCTTCTGGTGAATTATGCAAATCTTTTAATGACATTTATTAAACTTTTAGTAGCAGGCATAAACTCCTTTATATATGCACCTATATGTACATTGAAGCAGCAATTACTACATTGTGTGATATACATATGTAGCTTGTGGTGTAATATAATGTTTTCCCTTCCATAAATGTGTCTGCTTATAACAGGAAGCATAGTTCTATGTACTATGGCACACATATAACAACTTAATCTCTATACTGAAATATAGCTTGTCATGTCAGAGTATAATGTTGTGCCACACTGTTGTGTTGTGAGTATAGTTGTTATATGGGGAAGAGTCTGCTCTTGACTAATCTTCAGAAGCTAAGATGGTTGTAAATGGATCTTATGTGTGTGAGTAGTGACTTCCATAGTTTGGCTGCTTGAACAAAGAAAGATGTTCCACCCGTGTTTTATTTTGCATTTGGGAAAATAGACATAGGAGCCATTATTGAGGTTAGGTTCCTTTGTTATATGTATTTGTTGATTTTCTTTCTGATGAAGAGTTTTCCTTTGCCATGTTTTGCTTTGAGTGTGACACAAAGCAGCTTGAAGTTGCATCTTCTGGCAACTGGTAACTAGTGTAGGGCCCTCCAGGCAGGGGAGTTGTGTGCTTGTGGTTTTACACGTAGGAGAAGTCTACAGGCAACGCTGTGAATTCTTTGTGATCTTCTCCAAGTTGACAAAGGTGAGCTGGCATAGTCCAGTTTGAATAGGACAAGAGAAATGGTAGCTTGAACCCTGTGATGAAAACCTAGGCACTAGAAGATGCATCACAGTGTTTTCACTGTGAGAAAACTTGATTTGGCGAATCTATCCACTTTTGCATTCAATGGCAGCTTAGCGTACATAATAATACAGAGGTTTCTTAACTCCTTAGATATGTTTGGCAATGGTTCTAGATCGTCGGGCTAGCGGCAGAGAGGGACATAGGTTTTCCAGCCACCACAGCTGAGTATTTTAGTTCTGGAGGCATTTCATTTTAGGTGGCTCCATGTCATCCATTGATCAATGGCCTGAAGGCAACTGTGTGTCATCTGTGTCAGCTGAAGTCAAAATAATTGATCAGATCTAGTAATGTTTTCATATAGATGTTGAAAAGCAAGGGTGAGATAATTGAGGTTTGAGGCACTCCTGCTTTAATGCTGTATGGTTTAGAACAGAAAGGAGGAGCTTGCATAATATCTGTTCTATTGTGTAGGTACAATGTGATCAATGCGAGAGCTGTGTCCTCTATTACTGCTTCTTCTTGGTGTGGGAAAACCCACTGTGTCGAAAATATTAAAGTCAGAAGCAAAACTCCATTTCTCAGTCCCAACACTTGAACTGTCTCATAGTCAACTAATCCTAAGAATGGCAATTCCACACACTGCACCTTGGTCCCTCATTCGAATCTTATCTATAATATTATTTTGTCATACGAATGCCGCAAGGGACATTCATGAAGCCAAATCTGTATGAAACAACACTTAGTAGGGGATAACATGTGACATCTGTGACAGCTAATAACATGAAATACAAAGTAACCACTGTAGATGCAGTTAATACACTTTGCACCTTGCCGTAATGGAAGCTCCAATTCTAGGGCCAGAGATGCCCGGTTGTGGTAGTCCACTGCTCTATACCGGATATCTGGCTATTTCTGTGTGGATCCAAACCTCACCCCTACTTTACCCATATCCCTGGGCGATGTTCTTTCTGCTGACCCTCTTCAGCCTTTACATTCAGCCTGAGGAACCGTTCATGTACTCGGGGTGCCTGAAGGAGTTAATTTAGGTTTGCAGGTAACGTATGTGGTCTAAGTCTACATTGTTGAGTATTAGTGATTATAAGGTCTGACACTGGCCAAGACATTTTGATTGTATTAAAAATACATAATAATGTAGTTAAAGGGGTTTTCAGCCAGCCTTTTTATCCATTTGTTTGTTGTTGTGTCATGTAATATGGGAGCCTGCAGATATCCACGAAGACACAGCAAGATGTCTCTTCCAACTCCCAAGCCTTTCTACACAACCTTCAGTCGCCAATGCAATTTGACAATACATAATGATTTGAGTGTCCTGCAAAAATAGCTGGGCTAGTCCCCAATTATACACTGCAATATGATTTCTAAAATGACCAAGGACAAGAGAAGTTTGCACTGATGAGTACAGTAACTACTCTGTGTGTCTGGGATGCCTATACCTGCGTGGTACGTGTGTGTGCGTGCACCTGTGGTAGCTTTTGCACTGCTGCCGTCTGAGTTGTACTTGTTCTAACTCCATTAAAAAAAAATCAGTTTCTAAAATATCATAACTCCTGGATTTGTCAGTGCCTGTTAACAGTGAGGGTCCAGGTTGGCCTTTCTTTCCCTGTATATGCTCCAAAACACAATTTTCACCCAAAGAGAATTACCCCTCTCTGGTGAAGTGGTCTACGTGGCCTGTACAAAGAAGGCGCCTACATACAAGGGAAATCAGAGGAGGGAGACCAAATGACCTTACCACAACAGCTTATTCCGTGGTAATTACCCACAGTACATTTTGTGGGCCCTCATACCAATTAATGGTAACACTGATAATATCTGCAAGCCACCCACAGTCCCAAGAAACAAGAAGGCACTCTTGTTCTCATGTCAGCTTAAGAATTCGTCAATGCTGCAATCATGACCCATTCAAGCCCTTGTTCTCTAAAATACAGCTTGCCTTTCTGACCTGAAACTATGCTCCTTCCATTCAGACTAAAGGTCTCATTACAACTACAGCTATCCTATGGACCGCCGTAGCCGATGTGGCAGTGCAGGCACTGCCGCATCAGAGGTCTGACTGCCCTTTTATGAGTTTGCCAGTCAGACCGCCTTAGGACCGCTGCTACCACCAGGGATCTGGTCTTGCAGTGGTCTGAGGCTCACAGTACGCTGGGGGTGCTGCTGCGGCAGCGTCAAGCATATTACGAGTTTCCTCACAGCTACAGTTTTCATGGCTGTGAGCCCGCCATGAAAAGTATGGCGTGAGGAAACTAGTGTGGCTCTAGAGGGTCCCATGTTGCCTCTGGGCAGGAAACAGTGTTTACAACGCTGTCTCTACAACGTGGTTCCTTTACAACACGGTCGTTACAATGACTGCGTTGTTACCACGCATACCATTCCATCGCAAGTCGGTTCAACGACTTGCTGTAGGGGGCGCGCTGGTGTTGGATTTACAATCCCACACCTTCCCTGCTGTTGCACAAACTGGAGTAGGAATAGTAAATAATACTATTCCTAAGTCCAGCGCGTCCCCTACAGCAAGTCGTTGAAATGACTTGCGTTGTAATGGTTTGCGTTGAAACAACGTGGTTGTTGTAATGACTGCGCGTTGTAATGGAATGCGTGAACAAAGCATTAATTGTAAAGAGCCATATTCTTCTGGGCCAAGGGATGCATGCAGGGGGGCACATGTTGTGCCCACCATATGCATGAAGCCCCAGTTCCTGCATGGCATGGACTTCACAGTCCATTCCGTACAGGAACATGCTTTGGCGCTCCCATTGCGGTGCCTTTCTAAGGCTCACATACGAGCCTTTGAAAGGCACTGCCGTGGGCCAGCCTCAGCAGAGCCGCCAACCTGTATTCCAATCGGAATTCGGTGGCCAGTCTCAGTACGGGTTTGGCAGTCTTGGAGCGGGGCACTGGTCTGACGGCCCGCTCCAAGACTGCCAAACTCATAATCAGGCCCTAAGATCTTCACCATTCGCTGATCCTTCAGCTGCCTGTACATGGGAAACCTTAGTCTGCACTGCAGGTCTCCTACCCCCAACCTACCACTGGTGTAGGGCGAGTAAATAGAGCCTGAGTTCCTCCAGTCTACCCTCACACCATCATCATCTACCACGATCCACCCCTCGCTATCCCACCAGCTGAAACCATGCACATGGTGGGCTCTCTGTCATCCACCCTCTCCCCTGCTTTAAATGCAATGGCTGTGTATGGGATAGTTTAGGTTCATCCAGTGTTTATCAAAAATATGCTTCAGCACTCTCTGTGTGTTATGACAATAAAGTTCAATTTTAGAATGGGACCAGCATCAGAACATATAGGTAAATTCAGAGGCCCTTATTCCAACTACACAATGATCCAACAAGAGTATAAAATAAACTTTATTCCATGAGCTTCTTCACATTCTTTAAAACATGATCTGATTAGTTCGCAGTAGCCAACACGTTTCATTCCTAAGGACTTCGTCAGGACTACAAAAAATCAATACAAACAAAAATCACATACACACATATTTACAAGACATTAAAAAAATACAACTCATAGGCCTATAGCCAAGATAATTCCTATTGTAAAAAGAAGTGCACAAATATCCTCCACACCAGTGATGTCTTAAAAGTTATGTATATTACCACAGACTGTCGACAATTTGCATGCAAAATATATATATCCATTTCATAGCAAAAGGCTTTTACACCCATAAAATTCATCATACCAAATTGGAGCCACTGTGATGAAACATTCCTGAAGAAACAGCAATACATTCTTTTAAAACCTGTGTAAGTCACATAATTTTCAATAGTTTTGATGGTTACTCATATACCCAGTGCAATTAACATTTTTGTTTTGATCAGGAAATGGGTCATCCCCAATTCTCCATCTCTGACTTAACAGTCAAGTGTACTCCTAAAAACATTATACTTAATGTAATGTCGATGCAACAGCTATATAAAGTGCATATACAAAGCACCTACATGTGTATGTCACAGTCCATGGTAAGACCAAGATGCAGGAGAAAGTACTTCCATTTCATCCAACTGTGTCACAATAGATTGAGACACCCAGGGCCCAATTCTCAAAGGTATAGTTAGACCAAAAGTCTAACTTAGACCCAAAGTCTAACTTTACAACTTTTTAGTATTCATAAAGTTAAGTTACTAATAGTAAACTTACTAGTAGTAAACTTACTGTTAGTAAAGTTACTACCAATAAAATTACTAGTAGTAAAGTTACTAGTAGTAACTCACCTTTTTGAAGACCGAAAAGTAGTAAAGTTAGACTAATGGTCTAACTTTACCTTTGCGAATATGGCCCACATAGATATGCTACTACACTATACACCAGTGGTTCCCAAACTTTTGACTCCTGAGGACCCCCATTGAGTCATCACTGGAAGCTGGGGACCCCCAAGCAATTTGTATGAATTAAATTTCAAACATTAAAACAGTAATTCGAAAACAATAAACACACGTGTGCACACAAAACAAATACTCAAATTACTAAGGATTTTAGCATTTTATATTGAAAGAATTTGCAAAAAACGGGAAGGTTAGTACTGCATCTCTGTGACTAACTTTTAAATGGTTGGTTTTATTTCGCAGTACAAGGCTCCTGCCAGGGCCAGACTGGAAACCCAAAGCAGCCATGGTAAATGTTTTCAGACCAGTCCCCATACAGTGCACACCAAGTGCAGTGAGTGAGCCTGACCACTACAAAGGGGGCTTTGGGAGGCTCTCCCCCAAGAAAATTTCAGAAACAATGGTGCATTCTACAACAAATTTATCATTATATATTGAATTGTATCAGCTTTTAAAGAATAGTAAATGATGACCTTACTATGCACCAGGATACGACAATCTTTGTTGGGGTTCTTCAATGATTCCCTTATTATCACCCTCCAACAGTGCCTCTCATCTCTCCATAGCCCCTCTGTCACATGTATTTCATTTGTTTTATAGCATCTCTCATACCATTGTAGGATGTCAGAGCACTTTACATCACACACACATAGGGGCAGATTTACAAGCCCCTTGCGCCACGGGTGCGTCACAAAAAGTGATGCACCGGTGGCGCATTTTAGTGCCCCATATTTCGAAGGCAGGAAAAGCCACCCTGCGTGACTTTTCCTGGTCTTGTAAATATGGCCCATTTGCACACAGCACTTTGCGTGAAAGGGGCGTTCCATGGGTGTTGCTGTGGGTGTTCCCACGCAACACCCATGAAACCAGACACATTTCCAGATTTACTAGAAATCGTAAATCTGGAAATGCATCTGAATGCTACTCCTCCACAGGGGAGGCGTAGGGAGGCGCAACGAGGAGAAATTTATTCATTTCTCCTTGTTTTTTTCCTCTTTCTATGCGTGTTGCTTTCTGCAGCACGCATAGAAGGAGGAAATCACTTCTAGTGATTGTTTATGTACAGGAAGGTGCCCCTTCCTGCACATAAACAATCAGTAAAACAATGACGTTTTGCAAGTTCTATGTGTGCTAATGCAGCACACTTAGAAGTTGAAAAACGCCATTTCTGATTGTTTATGTGCAGGAAGGGAGCCCTTCCTGCATATAAACAATCTCCCAACGACATGAGGCATCCTTGCACCATGGTGCAAGGGTGCCTGTGCAGGCGCATGGCAGCAGTTTTTGCGCCAGCGCAGGGGAAGCACAGAGATGCGACATATTGTTGTAAATATGTCGCATCCCTGTGTTTGAAAGTGACTCAGTGCGGCGCAGCCAAATGGCTTGCGGCACACACTGAGTCACTTTCTTGTAAATCTGCCCCATAGAGACAATGATTCATACGTGTAAATCAGTATATAGAAAATGTTACATATGGCAAATGCGACTACAAGGTGTAGGATTCACGTCATTCATACTGGTAGGCATTTTTAAAGAGTGCTTGGTCTGGAGAAGCACAAACTCAGGATTCAGAACATAACAGTGGTTAGCATTGACTTTAACAATAAAAATGTATTTCCACCCAAATAAACCTTTTTAGCAGCATCAGGATAATGAAAGACTTGGAAAAACATATGTTTCTAACTTGTACCATGCAGTTTGCAAGCATCTCTTTGATGACAGTTTATAGGTCACGGTGCTAGATTACGATTGTCACTTATGAACTGCACAGTAACAAAAGAATCTCTGTGACAAAAGCAGTAACCCACTAACCTATGCACATAAAACACTGTTTTTTAAAATGCACGGTACACGTTCTTTGCAGTAGGCATATTAACCCTCTGTGCTACATTAGATAAGTCAAAGCTGCCACTGGACAAAACTCTCCTCTCTCTCCAGCAGGTACATTAATCACTGACGTTATCTTGACACTTTTATTGTTGCTGGAAAACTGCTAATTCTACAAGGAACTTTGTTGTGCTTTTAAAATTGCTGCTTGAGGACCCCCTGGGAATGTGTCACGGACCCCTGGGGGTCCGCGGACCACAGTTTGGGAAACACTGCTATACACTATTACATCCTATGTCACTCTACTGTATGCCACTCCAGGCTATGCTACTCCGCTTATCACTATTCTACTTTATGCCACTCCACTGTACGCTACTCCACTCTCCACTACTCAAGTGTACGCTCCTCCACTCTATATAACTCGACTCTACAAAACTCTACTATACTTTATGCCACTCTACTAGACTCTATTCCACACTATCTCACTGCCCAAATTTTCACTCAACTCTATGCCCGTACACTCTATTGTACAAAACTGTACGACACAGCACTCCACTATACTGTATGAGACACCACTCCAATTTATAACAGTTTCCTCAACTCTGCGATACACCACTTCAACGTATGCCACCCCCCTCTACGCTAATCCACTATACCCTATAGCACTCTTTGCCACTCGACTCTATGTTATTCCACTCTATACCACTCCCCTCTTTTACCCGCCACTGTACAGTATTCAACTGTATGCTATTCCCCTGTATGGTACTGCACTTTATGGAAATCCACTCGACGCCACTACAGTGTACACCATTTGACTCTACGCCTCTCCATTGTATGACACTCTCCTCCACTCTGTATAACTCCACTCTATAAAATTCTACCATACCACATGGCACTCTGTGAGATTCTACTCCACTCCATCTGTGTACACTCCACTGTCGAACTCTATACTCCAATCTATGCCCGTACACTCCAATGTACAACACTCTATTCCACTATACAACACTTTTCTGTATGACACAGCACTCCACTCTACTGTTTGAGATCCCACTCCAATTAAAAGCAGTTTATTGCCTACACTATGCCAGAACACTCCATTCCATGCCACTCTACTCTACTAAACATCAATACAATCAATCAATCAATTAGGATTTTCAGAGCATGGCTAATCACCAGTGAAGGTATCCACACACTGGAATCCTGCTGCGATCAGTTGAAGTGGCAGGTCTTGAGTCCCTTTCTGAATTCTGAGAGAGAGGATGCTGTTCAGATGTGAAGGGGAAGGTCGTTCCAGGACTTGTAGTTGAGGTAGGAGAAGGAGCATCCTCCGCTCTGGCTTCGATAGACATGGTGAGTGTGAGCAAGGGTGAGGAAGGCAGAGTGCAGGAGTCTGGAGGGTTGGTGGTAGCTCAGGCGGTGGTTGATGCATGCTGGTCCTTGGTCATGGAGAGCCTTGTAGTCGTGTGTCAGCATCTTGAATTGGTATCTTTTCTGAATACGGAGCCAGTGGAGGTCCCTGAGGTTGAGGGGTGATGTGGGTCCATTTGGGGAGGTTGAGGATGAGCCTGGCGGCTTAGTTCTGTATCGTCTGGAGTCTCCTCAGGAGTTGGGCAGTGATTACTGTGTAGAGCGCGTTGCCATGATTGAGTCGGCTGATGACTAGGACTTGGGTGACTGTTTTCATGGTGTCGATGGTGAGCCATAAACATTTTTTTTAGAGTATGCGAAGGGTGTGTAAGCAAGCAGAGGCGACCGCAATGATCTGGCACTTCATGGTATGTTTGCTGTCCAGGATAATGCCAATATTGCAGGTGTGGTCTGTTGGTGTGGGTCCAAGTTCGGAAGGCCACCAGGCATTGATCCAAAGGGAGGTGTTGTTTCCACAGACGAGCATTTCAGTCTTGTCCGTGTTGAGCTTCAAGAAGTTGGTCTTCATTCATTTGGTGATGCTCGTCCTGCAGTTGTGGAAGTTAGTATTAGTGGTGGAGGGATCTTCTGGGGACTGCAAGCAGGTCACCAGGTTGGGAAACAAAAGCTCCTGGGGTCGAGGTCAGCACTGAGGCCAAATGGCCAACACAAGAACTACAACGCCAGTGGCACCGAGTAGGCCGGGTGTAGGGTGCGGTCTTGGCTGAAGCTGCAGATTTGGTCGAGGGTCCCTCGGAGTCGTTCAGTGTCTGATGAGGTGAATGGGGTCTTTGGAATTCGTCGTCTTGTGACCCCAAGTGTTTGGAGACGGAGTAGGTTGGACGGTCACGGTGGGTCTTTCTGGACCGCTTCGGTTACGGAGTCAGTCAGGGGGTCGCCTTTGGTCGCGATTGAGGTGGATCCTCAAGTTTTTGGCTGCAGGTTGGGTTTGGGAACTTGTTGAGGTTCAAGGGTCACTGGGATCCAGGCTAGGTTTTCTGGCAGGACCTCCTTAGGGTGTTGGCTCACTCAGGCTTGGAGCTCTGGGAGCGGACTGATGGAGACTCACGGAGTCAGCCAGAGCATGAGTCGGTTACTTTTGAGCAAGTCCAGTGCTCACGGGAGACAAAGTCCTTCTTAGTCGCAAAGGCAGGGCAGGATCTCTGGGTTTTCGAGGACTGCTGGCTGCAGGACACAAAAGGTTCTGTTGGAGGAGTCGGAGGTCGGGAAAGGCTTGTAGGGCGGGGGCCAAGTCAGTTGGTGTCCCCCTCTTCTTCTCTCATCACGGCTGTTTGGTTCGTCTTCTTCTTGCGTCTTCTTTTCGGCTCTGGTCTGAGGAGTCAAGGTTCAGGGTTGCCCCTAAATACTAAATTTAGGGGTGTTTCAGGTAGGTACAGGTCGGGACCAATAGGTCCCTTCCTTGGGGTGGGTACACCCCCTATTATGCCTCCCTCCAGTGGGAGGAATAGGCCTCACTCCGGTTGGCTGCGTCCCCCCATCTGCAAGATGGCGGGGACTGAGGGTTGTGCTTCACCTCGCCTCCCCCACCTGAGGGGTGTGTTTGGCAAAGGTGGGAACACCTCTCTTCCTAACTTGGTTTTCCCTCCGATTCTCCCGCCCAAAGTGGGGGTCAGAACCGGTGGGAGCCAGTCGCCGAGAGCAGCAAATGGATGCGGTTGCTCACAAAGGCGGCATGCCTTTGAAGCGTCCCCTTCGTGGACCCTCCCCATCCTGGGGAAGAAGGCTTGGCACCTTGTCCCAGGATGTGCTTTGTTTTAGGACCCCGAGAGTGACAGGCTCTCGACCCAGGGGTCTAGAAACATGTCTGGTGGTGGCAGCTTGGGAACAGCCACTCAGCCAGGACACTAGATTTAGGTTGTTCTTCAGGGGCATCTGTAAGATGCTCTCTGAGTGCATTTTTCATTAAATTCCACTCTGGCATCAGGGTGGGTTTAATGTGCTAGGAAGTTTGTTATCAAACTTCCTAGTTTTCAGTAATGCCATTATGGTACGGTGGAGTTCGCATTGACAAACTCCCAGACCATATACTTTTTATGGCATTACTGTACAAACAATGTCTAAGAATTGACTTAGACACTGTAGGGGGACAGGGCTCATGCACCTGTACCCTCACCACTGGTATAGTGCACCCAGCTAGAGAGGTGACTTACCTATGCTAGGGCAGTGGGCATTAGGCATGGCGCACAGGGATGTGTGCCATGTCGTGTCACCTACAATGGCTGTAAGTGGGTGCAAAGGTACTGGGCCTCTAAGGGTGGCACAATACGTGCTGCAGCCCTCAGAGGACATCCTGGGTCACAGTGCCCTTGGTACCTAGGGCACCTTTTACAAGGGGCTTACATGTGGCCAGAGAGTTGCCAATTGGGTGTTTCAACAGTACAGGTTTAGGGAAAGAACAAAGGCCCTAGGTACCGGCTTAGTAGGAACCCAGGGCACACTTAGTCAAAGTACATCAACATTAAACAAAAAGTGGGGTCAACCATGAAAAAAGGGGCACTTTCCTACACAACCCCCCAAACGAAAGAGGATGAGGCTATCCTTTCCCTAGAGAGTCTTCATTGTCTAAGTGGACGAACCTGGAAAGTCCATCTGTATTGGCATTTTGCAGTCCAAGGTCTATGTTCCACTGTAAAGTCCATTCCCTGTAGGGAGATGGACCACCTCAAAATTTTAGGATTTTTGCCTTTCATTTGCATTAGCCATTTGAGAGGACTGTGGTCAGTTTGAACTGTGAAGTGCGTACCAAACAAGAATGGTCCCATCTTTTTCAGGGACCAAACCACAGCAAAGGCCTCCCTCTCAATGGCACTCCAACGCTGGTCCCTGGGTAGTAACCTCCTGCTTATAAAAGCAACAGGCTGGTCTTGACCTTCATCATTGGTCTGTGATAGGGCCACTCCTATCTCTATCTCAGAGGCATCAGTCTGCACAACAAACTGCTTGGTATAGTCTGGAGCTTTGAGAATTGGTGCTGAGCACATTGCCTCTTTCAGGGTGTCAAAAGCCTTTTGACAGCTAACTGTCCAGTTTACCTTTTTGGGCATCTTCTTGGAGTTGAGTTCTGTGAGGGGTGTTAAATGGATCCATACCCTTTCACAAACCTCCTGTAGTACCCAGTCAAGCCAGGAATGCCCTGACTTGGGTCTGGGTTGTTGGAGCTTCCCAGTCCAAGATAGCCTTGATCTTTGGTTGTAAAGGTTGCACTTGGCCTCCACCTACAAAGTGTCCCAAGTATACAACTGTTCCCTGCCCTATCTGGTATTTGGATGCCTTGATAGTTTGGCCTGCAGTTTACAGGGCTTTTAAAACCTTCCCCAGGTTGATCAGGTGATCCTGCCAGGTGGAGCTAAAGACAGCAATATCATCAAGATATGCCGCACTAAAGGCCTCCAATCCAGCAAGGACTTGGTTCACCAACCTTTGGAAGGTGGCAGGGGCATTATTTAACCCAAAGGGCATAACAGTCAACTGATAATGCCCATCAGGTGTGGAGAAGGCTGTTTTCTCTTTGGCTCCAGGTGCCATGCCAATCGTCCAGTACCCTGCAGTTAAGTCAAAGTTACTTAGAAATTTGGCTGCATCCAATTTATCTATCAGTTCATCAGCCCTTGGGATAGGGTGAGCATCTGTCTTGGTGACAGAGTTGAGTCCTCTATAGTTCACACAGAACCTCATTTCTCTCTTTCCTTCCTGTGGATGAGGTTTTGGGACTAGAAACACTGGACTGGCCCAGGGGCTCTCAGAGGGCTCAATAACCCATAACTTCAGCATCCTGCTGACTTCAGCTTTGATGCTCTCCTTAACTTGATCAGACTGTCCATAGATTTTGTTCTTGATAGGTACACTGTCCCCAGTGTCCACATCATGGATACACCAGTTTGTCTGACCAAGGGTCAAGGAGAAGAGCTTAGCATACTGCTGTAGGACTTGCTTACAGTCAGCCTGCTGTTGGGCGTTGAGGGTGTCTGAATAGACAACTCCATCCACTGACCCATCTTTGGGGCTGTAAGAGAGGATCCTCATCAGTAACCATCAGCATGCTTATGTCAGCCCTGTCATGGAAAAGCTTTAGGCAGTACATGGATCACCCTTTTGGGGGTCCTGCTGGCTCCCAGGTCTACCAAGTAGGTGACCTCACTTTTCTTTTCTAAGATGGGGTAAGGGCCACTCCATCTGTCTTGGAGAGCCCTTGATGCCACAGGCTCCCGAACCCACATATTTTGCCCAGGTTTGAATTCCACCAGTGCAGCTTTTAGGTCATACCAGTGCTTCAGGAGCACCTGGCTGGCCTCAAGATATTTGGAAGCTTTTTCCATGTATTCTGCCATTCTGGACCTTAGGCCTAATACATAGTCCACAATATCCTGTTTGGGGTCTTGGAGAGGCTTCTCCCAACCCTCTTTAACAAAACATAGTGGTCCCCTAACAAGATGACCAAATAGAAGTTCAAAGGGGGAAAACCTACTCCCTTCTGAGGCACCTCTCTGTAGGCATAACGAAAGCATGGCAAGAAGACATCCCATCTCCTTTTGACTTTTTCACGGAGCCCCATAATCATGCCCTTCAATGTCTTGTTGAACGTTTCAACAAGACAATTGGTTTGTGGGTGAAAGGGTGTAGTAAGCCTGTACTGCACTCCACACTCTTTCCACATGTGTTTGAGGTATGCAGACATGAAGTTTGACCCTCTGTCTGACACCACCTCCTTAGGAAACCCTACCCTCGTAAAGACAGCAATGAGGGCCTTGGCTACTGCAGGAGCTGTAGTAGTCCTACGGGGAATTGCCTCAGGATACCTGGTGGCATGATCCACTACCACCAGTATAAATTTGTTTCCTAATGCTGTGGGAGGTTCCAGTGGACCCAATATGTCCACACCTACCCTTTCAAAGGGAACCTCAACCACTGGTAGTAGAATTAAGGGGGGCTTTGGGTGTCCACCTGTCTAGCCACTGGCTTGACAGGTGACACAGGAGCTGACAAACTCCTTTACTTTCTGGGACTTCTGAGGCCAGTAAAAGTGGCTAACCAGCCTTTCCCAAGTCTTGGTTTGAAATACCAGCATTTGTAAAGCGCACAGCTACCTCCAGAGAGGTGTCCCGGCGCTGGGGGCCGTTGGGAAGATTAAGCGAGCTATTGCCCAGAGTCACAAGGTGCTGGGCTGATCTGCCGCTGGCGCCAGGGTTCGAACCGTGAGCCCCCGTGTTCTGGAGTCAGCCGACCTGGCCGCTGCCCCACACCTCTTGGTTTGACCAAGATGCCCAGTTAGGGGGATGTCATATGCCAAAGTGAGTAGGAACCCTCTATACATTTGAGGCACCACCATTCTCCTAGTGACACCAGGGTTGGGATCTCTGGGCTCAGTGTACAGGAGTCCCTCCTCCCAATAGGCTCCATGGGTACCACTGACATCTCACCTTTCCTGTGCAGCAGCTTGCTGCCTTAGGCTTTCAAGAGTTGGATAGGTCTTCTGTCCAAGGCGCAGCTGTTCCCTGGAGGGTCCCCCAGGGCCTAGGAGCTCAAACTGGTAAGGGTCAAGTTCCATGGGCTCAGTTCCCTCTGGGGCTTCCAAGTCCTCTCCCTGAGGAGAGGAGTCATGAGTCTTTTGCTGTTCAGAAGCTGGTTTCCCAGTTGTCTTACCTTTTCTCTTGGAAGGTTGGGCCATTCTTTCATGCTCCAACACTTCTTTTTCATCCTGCTTTTGGCTCTGTGCTATAGTCTTGACACACACAATCTCAGGGATGTCCAGCATTGCTGCATGGGTTTTTAATTCTACCTCAGCCCATGCTGAGGGGTCTCCTGGTCGTTTCAAAGCAGACAGGCAGCTGGAAGCTTTGGAGAGACCACTACCTGTTTCAGGCTAGTAGCCCCTCCCCCCCATCCCAGTCTAATGTTACCATAACCATGGCATGGTTAGTAGTAACACTGTCAGCGTTGGTGACTGGATAAGACTTTCCAAACAGGTATTGCTCTGGGGAAACCAGTGTGTATCTCACCATAGTGACACTGGCACCTGTATCCCTCAGGGCTTCTATTCCAGTCCCATTTATCCAGGGGTATTGTAAATACTTCTTTAAGTTGGGTGCCCACACAGCTAAAGTGGCAAACTCAACTTCACCCTCAGTGACTAGAACTGCTTCAGTGTGAACCCTGATTTGCTCTGGGCACACTGTTGATCCCATCTGGAGATGAGTTACACCAGTACTAACTGGAGGAGGACTAAGGGGCTTCTTGCTAGGACAAGTCGCATCTCCAGTTAAGTGTCTCAACTTCTTATAGTTGAAACACCAGGCCTTCTGGGGATCAAAGTTCTTCCCTTTGTACCTACCTTTGGACTGGGAAGAATTTTGGGACCCACCCCCCTGAGCAGGTTTTTGGGGCCCTTGAGAAGACTCTCTCTTTTTGTCTTTGGGGTTCTCACCCCCTTTCACCTGGGGATGGTTTTGTAACCCCTCTCTTTTGGTCACCCCAGTGGCTGTTTTGGTTACCCTAGTCTTGACCCAGTGGTCTGCCTTCTTTCCCAATTCTTGAGAAGAAATTTGACCTAGGTCTACCAGATCCTGATGTAACTTTTCATTCGTGCAATTACTCAAAATATGTTCTTTCATAAAAAGATTTCAAAAGCCAATTGAAATCATGCACATTGTTTCCAGTTAACCATCCATCTAGTGTATTAACTGAGTAGTCAACAAATTCAATCCAGGATTAGTTTTGGTTTTTGTGAGCCCCCTGAATCTAATCCTATATTCCTCAGTTGTGAGTCCAAAGCCCTCAATCAGAGTGTTCTTCATGAGGCCATAAGACCCAGCATCTGCCCCTGTAGGGGTCAGGAGTCTGTCCCTGCAGTTATCAGTGAACCGTTCCCAAATGAGTGCCCTGCCCAGTGTGACTTCCTCACTTTCCTCATTTCACAAGCCCTTTCAAAGGCTGTGACCATTTGGTGAGGTTATCAACTCCTCAAATTTGGGGACAATCCCTTTCGGGATTTTGGGGTAATAAGACTGCTCTCTGTCCCTATTTAGTATGTTGCTGCCACCATTGATTGGAGCTATGCCCACCTGTGCTCTTTCTTTCTCCAGAGCCAGGTGTCTGGACTCCAGATCTAATCTTTTGGTCAACCTCACTAAGAGGTTGGTTTCCTTATCGAGGCTGTCCTCAATGAACTCAGAAGTACCTGACCCACCTGTGTGGAATCTAGGTGCTGTGAGTTGTATTCTTGAAGTCAGGGGCACAGGGACCCTGTTCTCCCCAGGACGTGTGGGGGATTGGAAGGTATCCTCATCCCCTCCCTCCTCTTTCCCTTCTGAGAGGTCTTTACCTTGCTCAGAGGGATTGTCCTTGGCACACCCTGTCAATAGTCCTGGAGCCTTTGTTTGGAGGGATGGGGCCCCATGGTTATATTTTTAAGTTTACATAGAGACCTTAACTCCTTAAATGCTAAATGGAGATAAGGGGTGAGGTTGAGCTCCTCAACCATATACTCTATGTCATTGGTGATGTTTTCACTAACAGTTGGGTTCTTGTTAAGAGACATTATAAAAATTCCAACCCCTCTCACCCCTAATTATAGTGAGCTTTTATTTTTCTAAAATTCTAAAAGGATTTAACCAAGGCCCTAACAAAACTTTTAGTAATTTGGAAACATTTGTCAATTAAAAAATCTGAATTCTAAAGACAATTTAGGAGTTCTGTTGTGCGATCAGGTGTTGACCAGGGGCGACTCCTCCACGTGGGAGGAGGAGCGTCACCTCACTGCTTTCTCGCAGTGCAAGAAGCAGAAATATAAAAAACAAAGTTAAATACCATTTTATGTTTCTGCTTCTCGCACTGTGAGAAAGCAGAAGGCAGGGTTTGGTTGGGGGCGGGCGGGTGGGCGGTCCTGCTCCAGGCAGCGCAGGAGTGGCTAGCCCACTGTTGTGGGCGCTGACTGTTTGGTCTGCCCCAGGGCCGACCAAACCAGTCATGCACACTCTGCATTTCCTCTATGTAGGCTGCATGCAGCCTACATAGAGAATATGGCCTCCCCATAGACGCCTGTGGGGTCGGCGTCCTAGCCAATCACAACGCTGCCATTGCAGCGTTGTGATTGGCTTGGGAGAGGGGAGGGAGGCTACCTGCTTCCTGTATGGAGAGGAGAGAGGAGATGCAACGCGACGCGGGACCGGAGGAGATGGTAAGTTTAATTTATTTTTTATTAACTAAATTAAATCCCCCCTCCACGCGCGACCCCCACCCACAAGTCATGCCGGCCGCGACGGTGTTGACCAAGTCAGTCCAACAAATGCAAATTTGTATATCCCACTGCTGATACAACAATGTAGGAAGCTGGCTCTGTATATACTATACCAAAGTAAGGTATAGTGTGCACAGTGTCCAGTGGAACCCCAAAGGCAGGCAGAGGAAAATGTAGATAATACCTTACTCTCTATTTGTGGTAGTGTGGGTGAGAAGTAAGGCTTTATCAGAGGGTAGTACCAAGCGGTTATTGTATACACTCAGGCAAGAAATGATTACATACTGTCAAGGACTGAACTCTGACCAATTTGTTTTGTATAAAAATATTATTTAGTTATATTTATTGTCTAGAACCAAGCCAGACCTGGTACAGGTGAGTATAAAAATACTTTGCAAGTATATGCAATTGGAACACACTTTGGATGCAGTGAATTCGTTTTCCGTAGAATTACTTGATATTTGCAATAGTCAGGATTACTGTGCAATTTACTTTTCTTATGCAGCCAGGTATCTCTAGATGCCAGGCTGGTGCATTTCCTGAGGGAAGGAAAAAGGAGTCAATGCGTTTTGCAAACTCAACACAGGTTTACAGTTTACTCACAAACCCCATTTACTTTTGAGCAGGCAGAACCGAGTTTGCGGGTCCGTGGGTGAGTCTCGGTCAAATGAGCACTCGAGAGGCACCGCCAGTTGCACAGAGGCAGCCGGGTGCAGATTACAGGGACCACACATTAGCCAACGGGCTAAGCACGGTTGTGGGCTTGGGGACTGTGGAAAGCAGGCCATCAGGTTGGGAAACAAAAGCTCCTGGGGTCGAGGTCCGCACTGAGGCCAAATGGCCAACTCAAGAACCACACCACCAGCGGCACCAAGGCTGCCGGGTGTAGGGTGCGGTCTTGGCTGAAGCTGCAGATTCGGTCGAGGGTCCCTCGGAGTCGGTCAGCGGCTGATGAGGCGAATGAGGTCTTTGGGAGTCATCATCTTGTGACTGCAAGCGTTCGGAGATGGAGTCGGTCGCAGTTGGTCTTTCTGGACCGCTTCAGTTACGAAGTCGGTCAGGGGGTCGCCTTTGTTCGCGGTTTAGGGGGATCCTCCAGTTGTTGGCTGCAGGTTGGGTTTGGGAGCTTGTTGAGGTTCAGGGGTCACTGGGATCCAGGCTAGGATCGCTGGCAGGACCTCCTTAGGGTGTTGGCTCACTCGAGCTCGGTGCGCTGGGAGCGGACTGATGGAGACTCATAGAGTCGGCCGGAATTAGGTTTTTGGCTTTGCTTTGGGCTTGGTATATTGAAGAAAGGGCATGTAGTTATATAGCTGGGTTCATCTGTAGATTTAAAACTGCAGCATAACAAAAAAACTGTTTTTGTATTATGTGTAAGTCAGTAGTAAAGTAGTTGGTACGTGTGCTAAAATAAAAATAAAACTTTTTTTTTTTTTTACAGAACAATATCTACATAACTATAGACAGTCAGAATGCCGCCAAAAGCTCGGAGAAAAAATCAACTACAATGTCTATGCACAACTTAGACACAAAAAGGTCAAAATACAGAAAAAGTAGTGAAAGAAAAAAGAGCTACTGGTAAGAGGACAAAGTTATTTCTTAAAAATATATGTGGGCATTTGCAAAGATTACAAAATAATGAAAAAAAAACAAAGTATAAGAAAGAATAAGAGTGGACAAAGTGTATTATGCAAGAACATGAAAGAATGTAACAAAGATGGACACACCTTAAACTGGAAAAAGAGAAAAAATTTACCCCCTAAGAAGTCATGATAGGGCTGGGAAATAGGGGGAGAACACAAACGAAAAGTATATAAATTCCCACTTGACCTGTATTTCTTCAAAAGTGGCTCTTCGTCCCTAACATCTTGTCCATCAACTCATGCTATGTACAATATATATTTATTGAGTTAATATATTTTTATTCTGAGTAATAATCATTTTTCTCTTGACTTATTTTCCAAACTCATTTGTTTTCTCCAGAGAGATGTAAATACATGGTTTACAACTATATAAACAAGCATTGGCATAGCCAATAGGTCTCGCCTTTGGGACCTTATAAGTGTTTAGCCATGCAAAAGTTGATGTTGTTGCACCAAGGATATTGTACTGAATAACTAAATACTTATAAGGTTCCAAAGGCAAGACCTATTGGCTATTGCAATGCTTGTTTTAGTGAATGTTCCTGCCTGAGGAAGGCTAGGACACGCCAATATATCTGCCTCCCTCCTTAAGCCCGCCCATAATACTCTTATTTACGTGCATACGTTGGCAGTAAATCCACAATCCCTCCTGGTGCAAATAAAATGAGTGCCAGGCTGAAGTGTACACATGTGGAGAATGCCATCTGTGTTATTACCATCTGCGTACTTGTTAAAACAGGCGATTACTGCCGGCCACAAGTATATGGCAGTCGCCTGCAATTTGCACTCAACTCATAATGTGAGTGAGTGCTGAAAGGGGAGCAACTAGCATTTGCACCCAGCTTATCACTAAATACTGCGTCTAAATGACCTCGCTATATTTATTGCACATTTATAAAACATAGATGTCATCTATGAATCAGAGTGCCAGAAGGAACGGGTGGATGGCTGTGCACTTTAAGGCAAAGAGGAGAGAAAAGAAAGGAAGTGAAAATAAACAGGGAAGGAAAGAGTGGGGAGGTAGTGAAATGGAGAAACAAGCAAACAAATAAGCAATCAAACAAACAAAAACATACCACCATGTATACCCGTCATGAGTACATTCGGTGGGTCGAGGAAGTCTCCAAATTAATGCATGCATCTGTATCCAAAACAAAAACAAACAAACAAGAAAGAACGGCACAAACCAAGAAGCATGCCGAAACAAAGCCAAACAGCATAAGGAAACAATCTACACAATATGCAGCAACACACACACTAAAACAATTCAACAATCAAACATACAGTTACAATAGCGCCGGAGAACAAAGTGCAGATTGCTGGAGATCCGCAAATCAATCACTGCATCAGTCGCAGAGAACAGACCAATCAACTACGAAGCACAGCGCTCGCAAACATACGCAAACCAAATCCGCAAAACAATGACAATGAAAGGGGAATGGCGCTGCTGCAAAGTACATCAACCGAACTAAGCAGGATGCTGAATTAAAGGTAAATCTTTCCACCTGCATTTTGAAGTACGTGCACCCCCACACCGGCTCAGCCTCCCCCACCCGGCCCCCCACACCTCGCCAATCTACAGTAAGGTTCAGACGGGCACATTATTCTTAATCTGAACTCTCCCCAGGTCAAACGGTCAGCAGGGGATTACTGATTAAAATGGTCTCCCTCGCACTGCACTTAAATAATGGAGGTTTTATGTGTGCAGCCTGGCGCACAGTCTCCCCGCGGCGACACCGGGATTCTGTTTGTACATGTGGAGAAAAGTACTATCCCTTACTGCTTGCTCCTGAAAAGAAAAAACATAAGGAAAAGGCCATACTCTGTACTGTATAACATCTGCCCCCTTTATATTATTATTATTTTATTGTTATCATTATGTATAATAATAATAAAAATATTAATAACAACAATCATACCAATAATATAATAATAATGATAATCATCATACTCAATCATAATAATCATCATCATTATAATAATCATCGTAATAATCACAATCATGTGTGCTTTTTTTCGCAAGCATGCCACATCCGCAGGGCTAGGACATGCTATAATGTCTATTGTCCCCGTCTGTCGAGTATTAAAGGCGAGTTTCAGAAGTGAAGTCACAGGGGTAAACTTAGTTCCTCGAAGCGCGTTTTTAAATTAAATTAAATATGGTGAACTAAATGTGGTGGCAAAAGGGAGCAGCGTGCTTGCTGATGGAAACGAACCTGTGAGCACTGTGACAGATAACGCAGGAGAGGACAGCAGTGAAAGAAAGACGTGACCCACTTCTGACGAGAATCCTCCGACAGTAGTCCGGGTCGCCAGCTTTACTTTTCCCGCAGTCGCGCTCGTGCGTAAGCAGAGGGAGGGGCCTGCGCGATTCCCTTTGCGGGAGCGAGCAGCAAGGCGCGATAATTAGTAACATATGGCGCCAGCTGCTCGCTCCCGCAAGTGAATCGCCAGACGTGCACGCGTTGCCATTGGAAGCAATGCAACGCGTGCACGTCTTTGCAGGGAAAGCTGTGCCGATTACTAAAGGTCTTTCCTAAGCAGCGCATGCGCGCTGCGTAGGCGAGACCTAAAAAATACTGTACATATAAATACATGACAAAAACACAGTGTATTATACAATAAAATGTAAACATTTTTCATCACCAAATTTAACATATATTGCCCCATATCAATTCATAATCTCTACTTCATACCTCATACGGACACATTCACACTACAATCTCACATTCATACCCCAGGCTTATCTCACATACATCTTCAATTGAATCCAGGGATATATTTTAGTTGTGAGCTAGGGTATTCCAACATACAGCCAACGTACATTTCGGTGGTAAAAAATGTAAAAACCACCTTCCTCAGGATCACAAAATATATGTCATAAATTCGGGCGAGACATTATGGGGTAGTCTGTCTGTCTTGTATACTTATCGCAAGTGCTATAAATAGTTAAAGCACTCCCTCGCATTCTTTTAGTATGGGAAAAGCACGGGCAGGTCTATTGAACAATCCTTTCTAGTATAGGTATGGGGTTAATGCCTGTAGTTAGCCACTTCCATCAATTAAGCATGATTGCACTGTTACTCTTCAATGCAACAAGGAAAGGACTGCTTCTTTTGGAATTCTCAAAGTCTTTTTGTTCCCAAGTTGACGGGATAGTCACAACCTAACCTTAACCAGGAGACAGAAGCAGATTAAGTAAATCAGAGCCAAGATGATCTGAAGTAGAGTGGTTGTAAATCTACTGAGAAATATGAAGAAGTATGGAAGAAGGAGAGAGACACTGAAACAGAATGAACGAGTGGAGGGAGTAGTTGATAAGGCCTTTGCTTTGAAAAGGAATCTTTTCATTTTGATTATAAATAGAATGTAGACTCTTGACAAAATGGTGTTGTGCATGAGGAGACAAAACCAGAAGAAAAGATTAGTGAATAGAAATAACTTTTGTGCAGTTTTTTTAGTGGAGAATGGATACATACTTCTAGTACTGAGCCTTTCTTTAATAATGAAAGCTATCTTCAGGATAACACATTTGTTCATGCTATTGATGAAAGAGGACGATGTTATGAAATGAAGAATGGCACTTATATAGCAAAAAAGTGATGGTACCTAGAAATGTAGAACAAGTTATTGCAGGAGAGGTACAGGGAAGGCGTAGTCGGACCCCTGTATACAAATGGAACTGTAGTAGTGTTTTTAGTAATCAACAGCAATCCATTGATATATTAAGAAAATGTATACATCAAGACGAAGTTTAAAACACAAAATAAGTACTTTACAAGGATTGGATCCTTGCATGGTTAGAAACCATATAAATTTGCAGGGACACTCACTAGCTTGTTTATAAAAGAAAGTCTGCCAAAGCACTTTTTATCAATTCAGAATGCTAGCTGTACACCACTCTAGAATGGGAACTTTAGTTAGGAGGCTGTACTATATGAAAACTCCTGCTTTATATTTAAGAGAAATGAATAGAGCACTTTTGCATGAGACAGTGGCAGAGGTAGAAAAGGTTTGTGATGATGTGCAGTTTTGTTTCTTTGGTCCAGAACAGGACTCTAGGGAAAATGAAGAGTTGATAGCAGGATGAGTTGCAGATCAGGACCCAGGTATTACAGTTGATAGTTTTGAAGAAGAGATTACAAAAATTAACACAGTGTGCTCTGAAAAAAACAGAGTATGTTTGTATATGTTGTTGATGCACTCACTACAAGATTCAAACACAGACAGTTGACTTGTATTAGAAAAGTGAAAAAGAAAATAACGATAACTGGCAAAGGTTTGCTGTGTAGTTATTTGTAGAGGAACGCTTTTACTTGTCCACCAAGCAAGTTATATGTAAGTACTGTTACAATAAATTGGAGGATAAAAAAATGCCTGCTAGAGCTGTGCATAGCAAGTTAGAACTGGTTCCCATTCCTGAAGCACTTCAAGTTTTAAATATTTATGAGTCCATTCTTATCCAAAGTATACATCCATTTCAGGCTATAGTCGTAATGGAGCCAAAGACAGGCAAGTTACCGCCAACAGAGCTTCAGAAATGTAGTGTATTTGCCATTAGATTTCAAGAAAAATATTGAAACTGTAGGGGTAGCTAGAGATTTAGAAGAAGGACTTGTATTTCTTGTAAATGGTGTGCCTACAAAGAACAAGAAGATATTGCAGGAGTTAGTAGATGTTACTAAAGTTAATAAAGCAACTTTATATCTGGTACAAATTAATGTTTACTATAGAAATGTAGAAAGCCTGCAAGTAATCATACAATTGGAGGATCAGACATTTCCATCAGCAGGTCAGGTTGAAAAGGTGGATCGGTCCAGAAGAAATTTATGAACATTATAGAATCCACTCTTTGCATTCTAAATAGGTTATTAGTGATGCCATTGATCTGTTTCAAATGAAGGAGGCAAAAGTTGCTCCATTAAATGTGTGGGAGAAAAGTTCAGAAGCTCGGTTTTTCCCACATCTTTTTCCTACTGGAGTAGGTGGCAGGTATGACGAGCGGACCTGTGCAAATACCTGCAGCTGAGTATAGATCTACTAGACTTTGTTCAGAAGACCCTAGATTTCGTCAGTGTATTCCATATATATTTCACCTACTATTTGGGAGTGACTTGTCTGGCGTCTCATATGCTGTCAGCAAGAGAATCTCTGGAGAAAGTTCAAGAAAAAGATGAACACTTGGAGTACAATTTAATAAACCTAATGGCATGCCAACATGGGACTAATGAATCTTGGTATCGGCGTCATGGTGAGCTCAAGTGCATGTTTAGGAACCTTGGTGCACCTACTTGGTTTCTGATACTCATTTGTGCTGAGTATACATGGGATGAACTGCTAGAACTCTTGCAGGAGGCAAATTCAAATATAAAAGACATTCATCAGAAGACGCCAGGAGAACTGTGCTCACTAGACCCTGCAAATGTTTGCAGATATTTTAATCACAGATTTCAAGCAATGATAACTTTCATCTCGAACAAAACAAAACCTCCTCTTGGTGAAATGACTGATGTATTTTGCCGCAGAGTACCAAGCCATAGGTGCTCCCCATATTCACATGCTGTTGTGAGTAAAAGATGCCCCAAAGTTTGGAACAGCCAGTGATGAGTCTGTGTTGCCTTTTATTGAGCAGTATGTAACTTGCTCCATCCCAAAGGAGAGTGGTGACAAATTATTAAGACAAATTCTACTAATTCAAAATCATAGATGTGGAAAATACTGTCAGCGAAAATATAGAGCGAAAGGGAAATTTTATACAAGATGTCGTTTTGGATTCCCACGACCTGTCATCTCACAAGGAAGAGTCAACAGCTTCTTGTCGGCAGACAGATATACACTTACAAGGAAATCGCCCAAAAATACATACAACCTAAGAAGTACAGAGGCCTCCAACTACATTAATGACTACAACCCTGTGATTCTGAAGATGTGGAATGCAAACATGGATGTACAGTTTGTTGCAGACAACTAAGGGGCATATTATCAACGGCCAGCGATAATTATCGCTGGCCGTGCTGAGCGCCGAATTCCCTAACGCAGGCTATCTCTGGTATGTATCGCCCTGGTAGCGCGTTATTAACAACGCGTTTCCCCAGGGCGATAAGAATTCCAGAGATAGCGAGGTTATCGCCGCTTTGCAGGGAACATCGCTGGTTTTCCAGCGATGTTCCCTGCAAACGGCGATGATCCTTGCTGGATACGACCCTGTGGTCGTATCAGCATAATCCATCCCCTATGTCTAACATAGGTAAGTCAGGATTTAGCAGACGTTAGATTTTGGCGAAAACGGCCGTTTTCGGCAAAATCTAACGTCTGCTAAATCCTATGGGCTGCCTTGTTAATATCGCGATGTGAACATCAGCGATATTCTCAAGGCAGTCCATCCGGGGTACGCCCAGTGACGCCCACTTTGCATCTCATTAGAGATGCAAAGGGGGGCGTCGGGAAAAAGGGTGCTAACATGCGATTATGCATGTTTGCACCCTCTTGTTGATAGGGCGATAGTTTTATCTCCGTTTTTCTGGCTTTTAAAGCCAGAAAAACGGAGATAAAGCCCTTGTAGATATGCCCCTTAATTGCTGTTGCTCAGTACATCACCTGTTATATAATTAAGTCAGAGAAAGCTAAGGTGAAGGAGATGTGGGAGGAGATTTCAGCAGAAAAGAGTCTTCCAAACAAATTGTACAGTTTTAGTCTGAAAATGCTTTCTCACAGAGAGCTAGGCAGATATGAATGCGTAGACCGGTTAAGCTCAGCTAGCTTGTTTTCTGCATCTAGAGGAGTTCTATGGGTGAGTTTAGGGCTTGCTAACACTCATAACAGAGTACTGAAGTATTTTCTGAAAATCCAATATCTTGAGGAATTTGAGTCACACAGTACAGATATTCTGAAGACTAACATGCTGGACACATACTATCCAAGAAGGAGTCCTCACCTGGAAAGGATGTGTCTCTATGAAATACTTCAACATAATACATACAGAAATAATGTCAGTGAAATCATAGAAGAAGGAACATTTTCTGTTGTTGGATATAAAGGATGTTTGGTCAGATATAACAAAGTAAATGTAATAAATCATCGAAAGCTAAGTTGCCAAAGTCCTGACAAAGGAGAGTTTTTCTATTCAGCCTTGTTGTAGTTGTTCAAGCCATGGTGAACTGAAAGTGAGCTACTCAGAGAATTTGACTGTTATAAAGACTCATTCAACGCTGTTAAAGACAGCACTGAGTGATCCGTGTTTCCAATCTATCTTCAAATGTTGAGAGATAAGATTGAACAAGAAGAAGCCATTGCTGCTGAGATAGCAAGAAAGAGTTCTCAGAGCAGTCAAAGTTCAGCCCCTGGCAGTCAAGATCTTCTTGGACTGCCAATCTTTGAAAATGAAGCTGCAATAGCCATGAATGAGGTGGAGAATGCAATAGAGCAAGCAAGACAGGAAACTGTGGATCTAGAACAACTAATACAGCAATTGAATACAGATCAGAAAGACATTTTTGAAGGTGTAAAAGGTAAAGTAGAACATGGATTTCTGCATGAGAAAAAAGAGTGTGCATGTTCTACATATAAACCAGTTCTATTGTACATAAGTGGTCAAGCTGGAACTGGAAAAAGCTTCTGGATTAAAGTGCTGACAAGTAATCTGCAGAAGAAAACAGATTCCCATTTGTAATATATAGTTACTACACCAACTGGCTTAACTGCACATAGTATTAAAGGAGTTGCCCTTCATCGATTATTAATGCTGTCTGTTGAATATGACAACAAATTAGAATACAACAACTTATCTGGTGATGCTTGTCATGAGGTAGCAAGAGTATTAAAGACATTAAAACTACTAGTTATTGATGAAGTCAGTATGGTGTCTAACCGAATGCTAGCTTTTATACATTTAAGAATGCAGCAGATATTAAAAACTGACTAAGATGTGCTTTTTTGAGGATAACACTTAATAGTCTTTAGAGACCTGCTACAACTAACTCCTGTAAAAGGACAACCTGTATTCAAGAAACTACTACATAATGAAACAAGGAATTTACTAGGAAATATTGGAAATGTGAACATTTGGGAAAACTTTCAATACAAAGAGTTAATCAACAATATGCACCATGCATCAGAAATGAAATACAGAGATATACTAAAGGACATAAGTGTGGGAATCCTCACAAAGAAGGAAAAAGA
The DNA here is from genome assembly GCA_963921515.1 of Calotriton arnoldi. Taxonomy (NCBI): domain Eukaryota; kingdom Metazoa; phylum Chordata; class Amphibia; order Caudata; family Salamandridae; genus Calotriton; species Calotriton arnoldi. Next base: position 866,998 of record CAWUFW010008199.1, on the reverse strand, counting down.
GCATTACAAACCCGCCTCATCAAAAATCTTTGCAACTAATGTTTCAGCTGCAGAAGTAATGTATAATTTTGTTAGGTAAGAGAAGTCTATTGTTTGTTTGATGCCAACCCTTGAGGTGTGTAGCAATTTCAATGAACAATTACAGCAACTGGAAAAAGAAGAGGTCATCGAAACTGGACCAAATGATAAAACGGAACATCAAGGAGTTACAGTGCTACTAACAGAAAAACTGCAATCAAAATTGGATAGTTTAGAAAAGTCTGTGTCGAAAACTGCAGGATTAGAAAAACAGCTCTGTATCAGTAAACAATGTTGAGTAACCTAACGTTTCAATTTAAATGTTCAAGAAGGGCTAGTGAATGGAGCAATGGGGAAAGTTATTAAATTAATTAATTATCCAAACAGAAATGACGTGGAATACTTAGCCATAAAATTTGATGATGTTGGTAAAGTTAAGCAGATTGGTAGATGCGCTGCATGTTTCCTACTCATAAAAGACTTGTATGTCCAGCGAAAGCAGTTCCCAGTGTCTTTAGCGTATGCAGTAACTATCCACAATTCACAAGGTTTAAGTCTAGATACAGCTCTTGTTAATATTGGTAGTAGTGTATTGTCATATGTAGCTTTCATGCAAATTAGAACATTGTCGGATTATTTCTGATTAATTTTAATGAGAAGAAAGTAAGTGCTGTTGTGAACTGTGTAAGGGAGTATAATCAGTTATGAGGTCAATATGCTCCTCATTTAGACCAGTATACTGCGTTTGAAAAACAGACAATGTGTCCAAAATGGAAAATATCAAAGCAGTCTATCAGAGCTGAGCAGAAAGATGAACTAAAAGAAAAACAACAAGGACCTAAGAAAAGAAAACTACAACACAATGAGGAAATGGAAGGCTATCACTTTGATAATAAATCTGCAATGAACTGTTATACAAATGTAGTGCTAAATGGACTGTACCATTTGCCTTATTTTAGAAATTCTATTAAAGAAAAAGTAGATTAAAGAATGTCTTCACAAAGAGTGTAATTTACTTGAAGAATTAAGAAATGACCGAACTGTTATTCATTCTGCTTCTGGTATAAGAAAACTTACAGATGAGTGTACTGGATCAATAGTGTTTTCTCAAAATCTTCAACAGGATGCTCAAGAAGTTTTAATGGTAATACTACGACTATTAGAGGAAGAAGATGTGAATATTAATGAATTATTTGGTTTAAGTTTTAAATGGAACTATAAATGTGAAGATTGTGAATTCACCTCTGTCAATGAAATCAATTCAGAACGATTCCTCTACCTGACATTATCAGATTGTAAAGCTGTGGCCTTTGACATGAAAATTTAACCAAAATGCCCATCAAGTTATGATCTGTCCAAACTGCAGACCAGAACTTACGTCTATGTTGTTACTACAAAGGTATGGAAAATATGTCATAGCCATGCTACAACGATGCAGAGTGGATGGCACTAAATTAGAAACTGAAATTACAAACTTCGTAGCCGGACAAATTTCCATTTCAAAAAGAACTTTCACTTCTATAGCAATCATATTTCATGAAGGAGTTAATTTAACTTCTGGACACTACTCAATATATTTAAGATGTCAAACAGGATGGACAGAGTGCAATGACATACAAATGACATTCATATCAAGGCTACCTAAAAAGTTACGAAACTCATATCTGCTATTTCTAGAACCAAAATTCTAAGGACAATTATGGATAACAAAATGTGGTATTGTGTTGACATGTATATGGATTATGTGTTTCTGAGACATTATTCGGCCTATTAGGGTTATTGTCTACAACAAGATGTTAGAAATGAAAGGCTCTTTTTAACTGCAGTAAAGGAATTTATAAAACATTACAGGAGTACATTCTATTACTACAGATAAAAACTAAATGGAGGTACTATAAAACCAGCAGCCTTAAGTTGCATCTAAGAAGACTCTTCACTACAAAAAAATTACCTCCTTTGTTTCTGCTACAGCAACTTCGACGTACTACTGTGTGTTATGTTTTTCGTACATGGACCAAGAACATTTTAGACATCACTTGGCCTAACAGGGATGATGTTTACAAAAGGATATCCAAAAATGAAGACTGCTTCATAATTGTTGGATGTTTTGTACCAGATATAAAAATATCATGAACAGTTTTAACATATAGTTGCTTTCAATAAGGTAGTAGCCTATCAGCAAGCCTCTATTACCAAACTTGTAGTGAGTGGAATGCACAGTATGACATATTTGTAATGATATACTGTGCACATTTGTTTTTTTAACAATCCATTGATTGTTTTTTCCCCACTGTTTGATGATGATGCTTCATACAGACCACTGTTAAAACTGAAGAAGTATGAAAGCTGAAAACAGTAAAAAACAGTAAAACATTTTCCTATGTTGTATTAAAGTTTTGGGGGAAAATATTGCATCTTGTTTTGGTTGCCTAGTGTTCAAAATAAAATTCTAATACATTTGTCTCTGTTTATGTTTTTTCACAGTGGTTGCAGATCGGGATATATTACGTGTATCAAATCACTAATGTAGTGATGGATTCATCGAGTCACTACTCATATACTCATCCCATCTCTTTGGGTCTACACTTCCACTCATCCTACCACTCAGGCCCTACCCAGGCAGTCATTCAATTACTCAGGTACTGCACTTGCACTCATCCAATCTCCCAGCCACTACTCAGGCACTCATCCAATCACCCGAGTGGTACCTATGGAGTCATCCCTTCAGTCAGGCGCTACTCATGCAGTCATGGAATCACCCAGGCACTCGACTTGCACTCTTTCATTTATCCAGGCACTGCACTTCCACTCATCAATTCAACCAGGAATTATACCTGAAGTCATCCAATCACCCAGGTGACATCCATGGACTGATCCACTCACTCAGGTACTACCCATGCAGTAATGCAATCACCCAGGCACTACACTGGCACTCATTCTTTCACCCAGGCACTGCACTTGCACTCATCCATTCACACAGGCACTACACTTCCTTCTATCCATTCACCCAGGCACTGCACTCATCCAGGCACTGCACTTGCACTCATACAATCACGTAGGCACTACCCATGTACTTATCCATTCACTCAGGCACTACACATGCAGTTATGCAATCACCTAGGTACTGCACTTCCACTCATCTATTCACCCAGGCATCACACTTGCACTCATCCGTTCACCCAAGCACTACACTTGCACTTATCCATTCACCCAGGCACATCACTTGCACTCATCCAATCATCCAGGCAGTGCATTTGTACTCATGCAATCATCCAGGCACTGTACTTGCACTCATACAATCACTCAGGCATTATCCATGCAGTCATGCAATCACCCAGGCATTGCACTTGCACTCATCCATTCAACCAGGCACTACACTTGCACTCATCCATTCTTCCAGTCACTACTCAGGCACTCATCCAATCACCAAGGTGGTACCCATGGAGTCATTCCTTTACTCAGGCGCTACTTATGCAGTCATGGAATCACCTAGGTACGCGACTTGCACTCTTTCATTCTTCCAGGCACTGCAATTCCACTCATCCATTCAACCATGAACTACACTTGCAGTCATCCATTCACCCAGGTGGTATCCATTGAGTGATTCATTCACTCAGGTACTACCCATGCAGTCATGCAATCACGCAGGCACTGCACTTGCACTCATTATTTCATCCAGGCCCTGCACTTGCACTCATCTATTCACCCAAGCATCACACTTGCACTCATCCATTCACTCAAGCACTACACTTGCACTTATCCATTCACCCAGGCACAACACTTGCACTCATCCAATCATCCAAGCAGTGCATTTGTACTCATGCAATCATCCAGGAACTTCACTTGCACTCATACAATCACTCAGGCATTACCCATGCAGCCATACAATCACCCAGACACTGCACTTGCACTCATCCATTCAACCAGGCACTACACTTGCACTCATCCAATCTCCCAGACACTACAGAGGCACTTATCTATTCACCCATGCACTGCACTTGCACTCACCAATGATCCAGGCAGTGCACTTGTACTCATGCAATCATCCATTCACCCAGGCACTACACTTACACTCATCCAATCTCCCAGACCCTACTCATGCACTCATCCAATCACCCAGGCACTGCACTTGCACTCATCCTTTCACCCCAGCATTACACTTTCTCTCATCCAATCACCCAGACTGTACTCATGCATCCATTCAATCATCCATGCACCACTCATGCAGGTATTCAATTATCCGTGCATGACTCATACAGTCATTCAATCATCCATGCACCACTCATACACCCATTCCAACATACATGCATACTTTATCTTTTTTTAACTGTAAAAGGCAATTCCAACAGGAACCTTTATTTTGTGTTTTAAATTGTTGTGTTTTCCTTTTTATATTTTTTTTATTTTTTTGCTCTATTTTATACAAACAAAAATGGCAACAGGGACAGGAGCAATTGCAAAAATCTGCACTGAGAAATGTACAAAAACGATAAAAGGGGGAAATAAAAAGCACTTGTGATTTTTCGCAGCATTGCGAATAGCAGCAACAGACTGCTCACCAGCAGTTATAACAACCCCACAGGCCATACAATATGTGGCCACTCTAGATAACTCTGGAGCCATATCAGTGGTAGTAGTCTGGACATCTGATGGCACATTCTATCCAGGAATTGTTGCTGCTGCAATTGATGCTGATGATCCTCCACTTTCTCTTTGCTTTATTGCAAGTTGGAGACAATTTCCATGGTAGGTCTTGAGGTGGTATAACAAGGTCGTCGTCCCACATGAATACTTTGTATTTGTCCCTCTAGAGAGGGTCTTGTTACAGATAGTGCATTGCACTGTCTTCGCCACTGTTTTAGATTCCCCAAACAGAATTTTGAAACAGTCCCATGCTACACTGGCTCTCTTTTGTGGAGGCCCCTCTTCTTCAAAATCTTCAGTCTCCACCTCCTCCAAATCCTGGTCCTGCTATTGTTCCTGCTGACCCCCATCTCCTTCCTGTGTTGCCATTTTTGCAAGCAAAAAATGGCCCAAAACTCTGCACACCAAGGTAGATCCACCTGCTCAGAATAAAGTTCTATGAAAGAAGATTCAAGAAGGAGGAATGGGTGTGTACTTCCTATTCATTTTGCTGAAAAGTAAGTTATCCAATGATATTCCTTGCTTTCCCGGACATGTGATATTCACAGTGACTGACATATTCGCTGTTACCGTGCAGAAGTGGAAATTCAAAATAGAAGTTTAAAGTAGTTTTCTTTAAAAATGGAAACAAAACCACAACTTATATTAGTATGATAGTGAACAGCTACACTAAAACTTGTTTACAATATATTTACATTTGTGTTTCTGATTTGAAGAAAAGCGCGCGGTATTCGCAAAAAATGCAAGTTAATGGACTGCGTTGTAACACAGTCATTGTAAAGGATGTTTACCGGGAGTGAGTGGGTGCGTTAGTGATTTTGTGGATGATGTCATCAGTGATGTAATTTGAGATGTCATAAGTGATGTCACTGACCATGTCATGAGTGGTGTAATATGTGAGGTCATAAGCAGTGCATTGCCCGGCACGAGTTATACTATAACTGCTGAATTTCTCTGGTTTTGTACAAGTGAAACCTGAGCCTAACTATAACGTCTCTGTAACCTTTGGTTTTTTCAGTGAATTTCTATGTTTTTTTAATTTTATTTCCTAACTATAGTGTCTCTGTAAACTTTGTTTTTTTTTCTCTGTGAATATATATATTGCAGTCACCAGTAGGTAGTTAAAGATAGGGCCTAGTTTCCATAGGAAAAGCATTTTTTGATTTGCCAATACCTTAGGCTCCGTTTGACGAATCTTCGCGAAATTTTCAAAACTAATGGGGCGGTCACATCAGCTGCTGTCTTGAAAATTTCGGAGTGATCCGTCAAGCGGGGGCTGAGAAAAAGGGGGGTCCCAAAACACTTTTTCTCCAAGTAAATTTCTGTAGGAACCTTTAGAAACGGCTTAAGATCGAACTGCTGAACGGAATTACACCAAATTTGGCAAAAAGGTAGCTCTTGATTCAGAAAGCTCTCTTTTTGTTAAATGGTATAAATCCGTTCAGTAGTTCCTGAGAAATTTAAAGATATCTCAGATATACAACTGTGGCTGCGGTGGATCCGTGAACCCTCCTGACCTTGTGATTGAGATCTGATTGGCTGCCAACACTTCAAACCAGGAAGTGTGGCCAGCCATCATGTGACTTGGTTGAACTGAGTCACAGGAAACAAGGTTAAAAAACAAGAAAAGGGGGCAGGCTAGAAACACCCTGAAACCCTAGGCCTGTTCAGGGGGCCAAAAAAAAGCATTTAAAAAAAATGTTTGTCAGGATTCGCATTTCCTTTGGGCCCCCGGGTGGGTCAGGTCCCGGGGTCAATAACTAATAAAGATGCAGGGGCCCGCGTGGGGCCCCATAGCCCCAGGGACTGCCACCTCCCCGGGGCTAATACTTGAAGTGCGGGGGGCCGCATGGCCCTCCTGCAGCCCTGGGGATCGCCACCTCCACTGGGCTATTTTGAATTAATATGCATGGGAGGCTCCAGCCGCCCCATGCAGCCCCGGAGACCGACACCTCCCCGGGGCAAATTATCTGAAAAGCAGCGGGGCCACGCAGCCCCCGCAGCCCCAGGGGCTATATTTACATTGATGCGTGGAGGGGGCTCCAGCCCCCCCAGCCAGCCCCGGGGACTCCCAACTCCCGGGGCTATATTTAAAAATAAAGTGTGGGGGGCTCCAGCCCCACTACACAGCCATGAGGACCACCACCTCCCTGGGGCTTAAATACTGTTGGAGAGGTCCGCGCTGCCCCCCTAGTGGAGCCGTAAATGGCCTTGGGGACCACCACCCCCCAGGGCCAGCTCCAGCAATGTCCTGGGGTGGCCACCCCCGGGACATTGCAGTTTGGTATGGGATGGTGAGACCACTGCTCCCATAATCCCATAGCAAACAAGTGCTCCACTCTGAACAAGCAAGAGCATTTTGCTCCCACTTGTTCAAAGTGGAGCACTTTGCTTTTTACCCCCTGGGAGCTGCACCTTAGCAGCTCCCTGGGGGTAAAAAGCAATGCCGGGAGCCAGCTGGGACTGCGGGGGCCTTCCGGCTCCACCCGTGGTCCCAAAGGAGATGGCCATGCCGGGGGATGGGGTCTCCGGGGCCGAAAATGGCCTGGGGAGGGGGGGTCATGCAGCCCCCCTCGAATTGTTTTTTAAGTAAATGAAATGGCCTGGCCCCAGGGGATGGTGTCTCTGGGGCCGAAAATGGCTTGAGAGGGGGCTGCTTCGCCCCTCCCTTTAAATCAAAAGAAAACATTTTTTTAAATTGCCGGGCCTCGGGGGATGGGGTCCCCGAGGTCTAAATCAGCCTGGGGGGGGTTGGCACAGCCCCCCTCCCCTTTAAAAATACAGTAAGAGGCCCAGCCCCGGGTGATGGGGTCCCCGGGGCATATATCAGCCTCGAGAGGGGGGCCGGGCGGCCCCCCTCCCATTTTATTATAATAAAAAATAAAAAATGGGTGAGGTCCCTGGGGATGGGTCCCTGGGCCCCAAAAGGATCAAGGGAAAGGGGGCCATGCAGCCCACCTTCCTAAAAAAAAAAATTGAAGCCGGCAACTCACTGGAGGCCCGCCCCCTTTCTCCACTACTCTGCGCTCTTGGTTGGGGGATGAAGTCCCCTTTGCTCTTGATGGTCCTTAGGGGCAAATTAGCCCACCTGTTACCTCCAGTAAGCCCCACACAGTGGAATTGCTGAGAGGTGGTCGGAGGCCACACCCCTTTTTCTACAACTCTGCAAATGTGCCTCTCGGCACACTACTGGTGGGACGATGAGGTCCCCTTGCATCCTGAGCGCCTCAGGACTAAAGTGGACTTCATCCCCCAAGCAGCAGTGCACCAGGAGGCGCATTTGCAAAGTGGTGGAGAAAGGGGGTGTGGCCTCTGACCACCACTCAGCAATCCAGCTGTGTGGGGCTTACTGTAGGTAACAGGAGGGCTAGTTGGCCCCCAGGGATCCTCAAGAGGCATGGGGACTTCATCCCTCAAATAGTAGTGCGCCAGGAGGTGCGTTTGCAGAGTGGTGGAGAGGAGGGGTGTGGCCTCTGATGACCTCAGCAATCCTACTGTGTGGGGGCTCACTAGAGGTAACAGGTGGACTAGTTGTCCCCTAAGGACCTTCACGAGTGAAGGGAGCTTCCTCCCCAACCAAGAACATGCCAAGGGGTGCGTATACAGAGTGGTGGTGAAAGGGGGCATGGCCTGCAATCAGAACTGAGAAATCCTGCTGTATGGGACTTACTGGAGGTAATAGGAGGGTAGTTGGCCCCCAAGGACACCCTTGGGGGCCAACTACCCCTCCTGTTACCTCCATCAGGTCCCACACAGCAGGATTGCTGAGAAGTTGTCAGAGACCACGCCCCTTTCTCCACCACTCTGCAAATGTGCTTCCCAGCGCACTACTATTTGGGGGATAAAGTCCCCTTGGCTCCAGAGGGACCTTGGGGGCCAAGAAGCCCTCCTGGTACATCCTGTAAGCCCTACGCAGCGGAATTCCTGAGAGATGGTCGGAAGCCCAGCCCCCTTTCTCCACCACGCTACAAAAGCGACTGCTAATTAAAAAACCTTAGAAATGAGGCGCGCGGCGGCGCAAGATGGCCGCTACCTGAAGAGCTCCACAACATCGAGCTGCGCTTGACAACGAAGGGACCTCTTTTGAGCAGCGCTCCTTCGCCGTGACGACGGATTCGTGCATCGGAGCTGGCTGGGGCTGTTTTGGCAAGTTTTCAGACCATGACACGGTCTGTCTGACTTTTTATTCACTCCGTTAGTGTTCTCCTCATTGCGGCCGCCGTTTTGGGCATTTTTTCCTGCGCAGCAACCCGCACTGCCGCGATGCTGCTACTCAACTGTTTTTCATTACAGCCTCTTCTATTCCCCATTGCAGCCTGATTTTTTATCTTTTCTGGTGCTGGAAGGAATGTTTTCGGCCTCATTCTCCCTTATCCTTGCCTTTTAATTTGCCTCAGTTCTTGTTGAGGAGAATTGGAGGCCAACATGTAAGCTTTAGTCTTGCAGCTATTGGTTCGCCCTTCTGAATATGGTTGTGTTTATATCGCTTTTCTTCAATACCTTTTGAGTGCTCACCTCTTTCGACCAGTGTTGGAAAGCTCTCCACTACTGAACTTTGCTGGCCACCTGCTACTCCCCTTTGTTTGTAGTCTGCTGGTGACCTTAATTTTTGGCACTTCCTCCTTTTTACACCAGCGCTGTTTTTCCTCTTGCCTCTTTATTTTACACAGCTGCATCTCATTTGTTGTACTTTACTTGTTACGCCATTATGGATCATTCACATAAATCCCAGGGGACCTCTTCTGGAGGGTGTAAAGAATCAACCGCCTGCTCTGGTAAACGCACCAAGAAAGACCAGCCCTCTCCTTCGAAGTCACCGCTTCCTCTCATGTTAGAGGATATTATGGATGAACTGCGCCTCATTCGGCCATTTATGACCGATACAGCTGCCACTCTTCAAAGGATGGAGGAGAAATGGTCTGGTCTTGATTCGAGACTTTCAGATGTTGAGCAAAAAGTTAGTGACGCTCAAGAAGTTGTTGCCAGAGTTGATAGTCTCACTAAAGAAGTTAGCCAACTCAAAAAGATCACAGAGGATTTGGAAAATCGCAATAGGCGAAACAACCTGCGCATTTATGGTATTCCGGAAGGTTCCGAAGGCCCGGATATGATTACCTTTTTGAAAACCCAAGTCCTTCAGATCGCTGGTCTCCCTAATTCCATGGATTTCAATATCCAAAGAGCTCACCGATTGGGGCCACAGAGTGCATCTTCTTCTTCAAAACCAAGAGGTATAATTGCTTATTTCCTTTTATACTCGTATCTCATGGCAATTCTCAACGCTGCTAAGCAACATAAGCAGATGCTCTGGTCCGGTCACAGAATCTTCTTCAGTCAAGATGTCTCTAAGTCAACTGCTAACTGGCGGAAGGAATTCCTCGACCTCAGACCCGCCCTGAGATCCATGAATGCCCGCTACGGTTTAATCCATCCTTGCTTCTTTAAAGTTACCTATAAGGACAGAACTCTGAGTTTTGAAGATCCAGCCGACCTCCGGAAGTTTATTCACGCTCACAAAGGAGAACTTATGGAACTAAGCAAACCTTAATTGTTTTGTTACTGTTTCTCTGATCTGTTCTGTTGGGTTTTTAGTATGCAGTTTACAAACTTTTAATGCGTCTTTGTTTGTTCTTTTCCATGTTTCCTAGGTCTCTCTTTTGCAGTTCTGCTGATGACGTTCCTTACCCATGTTGCCCTTGTCTATGTAATGTACGATTCACCCCGCTGCATTTTTCCCTATTGTCTGGTAAGTTCCCTTCACCTTGTCTCATTTGTTTACCTCTTTGTCTTTGGATTTTATTCCATATCCTTATCTGTTTTCGTTTGGTAACCTGTTTTTTCTCGGTGTCTCTCTTCTGCGTGGTTGTCTTGTTCTTCGCCGCCCCCCCTCACACATTAATGTCCTTTTTTGTGTTGTTCTTTATGACTAAAGCCTTCGGGCTTTCCGTCATCTTCTTTTTGATATCCCTTCTGGAGGGGTTTTGCTCTCCTCCTTCTGTTTCTTTCTTTCCCTCTCACCTTTCTTCCTTTTTCTTCTTCTTCGCTTTCGGGTCCACTCCTGTTCTTCTTATCTTTGGTCTCTTGCATTTTTCCTTAGTGCTTTTTCTCCGTTCTTTCCTCTGTCTCTTACTTTGATTCTTTCTAGTCAAACTTCTTACTCTCCTTCCTCTTTGCTCTGTCTCTCTTTTTATGTTTTTCCGGTTCTTTCCTGCTTTTCTTTATATATGCCTTTTAGCTCTTCTGCACAAATCTTTCATTTCCCTGTTGGTTTTATATTTACTTTTTCTTTTGGTTCTTTCTCATTATAGTTTACTTTCCAGTTGCCTATCTTTTTATACTCTGTACTCATGAAAGGTCTTCGCATTAATTCATGGAATGTTAAAGGCATGCGTAACCCCGTTAAGAAACAACGGGTATTGTCTCATCTTGCTAAATTGAATTGTCATGTAGCGATGTTGCAAGAATCACACCTTAAGTTACAAGATTTACCTTCATTACGTAAACATTGGGTGGGCGAAATTTTTTGCTCTCCAGCTGTTAATAACAAGAACGGTGTGATAATCTTATTTCATAAATCCTTGAATGTCCTCTTACAAAATGAGTTTACTGTTACAAATGGTAGATGGTTATATTTAAATGTCAAAGTCAATAACACTCAACTTTCTTTTTGTAATGTTTATGGACCAAATGGTATTGATCTATCTTTTTGGAGCGATTTTTCCACCCTCCTTTCCTCTCACTCTGCTGAAAATTTGATTGTGGGCGGGGACTGTAAACAACTCATGGACCCTTTCCTTGATCGGAAATCTCAGACCAGATACATTCCAAATAAGATGCTAAAAGGATTCCTTAAAGCCATTACTACAAGGGGATTGATCGATGCTTGGCGCACATCTCACCCTGACGTTTTAGAATTTTCTTTTTTTTCACCTGTTCACAGATCTCATTCGCGCATTGATTACATCTTTCTCACACAACCTACCCTACAATTCATGAACAAGGTTGAAATTGGCTCCATTCTTATTTCCGACCATGCCCCCGTCATCTTAGACATGGATTATCCTTCTCTTTCACCCACGTCCAGGCGCTGGCGTTTTAATAACTCCCTTCTTTTGGATTCTCAATTTTCTGAACAGTTTATCCTATTTGCTCAAGAGTTTTTTCTTCATAATCTCTCCTCAGTTTCTCAATTTCATCTTGTTTGGGATGCCTTCAAGGCGTCTGCTAGGGGCTTCATTATAGATTTTGTTTCCCGGAAAAAGAAAGCCCTCTCGAACTCAACATTGCTTTTAGAGCAAATTAAAACCTTAGAACATAAGTACTTCACTACCAACTGTCCTGACACGTTATCCCTTCTCATTAAAGCAAAAATGCAATATAACAAACAATCTTGGGATTCTGCTTGTAACATTCTTCTCAAATTTAATGCGAAAATGTATGGTGGTCGGAACAAAGCAGGAAGATCCCTAGCAAATTATCTCAAAATTAAAAAGCAAAAATCCTAAATTGTAGCCATTAGGGATAACTCTGGGACTCTACATCTTTCGGATGCCAAGATACTTGACTTCTTCACCGATTATTACACCTCTCTTTACACTCCCGAATCCCATCCTTCTCCAGATCTTATTGCTTCTTTTTCTCAAAATATTCCCAAATCCCCTGATAGTTGCCTTGATCTTACATCCCTGAATGCCCCTATTTCAGAACAAGAACTTATTGAGGCCATTGCTCTTTTGCCCAAAGACAAAACACCGGGACCAGACGGTTTTACTGTTCGATTTTGTTTGCACTTCAAATCATTTTTGGTCCCCCACCTCCTTTCACTGATTAATCATTTTTTACTTATTGGCGCATCGCAAGGCTCTTTCACTCAAGCAATGCTCTGCTTAATACCCAAGAAAGACAAGAATCCCTCTCTGTGTAAGAATTATAGGCCCATTTCCTTAATAAACACTGATTGTAAAATGTACGCTAAACTACTTGCCCTTCGAATCAATAAAGTTATTCCTGATCTAATTAATTTATACCAATCCGGTTTTGTTAAGGGACGTTCTATCACAGACAATTCACATACTTTTCTCAATATCATACATTTGGCCTCCAAGCTTGACTCACCTGTGGCCGCTATTACCTTGGATGCTGAAAAAGCATTTGACAGGGTTAATTGGGAATTTATATTTGGTGCTTTAAGATGGCATGGTTTCAGTCCCCCTATTATTACATTTATTCAACTTTTATACTCTGCACCCACTACTTCCGTTTGGGTAAATGGTTGCCAATCTCGATATTTTCCTCTTCTCAGAGGGACTAGACACGGCTGCCCTCTTTCCCCCCTCCTTTTTATCCCTGCCCTAGAACCCTTTCTAGAAACACTTAGACGCTCACCACATTATACGGGATTTCAATTTCATAATCTAGATATCAAATTTACTGCATATGCAGACGATATTCTGTTATTCATTTCTAATCCATCCGTTTCCTTGCCGGCCTCCTTTTCCCTCTTAAAGGACTACTCTAATGTTTCCGGTTATAAATTGAACATTGATAAATCTGAAATCTTGCCTTTAAACAAATTCTGCCTCCCCTCTATGTTTCTTGATTCCGGTTTCGATTGGAACTCCACACATATTAAATGTCTTGGTATCCTTTACTCCAAGAATATCAAAGAGACTATTAAAATTAATCATGCTGATATTCTTAAAAAAAACTCTCTGCTCTCATAGACGGTTGGTCTCCATTCTTCCTCTCTTGGTGGGGTAGATTAGCCACAATTAAGATGATGCTTCTCCCAATCATTAATTTTTATCTCTCTATGGGCCATATGTAGGTAAAAGTGAAATTCGAATTCTTAATACCGAATTTTACCGATTCGGTATTAAGAATTCAGAATTTCCGATGTAAGTAAAGAAATCTGTATTTTTTACCGAATCGGTAAAAATCGGAAATAAACAATACCGATTCCTTAATACCGAATCTGTATTACCGAATCGGTAAATACCGAATCGGTATTTCAAAATAACAGCAATTGAGGAAACAGCCAATCCTGTGCATCCACCCCACCTCCCAACCAGGAAGTGGCCACACCCATGCAGGTGCACTGCAGAGGAGAACACAGGAGCAACTGTGAGAACTTTTCCTGAAAAAACTGCATAATGGCCAACAAGGAGACAGAAAAAGAAGGTGCTGAAAGGAAAAGAAAGCTAAAATTCAGCGAACGGGAGCTGCAGGTCCTGATTGAGGAGGTGGTCAAACAACACACAAAGCTGTTTGGGAAACAGTCCTTGCAAGTGCCAGAATCAGAGAAAGGAAAATATGGCTTGGAATACAGGCACATGTGAATGCGGTTGGAGTGACCCCCGAGAAATTGAGGTACTAAAAAAAGGTGGTACGATGTCAGGAGCCTCACAAAGAAGAAGATGGCTGAGAGGAAAAACAAGCCAGCCTGACAGGAGGAGGAAGAAACAGGGCACCTGCACTGACTGCACTGGAACAGCTGGTGGAGTCCACCATAGAGCCTGACAGCGTCAGCGGAATCGGGGATGCAGACAGCTCAGAGCTGCCAACAAACAAGGTAAGAAGCATGCACACCAATCTGCGCCCCCCACTCCCTAACCCCATTCCCCAATGAGGCAGTGTGAATCCCACTCCAGTACAGGTTTTACTAAACACCAGCAATGCATTATGGGAGATGTAGTCAGTGTAACACCTATCATGACAGTCATCCCACTGAACACAAAGGCATGTGACACACATCAGTGATAAGCAAGCAGAGGACAGAAAGATAGATTGGCAGAAATTAAAATTTATTATTGGTACGTAGTGCTGCCAGACTAGTGAGCTAATGTACAATTTGTGTCCACAGGCAAGACATCGCGCAGGTCTGCACATGACAAGGCAGGAAGGGCACCCCGGAAGGAGAGATCGGAGGAGGCCATTGCAAGTGCAGGTGATACTACACCACCACCACCGGCATCACCACCACTGCCAGCATCACCACCACTGCCAGCATCACCACCACTGCCAGCATCACCACCACTGCCGCCATCACCACCACTGCCAGCATCACCACCACTGGCAGCATCACCACCACTGCCAGCATCACCACCACTGCCAGCATCACCAGCAGCGTCACCACCGGCAGTGACAAGACCCAGGAGGCAAGCAGTTGCCAGACTCCAAGAGATGGAGTTGTCCTTGGAAGACAGCAGGGGTGGAGAAATGTCGACAGTGCCAGTGGATGGCAATACTGCAGGATCGCTGTCCACCACAGAGAGATCACACACAGGTGCCAGACGCCGCAGGGCTAGGGAACCAAGTCCACCTTTGCAGGGTGAGGAGCATGGTGTGTTTGCAGGGCTGGAGGCGAACATGGTAAAGGTTCAGCGCCTGCAAGGGAAAGCAATACAATCTGTACAGCGGCAGATGAGACACCTGAATGCAAACATGCAGAACATTGAGAGGGCATCAGCTCAATGACCACGACGCTGGCTGAGGGCATGAAGGAAATGGCTGAGGGCATGAGGGACATGTCCCAGTCAGTGATGCTGCTGTGCAGCAAGCTTGATGAGGACAGGATGGCACGGCGCAGGGAGAGGCAGAAGATGGAGAATCATACAAAGGCGGTGAACCGCCTCTCCACTGCCACTTCTCTGCTCTGCAAGGGCTCCGTGGCAATGCAGGAAGGGATGGCATACTGCAGCCGTGATGTTTCAAGGGGGCTTGTTAAAGTTACTACTGCATGTAGGAGAGTAGGATCTGCTTCACATGGGTACCCCCACTTTTTGCTGATGCTTCACTGTTTTTCGACCTTAGTCTGGCTGGGGCCCTGCTAATCAGAACCCCAGCCTAGCTGCTTCCTCTTTAAAATGGTTTCCATGTGCCTTAGGCACATCTCTGATTGGAATCTGGAGTGCCCTTATAAGTCCCTAGTATATGGTATAATATGTACCCAGGGCATAGGTACCTCAGAGGCCTACCAGGGGCTGCAGCATGTATTGTGCCACCCCTGGAAGGCCATCCAAACTGAAACCACAGGTCTGCTACTGCAGCCTGGGTAAGGTGGTGCATGCACCCCTTACTGTGATATAGGCTACCTATATCACTACATACATACACACAAATAAACCTATAAGTCACTCCTATGGCAGGCCTTATCAATCCTGAAGGCAGAGTGCGTGGTTCCTATGTGAGAGGGTGCCCCTGCATGAGCTGGGCCCCTCTGCAGCGTTCGGAGACCCTTCTCTGATGCTGTTTGTAGTGCAGCCTGACCATATACTCTTAAGCGCATTATAACCTCGCGTTAAATGCTAACTTTGGGATGGCTGCACGGAAACATGTCGTGTTTGGTGTCAAACATCTTGGAATACTACCCCCCCGCCAGTTCTGGCGGCGGGGGTAGCATTCCACCCTTCTAGAGGGAAAGACATGTACACACCGGTATACCCGGTACTGACTTTCCAGAGCCCTGGCATCACAAAATGGATGCCGCTGCCACAGACACGAGTCTGGCCTCCTGCTGCTGACTGAAACTCCGGCAGGGGAGGCCTGGACAATAGGTTTCCTGTCCCAGGGAGGTGTGACCACCTCCCAGACAGGATAGTGTGTATTGGGGCTGGGCGGGAGCACTCTCGGGTGCTTTGAAATCCTGCACTGGGGGCACACTTGGTGTCCCTGTGCATACCCCAGTTCAAACCGGCTCAGGGGCTTCCAGCCCCTGCTCTGGCGTGAAACTGGACAAAGGGAAAGGGGTGTAACCACCCCTCTGCCCTGACCCTCCCATAGGTGGGGCCACAGAGTATGTCCAACCCCTACCTTAGTATAAGTAGGGGACCCCAGTCCTTAGGACTTTAGATTAACCTGGACGAAACTCTGACACAGAATCCTGGACCTTCGACGCTCTACTTCAAGATTAGAGGACTGAAGAATCTCCCTTGGGGTCAAGGAGTGACTCCCCTGCATGGCAGGCACCAAAGAAGCAATTGTCTGGTCTGCATCACTGAAGCTCCCGTCGGACGCCGAAGTCTTTGCATCACCAGAGGTGGATTTCCAGACTTCCCCGAGGCTGCCCTGAGTCCCCAGCAAAGCTGAGGCCCGTAGCTGTTGTGGGTAATGTGGAACCGTGATCCCTGGACACCGAACGCATTTGCAAGTGCATCCTCTTCTGGGTCTCCCACGAAGTCATGCTTTGGGCTCCAAGTAGCCCCAGCCTCCAGCACCAACTGCACTGAAGATCACTGGCCTCCACTCCACGAGTGTCCTGTGAGCCAGCTCCACGTGCACCGTCTTGAGGCTCCTTCGCGGTTGGTAGTCCGTTGGCTAGTAGGCCCTCCCAAAGGCCAATCTTTTTCTGCTTGGGCTCCCTGGTTGCTCCAGGTGTGCCCTGACTTATCCTCGCTGGGTGAGTCCCCCAGACCTTGCTGGTCTGCAACATCGTCCTTCTTCTATTTCCACGAGACTTGCCGTTGCCAAGGCTTGTTGGGTCCAATCTGGTCGCCGACACCCCTGCAATCGACAGACGTCGTAGGACAGCTCGAATCCAGCTCCTGGTTGTCGTCGACGCCTCCTGGACCTCGTGGTTGAAGAGTCAAGACGACCGTCAACCTACCTGAAGCACTCGACATCGGTGGGCATCTGCTCATCGCCTTCCTGGTCACTGGCTAGTGACCCAGACTCTGTCCCCTCTGCTTTCAGGTTCTTCAGATCTTCGATCCACCTTTGGATCCACCCGAACACTTTCGACTTGGTCGCCAGCAGCACTTTGCAGCAGATCGCCATAGAAAGCGGCAGACGAAACCCGACCCCGAAAGACACCTATGCACCCGGCTCCCCTGGGTGAGGTAACTCGAGTACTCCGGTGCTCCCGTGGTATTGACACTAGAACAGCCTAGTTCTCAAAGGGTTTTCTCCAAGTCCTCCTCTAAGTGTCCCTTTTCTTTTAAATTCTAATCGCGACTTTCCCCATAGAAGTAAACGGTGGTTCGCGGCTGTGTTCATACACTGCACGCGTCCCCCGTGGGTCCCCTGTGTCACTGCCTTGGGTGGTTCCTTGTGGTCCAAGCACTTCTACAGGCTCTAGGCCTTGTGTCTAGCTCAGTCGTGGTTCTTATACCACTTTATTGGTATATGGTTTGGTACGCCCCTGGGGCTCAAACGTGTATTTGTGCTATTACTGTAGGTAACTGACTTATAACGTATGTACTTCGAACTCTAGCCTCATAAAGAGACTAGAGGGGTGTGTTTAGTAATAAATACATATATTTTGAATATATACCTGGTGTGGTCCTCTTTCATTTGGTCACTCAAGAGATTATAGACTGGTAAAACAAGCTGCTTTACATTCCTTCAAGACTTAGCCTGAAGGCTGCTCTCCATAGCTACCACTAGGATAGCTTTCAATAAAGGTTGTCTTTAACCTATCTCCAATAAGGGGTTGTTTGGACTGGTGCAAGGTGCCCACTATAATTAGTGGACAGCATATGCCAGGCCAACTTCTCACACTGCACTTGAAGTGCTCCTAACTACTCAGGCTGCCAATACTGGTGCAGGTGATGTGGGGGACAGTGAGGAGACGACAAGTCGCAGCAGTATAACGCCCCCTGCAACTGAGACCAGGAGGAGCAGCAGACGTCATGGGGCTGGCACTGGATCGATTGCCAGTGACGACAGTCTGCTAAGGGAATCCAGCAGTGTTGTGCGTGGCCGCAGGCGTTAATGCAAGCCACACTTTGTGTACTTAACTGGGTGACTTAACCCATGACATCCTCGTAGGGTGGTTACAAATAGGACTGGCAAGTTGAGCCCTTCGTGTAGTGGCGTAGTGCCAAAATATTAAACTACGTCATTCAAATGCAACAACTGGCTGTGTCTCCTTACTTACTCAAAAATAGTTGCGTGTGATCTCAGCCCGTCTTTCTCTCCCATCTGGTGCTGGCGCCACTCCTGCTGCGTTGGGCTCTGGCTGTGCAAATTCATCATCAACGTCCTCAGAGTCTGTTAATTCAACTTCTGTACCTTTCTTAGTGGCAAGGTTGTGCAGCATAGCACAAGTTGCGATGATTTTGCAGCAGATGATGGGTGTGTACTGACGTGCGCCTCCGCTTTTGTGGATGCAGCGGAACCTGCTTTTCAATAGTCCAAACGTGCGCTCCACAACGTTGCGTGTTGATTTGTGTGCCACATTGTATCGTCTCTCACTTGGGGTTGATGGGTTTAGGTAAGGAGTGAGGATGAATGACAGCACAGCATAAGCGCTATCACCTAGGTGAGAAAGAGAGTGCCATTAATTACAAACACCAACACATTCATCTGCAGTATACATCAGGGTGTGTCACAGTGATTTACCTAGCAGGTATCCTTCTCCAAATTCTCCCGCAGCCAGGCGTGTGTAGATCCCACTGTTCTGGAAAATGTATGAGTCGTGGGTGCTCCCTGGAAATTTGGCCACAATGTCGGTGATTAAGTTGGCTGCATCGCAGATTACCTGCACATTTATGGAGTGGGTGGATTTTCGGTTTCTGTAGATATACTCAGTGGCTGCAGGTGGGCAGATTGGAATGTGTGTCCCATCAATGCACCCTATAACATGCGGGAACTGTGCCATTTGGTAAAAGTCTGCCTTGGTTTTCAGCAGTTCCGCCTGTGTGTTTGGGAAGCTTATGTAGTGATGCATTCTCTGCATCATGGCATCCAGGAACTTCTTAAAGAAACGGGACAGGCAACTCTGTGACACCCCACCTACCGCAGCTATTACCCCCTGGTAACTGCCAGATGCAAGTAGGTGTAGGCTACAGAGCACCTGCACATGTGGTGGTATAGCGTGCGCCCTTGGTGTTGGATGCTCCAGGAGTGGGTGCAGGTCCCTTATCAGGTCCAGGATGGTGTGGGGGTGTAGCCTGTACCTTTCATGGATCTCTGCCTCAGTCAGTTGGAAGAGTGTGATGCGCTGTCTGTAAACGCGCTCCTCCCGTCTCCAGATCCTCACTCCTGCTGCCTGTAGCCGTAGCTGCCTTGCAATTACATAGAGGCCCGCCATAGTGATCACACTGTTGCATTTTGGGACTGCTTATATACACTGCACCTGATTACCACCTGCTTTCAGTCAGTGTTAATTACCGACTCCTAAATACCGATTTTTAGGAAATTCGGTATTACCGAATTTTTCTACATCTCTTTTCTCGTTTTTACCGTTTCTTATTTATCGATTCGGTATTTGGGTGTTCGGTAAATCCGATTCGGTAAATTAGAAATTGGTAATAAGGAATCGGTATTTACCGATTCCTTATTACCGATTCCTTCCCTACATCATGCATGCCTAAATACTGGTCAGTAACGGTGAAATTTACCGATTTTCACCGTTACCAACCGGTATTTGGGCCACCTACATCGGGCCCTATGCTCCCTGTTTCTCTCCCTAATACTTTTTTCTCTACCATTAATAGCTCCTTGTCCAAGTTTCTCTGGAATAATCGTAAGCCTAGGATTTCATTGGCTCGTCTTCAACTCTCTAAGGATCTGGGTGGGGTTAATTTTCCCAATCTCAGACGATATCATTCGGCATTCACCCTGAAACAGATCTGGACCTTTTTGTCTGACTCCACTGTTCCGTCAACAACAGCATGGAGCTCCTTAGAACAGGCCCAATATTCTCCTTTCTCCTTTCTTTCAGCTACCCGTATTACTCAACCCCCGAAACGTCTTTCCTCTCCTATTTTTATTCACTCCAAAGCTCTCACTACTTCCTTGTGCGGCTCTCATCTTCCTCCGGCTGATCGGTCCCTTTGCATCCCGATCTGGTATAATAAACATTTTAAGATCAATAATCGCGCCTTATTTTGGAAGGAATGGATTGATAAAGGCATTATCACACCTCAACATTTGATGAAGGATGGGTCATTCATGCACTTTTCTGAACTCCAAACCTCTTATGGTATCTCCTCTCTACACACTTCTCACTATCCCCTACTTAAAGATGCTCTTACTCGTTTCTACCTTCAGGAAAGCCCTATTGTTATTCCTGATCAACTACCCCCTCCTTCTATTGATTTTTCCTCCCAATTTAAAGCTGCCACTATTTATAAGATTCTATCCCATCCCACTAAGATTAGAACCAAATCCAGTTTGGAATTTTTATGGGAAAAAGACTTAGCCCTTGACCTCCCGCTTCATACCTGGGACTCTCTCTGGTCAAAAATTCACACCTCCTCTCGCTCTGCCAGCACCACACAGACTTTATACTATTTTTATAATAGATTGTTTTTTACTCCTTGCGACCTTTATAGATTTAAACTATTGGTTTCTCCCAAATGCTGGTCATGTCCCAATGAAACTGGCGATTTTCTTCACATGTTTTTCCATTGTCCTTTTGTAAAATCCTTTTGGTCTCGTATCTGGTTGAAATTGAACGATATTTTATCTTCTAATGTCCCCTTCCATATTACATATGTTTTTTGGGCAGCTTTTCTCCTGTCTGGGAAGCTCACAGTAGTGTTGGTAACTTTATTAACTTATTTTTAGCCATCTCACTTCAGATCATTACCACTAACTGGAAGGACACTTCAAAATTTTCGTACCAAGCCTGGTGGAATTTATTGTGTCACCATCACATATTAGACCGAGCCTATGCAACCTCTACTGATCTGTTGATTAAAAAAGATTTGTTATGGTTGCCACTAACTTCTTTTCTTTCCAGATTGCAAAATTGATTCCACTTGGCATATACTATAATGTTTTTACCATGTACCTAATCTTTTTGTGAACTGATTCTGTTTACATTACCTATTGGACTCTTCTTTTCTTCTTCTCTCTCCTCCTCCTCTCTTCTTTTTCTTTCCTCTTCTCTCTCTCCTTCTTGTTCCCTTTTCTTTTTCTTTTTCTTTTCTCTTCTTTTCTTCCTTTCGTTTCCCTTTTTTCTTAAAACTTTTTACAATGCATTTACTCTTTGTACAGTTTTTATTTCTTGAGGATACTGTTTGATATTGTTTTACATATCATGCTTTGTTTTTATCCTTATCCTCTCTCTACATGACTTTTTACTGATGTTTTACTTTGTTTACTACCTCAATAAAGCATTTTAAACTTAAAAAAAAAAACCTTAGAAATTCACTAAAAAAATCCAAAGGTTACAGGGGACGTTATCGTTAGGAATTAGCATTTATAACACCTTAGAAATTCACTGAAAAAACCAAAGGTTTCAGGGACGTTATAGTTAGGAATTATCATTTAAAAAAACCTTAGAAATTCACTGAAAAAACCAAAGGTTTCAGGAACGTTATAGTTAGGCTGACATTTCACTTGTACAAAACCAGAGAAATTCAGCCGTTATAGTTACCTGAGTTAACTATGACTCGTGCCCCCGCCATGCACTGCTTATGACCTCACATATTACATCACTCAGGACATGATCAGTGACATCACTGATGACATCACTAAAATGTCAGTTTAACTATAACATAACATTCCTATGTATATTCATTGCTCTAAAAGCATGGCGAAATGCCCAAAGGAGCCGGACCAGAGGCGATACACAGCTTCCTCGAGGATCACCACCCTTGGTGTATCACTCCAAAAAACTCTCCTCCGTCAGATCAAAGAAAGGTGCCGGCACACTTCAAGTGTTTATTCATGTGATCAAAGCTACTTGTTAGCCGAAACACATTGAGCTTCAGCCACGGAGCTTCTGCATAATAAATATTGCACTATGCACTTGAAGTGTGCTGGTATCTTTCTTTGATTGCATGCAGGTGGGAGTTCTTTGGATATATATCAAAACAATACCCTTTCAGGCATAGAGTGACGCATACATTATGCAAAAAACAAGCAGAGAACTCTGGGTAGTTCTCAAGTTTAGGTGGAATGCAGCTCCTGTATCGAGCACCCTCAACACCAGTGACACTCTAGATCTGCTCACCTCAAATGTCTGCTTTTCTATCAGAGTCTTTAAGCATTGGATTAGCACAGTGCTATCCACACTGAGATAGTAAGGGACAAAGTATTTTGCCATTTCTACAGCAAAGTCTTTAAGCATAAGACTAGCATAGTGCTGTCCATGCCGAGCTGTAAAATGACAAAAGCATTTGACCACCCCAGGCACAGTATTACACATTTAAATTGGTAAAATACCATCCAAGCCAACCTGAAATGAATAAAAGCAACCCCTGACACGTGTTTCGCTCTCATTAGAGCTCTTCAGAGAGGTATAGCTTTGTCCAGACACAAGGGAGAACCCAATATAAGTCAAAACAATACCCTTTCAGGCATAGAGTGATGCATAAATTATACAAAAAAGAAGCAGAGAACTCTGGGTAGTTCTCAAGTTTAGGTGGAAAGCAGCTCCTATATAGAGCACCCTCAACACCAGCGACACCTCAAATGTCTGCTTTTCTATCAGAGTCTTTAAGCATTGGATTAGCACAGGGCCATTCACGCCTTCTTTTTTGCATAATTTGTCGCTTTCTATCTCGACGTGGATGGCACTGTGCTAATCCAATGCTTAAAGATCCGACTGAATTATTTTTTTAAATGAAGAGCAACCTCCTGTGCTTCGTTTATTATCGGCCCCCAGGAGAGCCAGGTCCCGGGAGCATGAGGGTAATGAAGGAGGGGGGCTCATGGGGTCACCTCCTAGGCTTATACAAAGACCCAGGGACTGCCACCGCCATGGGCAGTAGACAATATACATGCAGGGGGGCCTGCTTGGGCTCCCCAACGGCCCGTGGACCACCACCTCCCTGGGGCAGTTAACAGTAGACACGCAGGGGACTTGCTCAGCCCCCCTCCAGCCCCAGGGACCACCACATCCCTGGAGCAATGAACAGTAGACACGCAGGGGACTTGCTCAGCCCTCCTGCAGCCCCGGGGACCGCCACCTACCTCCCTGGGACAATAAGCAGTAGACATGCAGGACCCCGGGTACTGCCACCTACCCAGGGCACATACATTTTTTAAAAATGCGTTTTCAGATATATATATATATATATATATATATATTTATATTTTTATATATATATGTTCCCATGTTTGCTGTCGAGCATAATGACGCACTCTCCGCGGATAAACTGAAAGTTCTTTAATTTTCCAAGCTGGAAACAGCAATTACATCAAGATAAAACTCATACCTTATGCGTTTCGGACCTTCCGGTCCTTGTTCACAGGGCCAAGTTAGACTTTGCACCATCATTGAAGCCGCACTTCTTATCCGCATGCTGATTAGTTGTATTGCCCTCTGGTGGGCCTCACAGGTGAGTCACTCTTATTGCATGCTGGGATTTGTAGTGCCGCATTTCACTCAAACCCTCCAGTGGGTGTGAATTGTCCAACTACGTATTTTAATAATATTCAAAAGCCCTCCAGTGGACCTCTCGATGAAATTGATAAGTTCTAATTTACATTTTCTCTGCTAATCCGCAGCTCCGTTATTAGGCTTGATACTTCAAAACCTAAAATCAAGAACATTATGAATAAAATCAAGTATAGCTGAGCACACCCAATGGAGGGCAAAAAGTAATTTTGGACACTACGAGTCCCAGCATGCACAAAGAATTAGCTAACCTTAGATGGCCCACAGGAGGCATGATTTCACTAATGAGCATGTGGATAAGAGTGTTTTCAATCGTTAGTGCAAGGTTTACTTGAGCCTGTGAACAAGGACCGGGAGGGTCCGAAACGTGTCAGTCATGCAAATGCCTTTGATGTGAATGGTGAATGCCGGTTTTTAAGCCCTGAAAATAAAAGAGCTTTGGAAGTTCGTCTGCAAATGAGTGTGTCTTCGTTTTGAGGGCAGCAATGGTATTATATACATATATATATATATGTTGATTAAACCTGCATCGCAGGTATCACCACAGCACAGCAGGTACGGACCACTTGTTCCTTTCCGATGTTAAAAAGGCAATACCAGGAAACGTCAGGTTACAGCTCCATAGCTTTTATTTAATGCTTCACCAAAATCGTGTGGACAAGTGTCCGCCCCAGACGCGTTTCGATCGCAAAGCGATCTTGATCATATATATATATTCACTGAAAAAACCATAGGTTTCAGGGACGTTATAGTTAGTTGGACATTTCACTCATACAAAACCATAGAAATTCCACTGTTATAGTTAGTTCAGCTAACTATAACTCGCGACCCCGCAATGCACTGCTGATGACGTCACATATTACATCATTCATGACATGGTCAGTGACATCACTGATGACATCACTGATGACATCACAGATGACATCTCAAATGACATCACTGATGACATCATCCAGTGAATGTAGCTTTCTTTCAAATTTAAATATGTATTATATATATACCAAGCTGTATTGAAGAATGAATGGATGTATAAGTGTCTGGATGGAGGATTTAGTAGGTGTGTGACTGACTGTTTAAGTGAATGATTAAATGTATCTTACTGAATACCTGGGTTAGTGTCTAAAGTGTGTGAATGTCTGTATCACTCTGTCTGTTGTTGTGTAAGCTGCTGCATCGGTTGGTCAGTAGCTACATCAATGTCTATATGGGTTATTGATTAGTTGCCTGCGTATTTGTATAGGAGACTGAGTGTGTGTGTGGTAGGGTGGGGGGTGTGACTCTGTGCATAGATGTGTGAGTGGTTGATTGACAGGGTGTATGAGTTCAAGAGTGCATGTGGAAACAGTTGTATGGGTGGGTAAGTTTGTGTATGGGCGTCCTGGTGAGTGAATCGATGTCTCGAGTGCACATGTCCAGCTAAGTACATATATAAAAGGCAGTGTATGTGAGAGTTGGTGTATAGAAATGACTATACGTGAGAGTCAGTGATTGTGAGAGTGGCTGTATGTATGAGTGTATACTTGTATTAGTGATTATATAAGAGACTAAGTATGCGTTACTATCTGTATGAATAAATGAGGTGGTGTGTGTATAACTGTGTAGGTGAGTAAATGGAACTGTGATTGATTCTTTGCATGAGTGACTAGGATGAGTACATAACTGACTAGGATGAGTGCTGGTCGTGTCAATGTCTATATAGGTGTATGAGTGCATTTGATAGTGTTCTATTGATCAGTGACTGCATGTATGAGTGATTGTATGGGTGAATGGGTAGATGTGTGTATAGACCTAGGAATCACTGAGTGGGTATGTAGTTACTGGTATTAGTGTGTCAATGGTATCGAAACTGGTAGTCTGTATTTTACAATGAGTGTATCAAAGGTTATATTAGTAGTGTGACGAGGTACATCAGATTGTCACATGGATGATGTCATCAGTGATGCCATTTGAGATGTCATCAGTGATGTCACTGACCATGTCATGAATGATGTAATATGTGATGTCATCAGCAGTGCATTGTAGGGCGCGAGTTATAGTTAGCTGAACTAACTATAACGGTGGAATTTCTATGGTTTTGTATGAGTGAAATGTCCAACTAACTATAACGTCCCTGAAACCTATGGTATTTTCAGTGAATTTCTAAGGTTTTTGAAATGCTAATTTCTAACTATAGCGTGCCTGAAACCTATGGTTTTTTCTGTGAATTTCAAAGGTTTTTTAAATGCCAATTTCTAACTATAACATGCCTGAAACCTATGGTTTTTTCAGTGAATTTTAAAGGGTTTTTAAATACTAATTTCTATCTATAACGTCCCTGAAACCTATGGTTTTTTCAGTGAATTTCAATGTTTTTTTTAATGCTAACTTCTAATTATAATGTTAATTTAACCTATAGTTTATTCCGACACCCAAGAAGGACACAACACCCACTGCCACAACCCTCAGGACCTCCCCCGTACCACCCCTCTCCCTACTGTAATTTTTCTAATTTGTTATTTAAACTATATAATGTCTTCTTGTTTTTTAAATATTAAACAACTACATACAGTATGAAAGGGAGCCCAGCCCAGAGCCACATCTGAAGACCAACACATGTCATAGACCTACCGATCAAGCAGCTCTGACACCCAACAACGCCACAACACCCACCACCACCCCCAGGACCCCCTCTACCACTGAGGCAGCGCAGAACAAGACAGCGAACTTTCTGAATACGGCATGGCCCCTCAGCCACACAATAGCTGAATATTGGGACAGGTGTGAACAAACTATATGTGAAGGAAGCAATTCACCCATGTTTAACAATGCACACAATGCAAAGTGTAGCGGTGATGTGCTGGACACATCTCAGTATGCAGAACACACACCTCTCCATGTGCACAAATACTACTGGTGATTGTAGTGTTGTGGACAGTGGACCCAACCATGTTACGTCAAACACTAGGGAAGATCACAGTCATGTAGCTGTGTCGTCGTCCCCTGTAAGCATAAGCGTAACAGGAGTGGGCTGGTCCGACGTACGCCACTTCAGCGTAGGAGTGTGAATAAATAGGCCAGAGCTCTAGGTGTGGTTCTCTTGTGGGAAGGCCAAAGCGTCTGCCAGGGCGGTGCCCCATCACCCTGCCACGAGGCCGCCAACATGACCGCCAGCCTCCTCAGCCGATCGCTGGCTTCCGCCACACAGGCCCCCAGCGGCACAGCACCGCGGACTTATGTCTGCACAAACTACTGCCTTCGATATACACTGCGGACAGCAAGGCTCACAATTCAGATAGAGTCGCGATTGCAGATGACGCAGTCTAGTAGGCAAGAGACATTGCTCAAGTCAACAACACGTGGCTGTGGGCCCTTCCTGACCACTGCCTCCGGCCTACACTGCGGTCAGTAGGGCTCACAATTCATATGGAGTCGAGATTGCAGATGACGCAGTCCAGTAGGCAACAGACATTGTTCAAGTCAACAACATGTGCCGGTGGGCCCTTCCTCACCGCTGCCTCCTGCCTCCACTGCAGTGAGTAGGGCTCACAATTCAGAGCGACTCGCGATTGCAGATGACGCAGTCCAGTAGGCAACAGACATTGCTACCAGTGCGGCCAGATCGGACCATGCATCATCGCTGACTGCACACGCTAAGTGCTTCAAGTACCACTAACTCTGTGCAGCTCAAGTCAACGCCACGTGGCTGTGGGCCCTTGATGACCACTGCCT
This sequence comes from Calotriton arnoldi, assembly GCA_963921515.1. Lineage (NCBI taxonomy): Eukaryota > Metazoa > Chordata > Amphibia > Caudata > Salamandridae > Calotriton > Calotriton arnoldi. The sequence goes on along the minus strand of CAWUFW010008199.1, from coordinate 839,334 downwards.
CCGGCCTACAATATGGTTAGCAGGGCTAACAATTCAAGATGAATGCTGATGCAAATTGTGTAAGAGAGCATAATCGGATAAGAAGACTGTATGCTCCCAATCTGTGCAGCTCAAGTCAACGTCACGTGGCTGTGGGCCTTTGCTGACCGCTGCCTCCGGCCTACACTGTGGAAGACGGGCGACACGTGTGCACTAACCCGCAACACAAGCCACGTGGTGCCACTAACCCTGTTCAACACAAGCCGGCGACACGTGGTGCCACTAACCCTGTTCAACACAAGCCGATCCCACATGTGGAACTGTGTCCTGAGTCCTGAATGGCAGTGACCCCAAGTCCGTGGCAGCGACCACAGCACCAGACTCCCTTCGATCAGTGAGGCATATTTCCATATGCAAGGCCGTCTACAGGTGGTGCCACTAACCCTGTACAACACAAGGCGTGACACGTGGTGCCACTAACCCTGTTCAACACAAGCCGATCCCACATGTGGAACTGTGTCCTGAGTCCTGAATGGCAGTGACCCCAAGTCTGTGGCAGCGACCACAGCACGAGCCTCCCTTCGATCAGTTAGGCATATTTCCATATGCAAGGCCAGAGGCACGTGGTGCCACTAACCCTGTACAACACAAGGCACGACACGTGGTGCCATTAACCCTGTGGAATACAAGCCGATCCCACATGTGGAACTGTGTCCTGAGTCCTGAATGGCAGTGACCCCAAGTCCGTGGCAGCGACCACAGCACCAGACTCCCTTCGATCGGTTAGGCATATTTCCATATGCAAGGCCGGCGACACGTGGTACCACTAACCCTGTTCAACACAAGCCGATCCCACATGTGGAACTGTGTCCTGACTCCTGAATGGCAGTGACCCCAACTTCGTGGAAGCGACCACAGCACCAGACTCCCTTCGATTAGTGAGGCATATTTGCATATGGAAGGCCGGCGACATGTGGTGCCACTGAACCGGAACTACGCAGGCCGGTGGGGCCACCAACCTATGCACGTGGCTGTGGGCCCTTGCTCACTGCTACCTCTGGCCTACACTGCGGTCAGCAGGGCTCACAATTCAGATACAGTCACGATTGCAGATGACGCAGTCCAGTAGGCAAGACAGGTTGCTCCCAGTGCGGCCCGTCCGCACCAAGCAGCATCACAGGCTCATACATTCACAATGCTTCTGGTGCCACCTCAACTGTAGCCATCACATCAACTCAGAATGCCAGCGTGGCTATGGGCCCTGTGCTGACCGCTACCTCTGGCCTACAGCTGCGGTCATCAGGGCTTCACAATTAAAGATTAAGCCTTGATTCATTAATTACAGAGTCCAGTTAGGGCAAGTAACTATCACAGGCCTAAAACCTACATAATATCCTTTTAGTATCCTTGCTTCAAGAACTTTTTTTATATCCTGGAGCTTTCACGGGCGCGTGGAGTGCCCACTGGTAGACACTCCGGTGGCAGTAGGTAATTATTTGCTCATGGATGCGCAGAGGCGGCAGTGTCTCTCTCTCTCACTTCACTCTCTTCACTCTCTCTCTCACTCGCTTCCTTCCTTGTCCTTCTATCTCTCTCACTCTCTCACCTTCTCACTTTCTCACTCACTTTCTTTCCTTCCCGTCTCTATTGCTCTCTGGCTTTTATTTCCTTCTCTCTTTCTCTGTGTCTCAGCTCCTTTGATATGCGCATTACACACGTCCTTATTTTGTGCTTTATTTTCCAGACTGTGTCGTCGACATTGATGGACCCGACAGGAGTCTTCCGCCTTGTTGTTTTGTGTTGAGTTTGTTAAATTTAGTTTATCCTCTATATGTACGTAAACGGAAAAATAAAGTTTTGGGAAAAAAAAATTTTCAATAAAGTTTTTGGTTGTTACTTAAGTGCTGTGTGACTCTTTCTCGTTCTTATTACTGTTATTTGGTGGTGTCCACCATGGTGTTATATTTTGGGGCAGTTATCGCGGGAATACTGGTGATGTCTGCAGTTTGCACCAGCTTCTGAATAGTGTGTTAGATTTATCTCAACTTTAGTTGCATTAAAGTGCTGATAATGAGATGCAGAGTAGGCGTTCCCATGCAAAAACACACGAGGTGCACCTTTGCGATTTATTCTAAATACTAAAATCCTGTATTGAATTGCACTGTGGTAGTGAGTGCATTTACAGTGTACACACAAAATCAATGAAGAAATCTCATTGTATTTATATTGATTGGGAATAGTGGGTCAGGTGCTGAATCTTGACGGGATACACTGCCCAGTTTGTTTATTTTTCTGTACACCAAAAATCACATCACAACTTTCACAACGAAAGGCAAAAACTGCGATGCGAAACAAATTCCAGCGATAAGCCGCGTTAGCACCAGGGATTTTACACCTGCTTTCTGCTGGTGTTAAGCAGGATGACTACATGCAGCATGAAAGGGAACACAGCCAAGAGCCACACCGGAACACACACAGGTGCCATAGAGTCAATGAGCATGATACACAGATACCCATGAGGGCCACAACACTCATCGCAACAACCCCAGGACTGCCAACGCCCCCGAACCCGCATCTGAGCAAGTGTGTCCGTGTGGTCATTGTGTTAGCATGATGGGCACGGGCCCTGCAGCATCACAGTGTGCTGTCTTCAGCGGACGTTACCATGTCACCTCAGCGTTGGCAGTGAGCCTGGACATGTAGCTACACACGCATCCTCCTGCATGCACAAGCGGCGTGTGCTGGTCCGGCGTACACAGGTCAGCGCAGGGGTGTGCCTATCCGGCAAGGGGAACGCGGTGTCTCGGACATGTCCATGTGCAAGAAGTGCAGTAAGTGTGTCTCTGTGTTCTGGTGTGGCCACCACAAGGGCCGCAGCAGTCGATGTTGTAAAGTGGCATGCACCACCTCCAAACGGCAGAGTCAAGGTGTGATTGGAATGCCGCAGGACATGCGCGAATAGGCATTACAATGGTGTGCCGTAGGAGTGCATGGGCTACAACAGCGCAGCGCACAAAAGTGTGAGGGCTCATGGGAGGGAGGAGCAGCTGTTTGGCAACGTAACACACAGTGAACCCGCCCATGTGCCACGTGCTGGGCATCTCATCCATGATGACCAGGGTCGCAGACATCCCACAACACCCATGACCGGCCTTTGTACACATCTTGTATGAATGTAGCTGGAGAAGTTACTATAGGGATGAAAGGTTCTTTGTCTGAGCTATCTTGCGCTAACACATCTGCTGCTCCGAGAAGGAACTTGCAAGTGGCCAGCACCCCCTGACAGATACGATAATATTTGCATCCGTGTCCCACACTACGCACTGCCCGATTTGAGAGCAACGAGTACACATCCCACACTCAAAAGTCCTTCATCGTAGTTAGCGTGCGTGAAATGGCCTTCACACGTACTCCCACCACACCCCTGCCCTGCACCCATTGCACACAGACCCGGCTCATTGCACCAAGCTGTGCCAGTTCATCCACAAGACTGGCACACGGCAAGCCAGTGCAGCTACAAGCAGAGACACTGACGCAATGGCAGGGCATCCCGAACTACATGGTCGACTCCATTCACGTCCACCTATACCTTGCACGTCTGCTGCATGTCCTGGGTGCACTGCCTTTGGCAGTGCTGCGGATCACTTACCAGCTGAGCTTCCGCATTGCGGACGTCACCTGCGTTCAACCTGTATTGCAATGTTGCACGTGCCTATCCGAGTGGTGCATGGACGAGTGCCTCTCCAACGTGTGCGTAGCTGACATGAATTACGACAGGTGTGTGCGCCCCCTGCTGGCCCACGACCAGGAGTGTCATGGTGATGCCCGTTTATGGCATGCATGGATGTTTGGCATGCATGCTGGGAACTGGGCCTGGGACATTGCACGTGTTGTAGTATGCAGTGAGCAAATTGACCCACTTCCCAATTCTGCTTTGGTGCACATTGGGTACAGTGGTTGGAGTCAGCACATCTGTCCTGGTCAGCTGATGGATTACGTCGATGACATGTCAAATATTGTGGCCAACCATCACTCATTAGAGATAGTGGCTTACGCAGCTGCACTCGCGTTCATGGACGGGTGACAAGGGACCTGCAACCACGACTCGATGTGCCACATTGCACGTGTCCCGCCGCATCATTGCACGTTGTGCATCTGGTCACATGTCCCAAGACGACAGTGGACATGGCTGCATTGGTGTCGACTCATGTCCGAGGCGCGGACAACCAACGCTGCTTGACACTGACGTGTGTTGGTGATGGACTAGCCCCACGTGAACATGGACGTTTTCCTACGTTCCTTATTCAGGCATGCTGCTCCATTTGTCTGCATATTGTGGCACTACTCATGGCCGTACTCACACGCACTTTTTTTTAATAAAGTTTCCACATTTTCACTTGTCTCCAAATGTGTTGTGTCGTCATTTGTATGCCAATGTGTGTGTCACGGACTCTCTGGCTGCCTGCCATATGTGAATTGCTACCCCATCCGGACTGTGGGTTTGTACTTATGCGTTCTCATGTGCCTGTTTCATACTGACGCTTTTGGACGTTTATCCGCCACAGGCGAGTGCATTTGTGTCCTGTGTTCGATTGTGCGAATGTTTGTGTTTGGACAACATTGTGTTGGATGTTGGTGTGCTCTGCTTCCTATGTGTGTGTGCTGCATTCTGTGTGAGATGTCCCTTCATGTGAGGTATTGTTCACCCTTCTCCCTTTCAGGCAGTGTGGTTTTCACTTCTGTGCTTGTTCAGTGGTGTGATGTTGGCGGGTTGTGTGACTTGTGCTCCTTGTTGGTGTGTTTCATTTTAGCCATGGTTTGTCTGTAGTTGTGCTGTACTTAATTGTGCATGTGTGCCATTGTGCCCATCTCCCCCTGTCCCCCCACTCCCTGCTTGTCCCTCTTCCTGGTGCTGTTGTGTCTGTAATTTTGTTACTCCACACATAAATACATGTAAAGAACAAATTAGAATAGTTCCTTGATTCTTTTAGATTGCAAAACTTCTCTCTATTGGTTATTTTTGAATTTTCCATATAAACAGTTTTTTTAATATTCAAGGACACATAGAAGTCAGAAGTGCAACGTATTCTATCAACACACTTTCTAGAACATTCTACAACTCGTGCAGGTTAAAAGTTCATCAATTTTTTTAAACCTAACGATATTTTTTTGCAAACTTTTCTCGAACATTTAACGGCACGTGCAGGTTAAAAGTTCACGATTGTTTTAAGATCGAACAGTGCCTTCCAAATGCAAGTAGCAGGTGTGGTTGAGTTCACCAAATTTTATCCTATCATATGTACTCCACGTTTAAACTGCTTTTTCTTAACCAATCACAAAGATGCTTTTTCACAAAACGAATGTGCACCCTACTTTTAAAAAACAATGCTTTTCATCTCCCAATTAGTTATCATTTTGAATGAGAAAAAAAAGTAGTTCCCCACCTTTAAACATATCTCTTGTTCTACGAACGGACTGAATGAGCTACAGACATCTATCCATACTTCCCAGCCATACCTTCAAAATGCTAGTGTGGATCGTAGGACATAGCTATGTTTTCTGGTGCAAGAGGTATGCAGAACAGAGACGTATTGACTTAGACCTAGGTTTACAAAATGTGGACATTAAATGGTTTGGACAGAGAGGATTGAAGTGGCACCAATTGTTGCCTTTGGTTAAAACCTGTTTGCATCTCCAACACCCTGACCTCATGATTGTGCACTGTGGTGGAAACGACCTAGGCACATTGACTGGTGTAGGTTTGGAAATGCTAATGAAAGACACCTTTCGACAATTGATGTTGCTTTTGCCTCAAACTGTCTTTGTATATTCCAATATATGCCAAAGACAGAAGTGGAAATGGTCAAACCAATTTTGTCCTCAGATTGAAAAATCTAGGAAGAATGTCAACAAAGCTGTGTCTGCATACCTCAGAGACCATAGAATGGGGTCGATCTACAACAACAACATACGTTTTGATATGGCTGATATCTACAGAAGTGATGGAGTACACTTCACAGATCAGGGAAATCGAGTTTTTCTGAATAACCTGAAGCTGTGCAGCCGCACTTATATGTAGCTCCAACTAATAAACACAAGGGCTCTTTTTAGAGCCGCCTTATATTCCCAATATCGGTTCGCAGAGTGACAGCTGCGATCAGGCTAGCACAGGGAGACCTGCGGGCCGTCCGGCAGGCTCGCAGAGGGACAGCTGTGGCCCGTCGGCTTGGCTTGCACAGGGAGAGCTACGGGCCGTCGGCTCGCAAACGCACACCAGCGTGCTGGCTCGCAGAGGGAGAGCTCGGGTCTAACTCGCAAGGGGACACCAACGGGCCAACGACCCTGCTAGCAGAGACACACCTATCACCTAACGGACTGGCTTGCACATGTACAGCTAGGGACACGACAGCTCGCAGACACAGACCTGCGAACCGACGGACTGGTAATGTTTTATGCTTTAGGGTAGTACAGTGTTGTTTGTGTACTGTAGGGTGTTCGTGCTGGAGGTAGCGTTTTAGGGTTTAAGGTAATGCACTGCTGTTTGGGTAGTGTAAGAATCGTGCTGGACGTAGTGTTTTAGAGTTTACGACAATGCAGTAATGTTGGGTAGTGTAAGGGGTCATGCTGGGAGTACTGTTTTGGGGTTAAGGGTAGTGCAGTGGTGTTTGTGTAGTGTAGGGAGTCATGTTGGGAGTAGTGTTTTAGGGTTTAGGGTAGTCTAGTGGTGTTTGGGTAGTGAGGGGGGTCGTGCTGGGGATAGTGTTTTAGGATTTAGGGTACTGCAGTGGTGTTTGCGTAGTGTAGGGGGTCCTGCTAGGGGTAGTGTTTTAGGGTTTATGACAATGCAGTGGTGTTTGGGTAGTGTAGGGGGTTGTGCTGGGGGTAGTATTTTAGGGTTTAGGGTAGTGCAGTGGTGTTTGGGTAGGGGGTCATGCTGGGGGTAGATTTAGGGTTTAGGGTAGTGCAGTGGTGTTTGGGTAGTGTAGGGGATCGTGCTGGGGGTAGTGTTTTAGAGTTTACGACAGTGCAGTGGTGTTTGGGTAGTCTTTGGGAAGTGTAGGGGATCGTATCGACAGACTGACTCACAGAGCTCCGAGCCGACGGACGGGCTTCTAAAGGCATAGCCGCGACCTGGTGATATGAAGCGAGGCAGCGTGAAAGGCATATCTCACACAGACACAGATGCCAGTGTTGCTTTACAGAGGTAAAACTACGAACCCGATGGCTTTTACACAGAGAGATGCGAGCTGACGGAGTAAATCACAAAATAGCTGCCAACACTTCCTGGTTTCAACCATTCACAGCCAATAAGCCGCAAGCTGGTGCTTGTAACCCCTCAGCCAATCACATGTCAGAATTCTCAAATATCAATATCTGTAAAATTTGATATTTCTCAAAAACTACTGAACGTATTTACACCATTTAAACAAAAGCGTGCTTTCTGGACCATCACCTTTCTCCCTGCCAAATGTGGCGTAATTACGTTCAGCAGTTTCACCTGTAGTCTTCTGTAAAGTTTCGTATGGAAATTGCATGCAGAAAATACGTTTTAGGACCCTCTTTTTTCTCAGCCCCTCCTACACCATTCACCCCCAAACTTTCAATATAAGAGCTAATCAAAAAAAGAGAAACTTTTTGGATAATTTCATAAAGATTCGTCAAACGACGCCAAAGCTGCAAGCACATAGAAGGCTCCAGAAGGGGGGCCGCGCAACCCCCCTCCCATCATGAGTGAAGCCCCGGGGCTGCGCAGACCCCAGCGCACCCCTGCAACCCCTGCGAGCCCCTGCTATTATTTTTTAAGAAATACCCCCGGAACCTAGCCCACCCAAGGGCCTCATTAAAATAAAACGCGGGAACCCGCGACCCCAGCGCGAATTGCGCCGATATTATTATTTTAAAAAAAATGATTTCTTTGGCCCTGAGGATCCTTCTGTGACCCCCTGAGCAGGCCTAGGGGGTCAGGGTTTTTCTACCCTGCCCCCTTCTCTTGTTTTATACCTTTGTTTCTCCGTTTTTGGGTAACTCGCTTCTACCGAGCCACAAGATGGCTGCCAACACTTCCTGGTTTGGACTACTAGCAGCCAATCACAGTGAAGCTCGCGCACGCGACTTAGGCTCCGCCCAGATATCAAAACTTTTATTTTTCTAATTTTTCAGCAACTACTGAATGGATTTTCACCATTTTTAAAAAGGTCGCTGTCTGACCCAAGCACTACCTTTCTGCCAAATTTGGAGTAATTCTGTTCAGTAGTTTCGGCTGTAGCCTTGCACAAAGTTTCCTATGGGAAATTGATTTCTTGACTCTTATTTTTTTAATTTCTCAAAAACTACTGAACGGATTTCACCATTTAAAAAAAAGGTCGCTTTCTGAACCAAGCTCTACCTTTTTGCCAAATTTGGGGTAATTCCGTTCAGCAGTTCGGGCTGTAGCTCGTCGCAAAATTTCCTATCGAAATTAACATGGAGAAAATGAGTTTTGGGACCCCCCTTTTTCTCAGCCCCCGCTTGATGAATCACCCCCAAACTTTCAGGATAGGAGCTGACCTGCATAGACTTTTGTTTGGGAGAATTTCAGGAAGATTCGTCAAACGACGCCAAAGTTATTAACAAATCAAAAACTGCTTTTCCTATGGAAACTAGGTTCTAACTATAACTACCTACTGGCAACCGCCAGTAGGTAATATATATATATATATATATATATATATATATATATATATATATATATATATATATATATATATATATATATATATCCACACGTCAGCGGCTGATCCCAAGCCTCTTGACACAGCGGGCGACACGGCAGGGTAGCCACCCCTCAATATCCAAACACAAGCCAGTGATCAATTCTTATACGTAAGAAAACACCGGAGCCGTGACCTCAATTCCATGAAGTGTTTATTTGTACAACGTCTAGGTCCCGACGCGTTTCGGAGTTAACACCACTCCTTCTCACGGGATCCGTGACAAGGCCCTCGACTGGATCCACTCTTTCCTCTCCGGCAGAACGCAGCGGGTCAGACTCCCTCCTTTCCTCTCGGACCCTACACCAACCACCTGCGGTGTCCCCCAGGGTTCCTCCCTCAGCCCCACACTCTTCAACGTCTACATGGCTCCGCTAGCCCCCATTGGCAGAACCCACAGACTCAACATTGTTTCATACGCAGACGACACCCAACTCATCCTCTCCCTATCCAACGAACCCAACGCAGCCAAACACAACTTTCAAGAAGGCATGGAAGCTGTCGCCAAATGGATTAAAAGCAGCTGCCTACAACTCAACACTGACAAAATAGAATTACTCATCATGGGCCCACACCCCGACGCCTGGAACGACACCTGGTGGCCCAACGCCCTCGGAAGCCCACCCACCCCCACGGACCACGCACGCAACCTTGGAATCATCCTGGACTCCGAGCTCAAAATGGACTGTCAGATCAACTCCGTCGCTTCCTCCTGCTTCCACACCCTCAGCCTCCTACGTAAGACCTTCAAATGGATCCCCCTCAAGCACAGAAAGACCGTCACTCACGCCCTCGTCACCAGCAGACTTGACTACGGCAACGCTCTCTACGCCGGAATAAACAAAAACCTCACCCGCAAGCTACAAAACAACCAGAACGCCGCCGCAAGATTGGTCCTCAACCTGCCAAGACACTGCCACATTTCCCAGCACCTGCGCACACTCCACTGACTCCCCATCGAGGCAAGAATCACCTTCAAGATTCTCACCCACGCACACAAAGCCCTCCACAACACCGGACCAGCATACCTGAACAGCTGACTCGAATTCCACGCACCCCAAAGGACCCTACGATCAGCCCAGCTCTCCTACCCCGTGGTCCCCCGTGCCAGAAAGTCCAGATCAGGAGGCCACTCCTTCTCCTTCCTCGCGGCCAGAGCCTGGAACGCCCTACCACTCCACCTCAGACAAACAACATCACTCCCCATCTTCACGAGAAACCTCAAAACTTGGCTCTTCGATATACCTCCTCCTTGATGGACTGGAACCTGCACCTCCCCTCCTCCCCAGCACCTTGAGACCCTTACGGGTGAGTAGTCGCGCTTTAACAAACACATGATTGATTGATTGATCACTAATTTCCCCAAAGTCTCCTATCCAAAATGACAGTTTCCTTTCTCCAGCTGGAAAAATCCTTGTCCCTCACAGCAACTCTCCTATGGAGATGAGGTGTCCCCCACTCTGCGAGTGTTGAACCGATTTTCGATCCTGCTGAGAGTACAAACAGAAATTCTAGGGGTGATTCTGGGCATGAAAGGTTTCAGTTCCTCACCCCCCCCACCCCCGACTTGGGATCTCCACTTCAAAAATTGACTTTTGTGTTGCCAACTGTTCCTAACACCTGCATAGATGGCTAATCCCTGCTAAGTAGCCAATGTCAACACAATTCCAGTCTTATTGCTCCTATAGGCAAATTCATTGTTCTGAAGGGCGATTGTTGTTACAGCCAATCTGGGACGCATATTATTCCCTGCAACTGGGTTACTGGGTAAACCAATTCTAAACCAGTTTGCTATCAGGCAGCACAAACAACAAGTATTAATACAACTTGCAGTGGCAACATACTTTATTTTAAACCCTACAGTGTGCAGAATGAAACGTTCACACCCTCCACCCTACCTACCTAGTGTGGAGGACATGCCACTGCAGGCAGAAAATCCTTCTAGAGCAGTGGTCTTCAAACTTTTTGATGTCGAGACCCCCTTGTCAAACCTTTTTAGGCATAAGGACCCCTTCTGACAAAATTTTCTAGAAACTGGTTCTCCTCATCATCAACATCTATCGACAACCATAAATGCCCCTGTTAGACCTGGCATCTTTTGGCATGTTTCCCCTGTTTTTTTCCTTTCTGACCTCCTAGTTTTGGCTCTGTTTTTGCTGGTTCAGTGTCTCTGCACACTTTCTCACTGCTTTTCAGTGTTAAAGTGTAAGTGCTCCTATTGTAAATTGTATTATGGATTGGTGTTTCCATGATTGGCATGTTTGACTTACTAGTAAGTCCCTACTAAAGTGCACTGAGGGTGCCAGGGCCTGTAAATCAAATGCTGCTGGTGGGATTGCAGTACTGATTGTGCCACTCACCCATGCAGCCCTGAAAAGGGTTATCAGACCTGCCACTGCAGTGTCTGCGCGGTTTGTAACTGCCATGTCGACCTGGCAAGTGCACACACTTGCCAAGCCCTAATCTTCACTTTTCTTACATGTAAGTCACTCCTAAGTTAGGCCCAAGGTACCCCTGTGGGCAGGGTGCCGTGTATATTAAAGGTAGGACATGTACTGGTGTGTGTGAGACATGTCCTGGTAGTGAATTACAGTGTGTTTCGTTTTTCACTATGGAAAGGCTATCTGTCCCATAGGATAGAATGGGAGTTTACTTATAACATCTTATAAGCATATCTTCCCATTGGGACAAGATATAGAAATGGGGTTTAGCATGCCTGAACTCAGAATATAAAAATGCATCTTTTAGTAAAGATGATTTTTTATGTTCTGTGTTTGAAAATACCACTTTTAGAAAGTAGGTATTTTCTTGCTTAGCCATCCTGTGTGCCTCTGCTGGGTTTGTGGATTGACTGTCTGGCTTTGGAGTGACAGGGGCTGGGGATGTGCATTCTCATCAGACAGCCACTGGGGGGGTCAAGGTGTGTCCTGCCTTTCCTGGATGAGTCAGGGCTGGGCTGAATAGACCTGGGCTGTATTTATAGTAGTGGGAGGAGATTTCCTTGCACCTGAATGGGCCTGGTCTGCCTTGGACAATGCTCTCTCCACCTCCTGCCAGGAAGCTGGGCCAGAAAAGATGGAACTGGTTTGGGCTGGGCACAGGCACTCTCTGCCCAAAAGTACAAAGAGAAACTGAGTATAAATATTGGGGTCCAGACCCTAGAACTTTAGAACTCGCTGGAATCAAGGAACCTGCCAAGAAGAAGAGCTGGTAGAACTGCCAAGAGGAGTACTGCATCTTTGCTGTGTTGTTGCTTTGTTGGTTTGGCCTGCAGTTGCTGCTTCTGCCTTGGGCAGTGAAAGGACTGGACTGAACTTTCTTTACTTGTTGCCTCCTGTTCTGAAGTCTCAGGGACCGCTAAGACTTCACTGACCTCTGAGTACCGCCTCTGGAACCGTGGTTTCAGTTGCCACAGAGGGGAAAGCAACCGACTCCGTCCCTGACTCTGCTGCTGGCTCCGTGCCCAGAAGGCACCGCAGAGGGCACCGCTGCATCTCGAACCGCAACCCTTGTCTCACTGATGACAGCCGCCAAGCTGCTGCTTGCACCATGACCTGTGGGCACCGCACTCCGCACCGCCTCGCTTCACTTCGCCGCCCTGGTCTCACCGATGCCGTCACTGACTTCGACAACCGTGACCACACCGTGGGTTGGGGGCACTGCTCGTAAGTCTTGCGACACACTGCCCCGTCCCACACCACAGTCCGGACTGACCGACGCCAGCTCCCCGCAAAGTACATATTTTTAAGTACTGTATGTTGGATTTTTATCGTTTTAGTCTTGTTTTGAATATATAAAGTATTGGATATTTTTCTAAACTGGTGTGGTGTCCTTTTGTAGTGTCTTCAGTGTATTGCTGTTAGTTATGTGCAAATCCTTTACACACTGCCTCTGAAATAAGCCTGACTGCTCGTGCCAAGCTACCAAGGGGGTGAGCAGGGGTTATTTCAGTAGTGTATCCCTCTTACCCTGACTAGAAGGAAGGGTCCCTACTTGGACAAAGGTGAAAACCATTGCCAACTAGAGACCCCCATTTCTAACAGCCCCCAATTACCACAGCAAATAATTTTTACGGTGGGGAAATGATATTAAATTAGCAAACCAAAGGTCATTGAGCGTAGGGGTGTAGCCAAAGGTGTAGCTAAAAACAAAGGGCCTCATTTATGAGGAATTGGTGTAGGGCAGCGCTGCAAGTCTTCTTGCGGCGCTGCCCTATGCCAATGTGAAAGGGCAGGAATGCACTGTAATTATGAAATACGGTGCATTCCAGTCCTTTTCCCTTCACAAATTGCTACCTAGCACCAACGTAGGCAGAATTGTTTTTGTACGGGAAGAGGCACCTTCCTTCACCAAAACAATCCTGAGGGGCGTTTTCCTATTTCTATGAGAGCTGCAGAATGCAGCACACATGGAAAGAGGAAAAAACGAGGAGAAATGTTTTAATTTCTCCTGGAGAGGCGTCAGTTTTTGGAGCTGCCCCAGGTTTACGTGATTTTGTAAATATGGGGCCGCATCAAAATCCATGGGCTTTGCATGGGAACCCCACGCAAAGCCCATGGAACACCTCCTTGACGCAGAGTAAGGCAACGCAGTGACTTGCGCTGCTATGTCTTACTCCATATCTATGAGGCAATGCAAAGCCATGCAGTCTTAACAAACGATTGTATCTCGGCACTCTTATATTTAACTAAAACATTTTACAGTTTGGTCATTAGATTTAGCTAAATGGCCAATACTAAAAATCCTACAAAAGTGATTGCTTAAACGATATAATATATCAAAGATAGAAAAACATTTCCAAATAGATCAAACAAAAACAAAAGAGAACATCAAAAAGTGGGTATTATTCTTGTGCAATTTAATATTATTGAATCCAATATTTTTTCATAACAATTTGATTGAGCACTACAGGCAAGAGCAATATTATCAAGCCAAATTGGAGGTCCTAATCCTAGGGCCTTCCAGGTAGTAGTGGTTGACGAACAGCCGCTGACAGCCGACACGTGTTTCGTTACATATGCGTAACTTTCTCAAGGCTTGCTCTCTTATTATTGTTAAGGCTGTTGTAGCGAGGAAAGATTTTCGTATTATCCTTAGCGCGATCTTTGATTTTATAATGTCAGTTCTGAATTTCGTGTGTTGTATTTTCCCCCCCTTAAGGGTAACGTAGTATGAAGAACATGACTATTCGCAGATCCATCGTAAGTGGACCTGGCACGTAAAGTGAGAAGAGGTTGCCCCGTTCGAATTCCCAGCCTGTCTGTGGGTAATTCCTAAATAATATATACGATGGACCCTCATTTAGTGCAAAGACTGATAATATGCAAGAGGTGCATGTTTCACGTGGCAACTAAGGGCTTCGAAAGGTCCTTTTTAAAAATGCCGATGTGGTCCAAGGTACGGGGCGATCATGTCCAGGCTGTGAATTCGAACGGGGCAACCTCTTCTCACTTTACGTGCCAGGTCCACTTATGATGGATCTGTGAATAGTCATGTTCTTCATACTACGTTACCCTTAAGGGGGGGAAAATACAACACACGAAATTCAGAATTGACATTATAAAATCAAAGATCGCGCTAAGGATAATACGAAAATCTTTCCTCGCTACAACAGCCTTAACAATAATAAGAGAGCAAGCCTTGAGAAAGTTACGCATATGTAACGAAACACGTGTCGGCTGTCATCGGCTGTTCGTCAACCACTACTACCTGGAAGGCCCTAGGATTAGGACCTCCAATTTGGCTTGATAATATTGCTCTTGCCTGTAGTGCTCAATCAAATTGTTATGAAGAAATATTGGATTCAATAATATTAAATTGCACAAGAATAATACCCACTTTTTGATGTACTCTTTTGTTTTTGTTTGATCTATTTGGAAATGTTTTTCTATCTTTGATATATTATATCGATTAAGCAATCACTTTTGTTTGATTTTTAGTATTGGCCATTTAGCTAAATCTAATGACCAAACTGTAAATTGTTTTAGTTAAATATCAGAGTGCCGAGATACAATCGTTTGTTAAGACTTGAAACGACGGGTATTTAATACCCGTTGAATTGGCATCCTTGGTAGTGGGATGCTCCTGTTATCTTGAAGGGCACCGTAATTTCTGTACACTGACATACTGGGAACAGATAAATAACGTTAAAGCTATCTTGAGAATTGAATGTGCTACTTCTAAACCACCACTACCGTCCTATGATATTGCAAAGCCATGCAGGGTGACTTTGCACTGCCTCATAGGTATAGTTGAGATGCTTGCGCCACCGGAGCATCAAAAAAAGTGATGCTTTGGCGATGCACGCCTCTCATAAATAAGCCCAAAATATTCTGTACGTTTTTTAGGTCTTTCACCTTCAGGTATCTACATATAAAATAATGGGCAGCGTAAATGAAAAATAAATTAAAAAAAGTTATTGCTCAGTGGGAAATGCACTGTAGTACATTATGAAACCTCTATTAGTTAATGCACTGCAGAGGTCTGTGTGTAACCAGAGAACCACAGAATTAAAACTTGATTGGTGCAGTGGAGAATAGTGATGTGTATTTTTAGTGCTACGAAGTCACAGCCTGTGACGGAATCACTGTGAATATGTAAGTCAATTTGTTTATACTTGCATTACACACACGGTAAGCTAGAATGCTGCAAAACGTGCGCATAGTTTTACAATAAAATGGTGCTTTCAAAATGTAGGTTTTAATAATACCAGAGCGTATGTAATGCAGTTTTCTTTTTTTACGTAACTGTCCCTTCAACACCTCTTTAGGGGCACTAAGGGCTGTGTAAATGCAGTTAAAATTAAAAGCAAGTACTTCCCAGCCCAGTAGTTAACTCTTTGCACTTCCACTAAAAAAAACACGCATCTTTGCCTTCACAAAGAGCCAGAACTGCCCCCAAGAATCCTTTACACTTTCAGATTACCAGATAAGGCGCATTTGCCTTTCATTCAGGCAAGCAGCTGATAACGATCTCAATTAGCCGTCCCAGGACGGCTGTATTTTTACAGGGACAAGTGAAGCTGGGGAATCTGCGACCCCCTTCCTAGGACTCCACGACCCCCCTGGGGGTCGCGCCCCACAGTTTGAAGACCTCTGTTCTAGAGCCTGCAGAAGGTGTCTATTTTTCAGAAATGTATCAACGCAGTGGCCAGACTTGTCTATGGAGACAGCTGCTATGATCACATCGTTCTAACAAAATAAGAGGGACAGAGAGGGCTTGGGGAGGTCCAACGTACATGCCCTACAACCAGTTTACAAAAAGGAGAGTACGTAGTTCCTGTATGAAATATTAATCACTCAAAGAGTAAGAATATTAAAAAATATACTACAGGTAAAGAGGAGGATAGGGGGAATTCCTCCTGTTGGAACTAGGGCCCTCACACACCCAGCAAGCTAGGTGTCATGCTTCATCATTTGAGCCTGCTCCTCGTCGGGCCGGCGCTGCAATGCCCGACGGGCACCCTTAAAGGGGCTCTTTTTCGGAGATCTTCTGTTCCACGCCGTATGGGTGCCGTGGGTGTATGGGGCCAGAATGAGTGTAGATGTATAAAGTGAATTTATTCCGCGAGGGACCCGACCTGATTAAAAAGAATAGGGAGGGGTGACTCTTTTTTGTTTTATGCAACAAAATTATACTCAACTCCCAAATGGACCATTTGGGAGTTGAGTATAATTTTTGTTGCATAAAAACAAAAAAGAGTCACCCTCCCTATTCTTTTAATCAGGTCGGGTCCCTCGCGGAATAAATTCATCACAGAGGAGTCCCACACCTGTTTTATCATCACTTTATACATCTACACTCATTCTGGCCCCATACACCCACGGCACCCATACGGCGTGGAACAGAAGATCTCCGAAAAGAGCCCTTAAGGGTGCCCGTCGGGCATTGCAGCGCGGCCCGACGAGGAGCAGGCTCAAATGATGAAGCATGACACCTAGCTTGCTGGGTGTGTGAGGGCCCTAGTTCCAACAGGAGGAATTCCCCTATCCTCCTCTTTACCTGTAGTATATTTTTTAATATTCTTACTCTTTGAGTGATTAATATATCATACAGGAACTACGTACTCTCCTTTTTGTAAAATGATCACATCGTTCCCATACTTAAGAAACGCAACTGGCTACCAAACAAAGCAAGAAGTGTATTCAAAATGGCCTGCATAAATCACACTGAAAAATCAACCTACCTCGCAAACAAACTTTCAAAAGCTGGACGAAAGAGGCCCCTGCAAAACTCAAACATTCTACTTCTGATCCCACCTAAATGTAAGAAAGAAAAATCACTCACCCGTTCCTTTTCTGGGAATGCCCCTAGAATTTGGAATGCTCTGCCACAGGATCTAGGGGACAGAAAAGACCATAAATCACTTCTCACCAAATACCTAAACCCAGCCTCCTAAAATAACCGACTTCCTTGATACTCTGACCCCTCAACCATCAAAGAGCCTGAACAACACTGCCTCTGAAAATAACTGCACATTCCTCCAACTTCTGAATTAACCTACCAACCCATCCTCCGAACTATATCGTCCATCTATTCCACCATTGAGTATATATTATTACCATGTATGCCTATTCTTTCTATTATTCTCCTTTTGTATAACTTGTAAATGTTGCTGTGCATACTCTGTAAAGTGCTCTGATACCCTAGGGTCAAATTCACGCTATATAAAACTCTAATAAATAAAGCAGTGGGTTTCTAGGGTGCCAGCCAAGCCCAGGCCTAAATACTGCACCTACCCATATCACCAGAATGATTGCATTTGAAAGGAAAATATTGATGTTACCTTGTTGAGTTTTGGGGCCTTTCCTTGGGCTCCGACACTTATGAGATGACCCTATTCAGTCTCTGTGAGTGTGGAGACCTTGCTAAGTTCTCAGAGGTAATAATTGGGCAGTTGAACCAAGGATGAGGGGAATCTCAGAGGTTTCATCATACATGTTGAAGCGTGCAGCCTTCATTTTAAGTTGTGGACTGTGTCAGATCTGGAAGCAGGGAAGTCAATCACCGTGATTCTGGCTCCACATCTCCATGAACTGATTATAGAATACATAGAATTTCTCTCAAAGTTACAACACTCACACATTTTCCTAAATTTGAAATATTTTTACAAGAGGTCAGAAATTAAGAGTAACATTGGTACCTATTCACAAGCCCCTTGACCCCTTAGGCCCTTATTTATGAGGGCTTGCGCCGCTGATGCTTCACTTTTTTGTGACGCTGCAGTGATGCAATCAATGCTCCCTATTTATAAAGTGACTTATCTAGGCAGATGCGTCTCTTTGTAAAGGCCTGCGCTACATTATACCTGCGTCAGGTATAATGTATGCAGGGTGGGTGTTTCCCCGTGAAAAAGCCTCGTAGAAGTGGCGCAGTGAAGTTCATGAGATTTCACTATGCCACTTCTATGACTTGACTGTGTCAAAATCCTTACGCCTGCTTCAAGCATTGATGCAGGTCTTTTCGCATGGGACTCGCCCATGGATTATGACACATTGCTGGAGTTGCATCAGTTTTCCAACACATTCTAGCAATGCGTCGTTTTTGCACCACCAGATACGTCAGAATTCCTGACGTATCTGTAAAAGCTTGCGCCATGGAGCACCATACTGTAAATACGGCGCATCCATGGTATTGTAAGGATGCACCACTTTTTATAAATGAGGCCCTTAGTCTTTACCTTTGCCCCTTACCGTTCACTCCTTATTCTTATTCTCCTCACTCTTGCCCTTAACCCCTTACCACAACCCTTCACCTTGAATTTTCCCCTTAACCCTTTCCTTTAATCCATTTCCCTTAACTTTTTATCTCTTTGTCTTTTATGCCTTGCACTCTTTACTTTACACCTCACCCTTAAACCCTTATCCTTTACCCTACCCTCTTGTCACTAGCCCCTTGCTCTTTTACCCTTAACTATTTACCCTTAACCCCTTATCATTTACCAACACCACTTAACCCTCTTACCGATAACCTTAGTTACTTACCCTTAATCCCTTAGCCCCTTACTCATAATCCCTTAAAATTCCCCTTTACTCTTTACCCTTACCCATAACCCTTTACCCTTAATTATTATTAATTACATAAGTAACAACTATTTTAATAAACGATATGGTGACAGACACATGGTAAATATACAAAATATGAGATGCTGATGATAAGATAAGAAATAGCAAAAAAGGGCTTACTCGCAAAATGAGGAGGGAAAGGTAAACAATAAAAAAGCTGCAAAGAAAGGGTAAATAATCAAACAGCAAATGAGGAAATGATATGTGTTCCCATCATTCACCAATCATCCATTCAATAGGTGCCCAGCCCCATGATCTTAGTTAACTATTTTCTCAGACTAAACTTTACTTATGGAGGCAAAATTTATAAAAATGACCTTTCATGGACATAGAAAAAACAGAAAGGCTCATTAATTTATTACTTTAATATTCAAAGGAAGAAATGTCATTAATAATACCAAAGCAAAAACAACAACATAGGGCTAGAAGTACTAAGAAAGGATTAGCAAAAAGTGATTGAATTTTTGCACCAACTATTTGCGAATTCTATGGTATTTTGTGAACCGGCTTATGCACTACTAGGTTGGTTTAGAAATTACCAAATTGCAGTGGGTCACAATTCGACCTACCTCTTGAATATAATGAGGTAGGTTGCACATAGCAACTCTCTACGATTTGCTGCCATCACAGGGATGGCCTGCTGCGGTCAGCAGACCACCATGTCTGTGACTGCTTTTAATTAAAGCAATCTCTTTTTTTAAAAGGAGCCCGTTTTCTTTAAAATGAGAAGCATTTATAAGAAAAAAAAGAAACATTTTTAAAACTATTTTATAAGAGTAGGCAGTAATTACTGTCTGCTCAAAAAAATGCCTAATGACCAATTGCAATGGGGAAGGTGTCCCTTAGAGAACTGTTCCAATTTGTTAACACGTTACAACTACCTTTCAGTAGTCTTTAAAATAATAATGTTTTGCAACCGTATTTCGGTCGCAAAACATTAATACATACCATATGGAATTGCTATTTGGAAGGGATGTCCTAAACAAGCACCTTCCAAATAGCAATTCCTAATGGTTTCCTAAACTCTTTTAGCGATTCTGTAACATGTTTCTGGATTGTTAAATGGGTTTATTATATTCCAAAATGCATTTGCTTGACGCAAATACCGCAATTTACTGAATCACAAGGTTTGCGGCTAAAAAATGTGTTCATTCATCTGTTCTACACTTCCTAGAAGATCTAAAAACCATTCATTACAATAATTGTTTTGTATGGTCTCCATTTCTAAATGTATCCTATTAACTTCCACCCCTTTTTCAGGTCTTGGCTGATAGCACGGCTATTAGCAAGACTTCTTGTAAACGTTATACACAGTGTGGGCTTTGGGTCAGCCCTGTTCAATATATTGGTACTACCATCTAAGATATGCCCTGAGGAATATTTTTCTCACATGTCATGCTACTAGTTGATTAGTGTACCATTTCACCTCTAATGGACTGCTTCCACTGCAATGCGTGAGGGACTATTTTACAACAAAAACATACTCTCAGACACAATATGTGACACAGTCATGTGTTAATTTCATACATGCATTGTATACAGAAAGAAATCTTTTGCTTTTTTTTTACTGCAGTTGCAGTTTTCACTGATTCTGTAATGTGGCCAAACATGGGCTTCTTACTTGTGTAAGTGTATCAAATTGTTGTCTTGGGGTCAGGCCGTCCCAATGTGATTAAATGGGTAAAATATATACAAATGTTAATATGTGGCCAGTTGATCAGAACCACCGTTACTGTCATATGGCTTATACTTCCTCAAGTTAAACTGTGCATTTGTGGGACAACATAAATGTTGGACTCGTCCAAGACTGATTCTGAGCACCCCTTAGGATATGTTGGTGTATAGTCCTGCTTGCTCACAGTGCACCACCCGTACCCCTAACCTTACAGGATAACAAGTGGACTGCAACCTCAGAACATGACAACCCTGACTCCCCAAAGAAATCGCGGTAACAGATCTAGAACCCTTTTGCTTGGTTACTAACGCATACCCAAAGAGAAACTCAAGAAATACACAGTAAAGTGTTTCAATATTTATTAAAGCATTGTGACTCTTGAGTAAATTTGTGTGCTGCAATAATCAATAGAAGGAAACAGAATAATGTCATTAGCATTGCGAGAATGATGAAAAAGATGAATAGTTCAACCATTGTGCTTATTACAGAGAATACATGCTTGCATATAAGTACAGTAATATAATGTACTGCTACCTAGTGCATCCTAACCTATCATGTCTAGGTTGTGTGAGTCTGCCAAATCCCTATCAGCTGGTCTAACTCTCTATTACCTGTGGGTTAGTGTCAGCAAGCTTCCTGTCTTGGTGTAGAGTTGAACAGCATCCCTATCAGTAGGTGGCAGGAATCATTTGAGCTGGAATTCCGGCATTGACTGACTTCTCAGTGTCAGCAAAATGTTCCTCTGCCTAAACAAAGGCTTGATGTCATATATATATAATAACATGCTCCATGTTACCATGTTAAAGTCCCAGTCGGGGCGCTACTGTTTATTCTATTTGGATAGCTGTGTCACCAAGCGGCCAAAAACAAAAAATATCTTGCATGCTGAATTTAGGGGCCAATTACGATGGCGGAAGGATCGCCACCGCCAGCCCGGCGGTGGCGATCCTTCCGTCAATTGACAGCAATTTTCCCACTGCCGAATTACGATGGCGGTGGGAATCGCTTTCGGACTGCAGCGGTCGCAAAGACCGTCCGCTACGGAACCACCATAGGCAATCGTTACGATTGCCTGGCGGAGCGGTCAGCATGCTTAAAATGGTGGCAGAGCCTAGCAGGCTCCGTCCGCCGAATTACGATGCTGGCGGAAGCCAGCCTTTCCATGGCGGGTAAACCGCCATTGAAAGGCTGGCGGGGATTGGTTTCGGGGGCCCGCTGCGGGCCCCCCTTGTGTTGGGGGAGGTGTTTGTGCACTGGGGGGGTACCCATGGTACCCCCTACATTTCAGTGCACTCAGTGGCAGGCACCGTGTGGTGCCTGCCACGTAGTGCAGTGAAATGCACAACATGCATTTTCAACATTGCGGCGGGTGCTGCTGTCAGCAGCAACCACCGCAATGTTAAAATGCAAGATGTGTCCGCCACGGTGGCGGACGCATCATAATTTGGTGTGCGGAACCGCCGCATGTATAGCGGACGATCCAGGTTACCACCACGATGGCGGACGGACTCCAGTTTGTCCGCCATCATAATCAGCCCCTTAGCCTTTTTTTTAATTATTATTATTTTCATTATTTTTTTTTTAGCCATTAGTATGATACCTTACTAAACAATAAAAGAAAAGAAGAGCTTTTTCTTAACACTTAGTAAGATTGATACAATACTTAGTGAGAGAGAGAAAAAAACTGAAGGTAAAAGACATAGAGGGGTTACAACAACTCATAATGTTACACGATAAGGTACAAAAAATTGAAAATAAGTATATGACTATACCCATTGCACACTAGACCAAACCCTATTAAACCTGCGGCAAGCGAGAGGGCCTCTCACTTTAGCTAAAGCTAGCTTGGATTCAAACACATGTCAGAGCAGTGCCCAAAATTCCTTAACATTTGGACTAATAGGGTTTATCCATGACCTAGCGATACAAAGATGCGCACAGTCTATAATAATAGAGAATAATACCCTCTCAGAGTTAAAAACCTGGGGCTTGAGCCCGAGGAAGATTTCCTTTTCAGGAGGCTGGATCTGGCGACCAAATTGCTCTGCTAATGTTGTGCAAACATCTTTCCAAAATAGAATAAGCAAAAGACAATCCAAAAACATGTGATTTAAATCTGCAGTAGTGCGACTTAAGGAGAGATCGGGGTGTTGCCCACTTTGAGATGAGCTCGGGTGTGTAATACAACATAAAAACCGTCTTGTGTTGTTGCAGCTTTAGATTAATGGAGGCTACTGCTCTATCTAAGATGTCTAGTGACTCCTGCACTTCTACTGCCGTGATATTGGTGTTCAAGAGCCGACTTAATTTTAAAGATATGTGCAGGTTATCGTCATAAGCGGATGCAATGAGTTTCTGATAAACTGCACCGATAACGCCTCTACCAGAGTTCCCGTATATGCCCACCAATATTTCAGATGTATATGGTGCGATTAATACTCTGCCCATCTAAAAAATAATCTCCTATCTGCAGGTATTTAAAGAAGGAGCAATATGGGAGCCTGAACTCGTCTCTAAGTGCTGTAAATGAACGAAAACAATGATTATTGTATAGTTGGCCAAGCCTGTTGATGCCCGAGGACTGCCAAATACTTCCAACAGGATCCTGAAATATGTCGTGCAAAATTGGACTTCCCCAATAAACAGTGTGACAATGCAGTGAAGGCCAAGAAAATTTCTTGCAGATCTCATGCCAGATCCTGGTTATATCCCTAATCACTTTGAATTTGACTCGCTTGTAGTAGAAAGGGTCAGAGGTCTTATAGAGAGTGAATCCTATAGATGGCCCACAAGCAAATTGGTAGGCCAATGAAGATAGACGTACTTCCAGCTCGTTCAGTAAGCTCTGCATCCGCCCAGCAAATGCAGCCCAGAAATAGAACTTAAAGCCTGGAAGCCTAAAGCCACCTTGTTTATAAGACAATTCGATAAGGCTGAGAGCCCTTCTGGTGCGTTTATAACCCCAAATAAAAGTGCCAAAAGTGCTTTCAAGAGAAAAAGAATTTGGGGCCCGGAGAGGGATTGAGCGAAAAAGGTATAAGAACTTAGGCAAAATATTCATTTTGATTAGATTACGCCTGCCGAAAATACTAAGAGGAAGCCGATGCCAGCTGCGCAGTTTGGCCGTGACAGATTTAAGGAGCGGTTCATAGTTAAGGGCAATTAGCTCCTCTATCCGACTGCTAACACAAATACCTAAATATATAGCCGTGTTAGTAACCCCCAGAGATGTTGGCAATATATCAGACTGAAAGTTGAGGATTGTCTGTGTTTTTGCTAAATTCAGCTTATAGCCGGAGAAGGAGCCGAAGTGTTTGGCCTCGTCTGTTATATGAATTAGCGCTTCAACAGGATTAACAGCGTAGACAGCAATGTCGTCCGCATATGCGGTAAGCTTTAGTTCTATATTATTCAGCCTGACAGGGGAAATCCCCGTATTCTGCAAGAGATGTCTTATAAAGGGCTCAATGCAAAGTGCGAAAAGCAAAGGGGAGAGTGGACAGCCCTGGCCAGTGCCCCTTTCGACAGGGCATTGAGTGGAAGACAAGCCATTCACCTTAACGACTGCGACTGGTTTCTTGTACAATTTCTGAACGAGAGAAAAAAACTGGGTCCCCAGTCCGAATTTTGACATTGTCCTCTAGACTGCCTCCCAAGCTATCCTGTCGAAAGTCTTCTCGGCATCCAGCTTGATCATACCGATCTGTATTTTCAGTTTGCTGGATACGTCAAGGGCTGCTATAGCAGTATTAATGTGAGATGCAGTGTCTCTGCCGCGAACAAACCCGTGTTGTTGCACAGAAACAAGCTGATGAATATTAGGAGCCAGACGCACAGCCAAGATTTTGGAAAATATTTTTGCGTCAGAATTAATTAAAGAAATGGGACGATAGGAGCCTCTATCTTCCAAAGGTTTTCCCTTCTTGGGAAACACGGTGATAATAGTCAAACTCCAAGAAGCAGGAGCTTCACCTCCATTAGAAATATAGGTGCTTTGTTCTGTAAACTCTGGTACCAAAATATCACCGAAATCTTTAATGAATTCTAATTAAATAGCATCCGCACCTGCAGCTTTACCCGAAGGCAGGGCCTTAATTGCACCCTCCACCTCGGCTGACAATATGTCTTCTTGTAGTGTAACAAATTCATCGGCATCGAGTCGTGGAAGATGACTCTCTTGCAGATAGTCTTGAAGTCTGCTCTCATTTGAAACTGAATCACCATAAAGATTAGCATAAAAGGCTCCAAATTGCTCTACAATCGACTGAGTGTAAAGCAGCCCGCCCTCCCCTTAATCGTTTTAATATTCGATTTGGGCTTCCTGTCTGAGATCTGTGAAGCCAATAGCCGACCAACCCTCTCCCCATATTCGTACTGCATTGCTTTATATTTATGAAAATGAACAGCTATTTTCTCCGCAAGCCTTCTATTCAACACAGACCGTTTATCTAAAAGCTGCAAGTAGATCTTCTGTTCAGTTGTATCTCCAGCCATGACTGCCTGTGCGTGCAGTCGCTCTAATTCGAGATAATCGGGACGATTTTGTTCCGACTCTTGGGATAAACGCCTATTCTGGGCCAAAATAAACTGCAGGGTCGTCCCTCTTATGAAAGCTTTCATACAGTCCCAAACTATGTGGGCTGGTGCGGTTGCTTTATTATTACCGAAATATTCACCCAGCGATACTCTAAGATGGGTACGGTACACGGGGTTATTGAGCAGATGCCAAGGGAATGAAAAAGGCCGGCAAGAACCCCTTATAATCTGCTGTTTCGGTATTGTTAGCGCCAGGGGATTATGGTCGGATGTTACTTTAGGGCAGATTTCAATATGGATCTCTTGGTGAGTATCATATCAATGCGTGAATATTGTTTATGCGCGTTGGAGTAAAACGTGAATACTGGCAGCGCAGGGCAGAGCGTCCTCCAAACATCATCTAGTTGATGAATATGCATAAGCTAGAGAATATGGGTTCTGCGCAGTATAACCAGTGTTTTTCTATTTGTTGTGTCTATCTTCTGATCAATAACGCAGTTAAAATCCCCCATAACAATCAGATCTCCTGGGGGGGCGGAGCTTGCCAAAGCTCAAGATGGCCGCATTCTGAGCGAGCTCCGCAAGCCATCGAGACTATCCGTAAAATATCCTGACATCTGCACTACCAATGGGCTGCCTGATTCTCGCTACTTGAAGCACTCGCGGTGCACTCTTGGCCGGTGCCACTGCCGACCCATGCAGAGCGTCTGGAGAGAGTGAAGACGCTGGGACGAGTGAGGCCTGTTGTGGCCCGATAGCGAGGCCTGTCGTCAGTGACAGAAATACCTGTGCCCCGAATGCGGATGGCCTGGCCCGGTGGACGCAGCAGTGGAGGACGAGCGCTTGGCTTCTAGCAGGATCTCTGGGTCTGCTGCTGCTTTCCTCCCCTGGGCCACGTGTGAGTGCTGGTGCCGAGCCCAGGCGGGGAGGTGAACTGGGTCGTGGCGCGAGGGAGCTATCACGAAGGCACGCTGCGGAGTCCCGGAGCCCGTGCGGGTGCTGAAAGGGCCAGTCGCATCATCGCGCATCGCCAGAGTGTGCCGTGAACCAACCACTGCTGAGTGTTCCCCGTCTGGGAGGCACTGAGCCCGAGCAAAGTGTGCTGTAGGCCGCTGGGTGGAGAGCTGTTTTTGAGACACCTAGTGGCCGCGGAAGTGCAACATTCACACATCGCGTCCGCTGAAGCGGGAGACCTGTTTCTTGCTGTCCCCGACTCCCGAGCGGCAGAGAGGATTAAGGGGAGCATCCTGTTTCAGCTGAGATGAGCCGGTGAGTGCGGCCCTGGAATACAGTTTGGCGGTGAAGCGTTATATTTTGTCATCCTGAGGAGCGTAAGTAATCCTCAATTGAAGCCCGGATTGCAGGAGGGGCTCTGCAGTTTTGGGCGCACCCGTTATTTAACGTACAGAGGCAGGGAGCCACTCTGCTGTGAGCGCACGTCTGTTGGCTGGTGACTGTGGGCTGCTGCGCCCTATCTGCAGCTTGGGGGTGGTCATTCTCCCCCTCTCGCACCTCGCAGCCCTCTCCCCTTTTGGGCTGCTGCGCTTGACTCATTAGTGGATGCTGGCCTTGACTTAGAGCCTCCATTGTGATGGGGGGGGTTCTCTTGCGGCCCCTTGCTTTTGCTGGCTGCGATTAAAGTGGCTGTTGGCCTGGGTGCACTGGTGACTTAGCCTCCCCTCACATCAGAATGGGCAAGGTGGACAAATCTCAGCCCAAGCTGCAGTTTGAGCAGCGAAAATCGAGACATTCAGAGGTGGGAGAAGCCCAGTCTTCCGAAAGGCAGATGGACACTGTCGAGGAATCTGCTGGAGATATCCGACAAATATTGACCGCTAAGCAGAAAAGTCTGTTTACTGTAGACGGCAAAATTGACACCGTGGCCTATCGTATGGACCGAATGTCGGAGAGGCTCCACAAGTACGCCGAACGCCTGGACATGGCTGAGCGGCGAGTGTCAGAGGTAGAAGAAGCTCAGTCGGAAGCGGACACTACCCAGAAGCAGTTAACAAAAGACAAGGCAGAGGACTTAGAGGCTAGATCAAGGAGATGTAGTATACGCATTATAGGCCTTCCGGAATCTACTGCGATGGGCAACATGGAGGTGTTCATAGAGAAACTCTTGGTTACGCTCCTAGGCCGCAATACTTTTTCTGCAATGTTTGTGGTTGAGCGTGCCCACCGATTTCTTGGACCTAGGCCTCCCCCTGGTGCCCCGCCACGCCCAGTCATCGCCAAACTTTTGAATTACAGGGACAGGGACGCTGCGCTGAGACAAGCCAGGGGGAAAAGAGACCTTCACTTTGAGGGATCCTCGATTTCATTGTTCCTGGATTTCACCATGAAGGTGCTGGAGGCCAGGCGACAGTTTGCTTCTCTGAAACGTCGATTGCGAGAGCATAACCTTGACTATGCAATGTCATACCCGGCTAGGCTGAGGGTCACCATGAACGGCAAATCAAAGATCTTCTTAGATCCCAAGTCCCTGCAGAAAGCCCTCAAGGAATACTCCAAAACTGATGAGCGGTACAGAGAGTAGGAGAAACTTGCTGAGGCGACTGGTGGCGACCTGGAGGAACAGGACTAGCGTGGTGTTTCGCTGGCTCTTCCAAATATTCTTGTCAGGGTAGGTGGCTATTGAGGTTGGGCCCTGTGGTGTGCCATGGGACATGGGGGGTCATCGACCTCCGGCAGGTCAAGGGGACACAGCTGCATGAACATCGGAGACCGCAACTGATTAATATCGAGACAGTCATTGAGATATTGGATCTCTTGATAGTAGTGGTTGTTATACTTTGTTCTGGATGTAGGCCTCTAGGGAGGTGTCATTAGTTGGATGTATAATATGTGTATCAATGGCATTATTCTATTTCTAAATTAGTGGTACACTCTGTGGTGTAGTGGCAACATCCGCCCCTGCGTGTTACACACCGATTGGCATTTAGAATTAAAGCTTCTATGTTGGGGGGAGGAGTTTTTTTTCCAACTATGGCAAGTTGGGGATTGCATGGCGTGGGTGGGGGGAGAACTTTATGGGATTTTTTTTAATGGTTTTGTTTCATTGTGTTCACAGTGTATACAGCACCCATATAGAAATGAGTACGGGGGTGTTATGATGGACGGAAATAGTGAGTACATGGCTAGGGATGTGAGCTTTGACGCAGGGCCAGGGCGGTAGGGTACGGTTCCTAACATGGAACGTCAGGGGCCTTAACGACTTTAGGAAGACACGAAAGGTAGTTGCTTATCTTACGAGACATGGTATGGATGTTGCCCTCTTGCAGGAGACCCATCTGCCTAACGACAGCAAGATGCTAACATGCAGGCATTTACATGGCCCCTTTCACGCGGCAGGCTTTTCCACCCATGCTAGGGGGGTGCTCACCCGGGTCAACTCTAAATCAGGGATCACTCTGGAGGCTATTGAGGCAGATGTAGGGGGCAGGTACACTATATCTAGGTGCAAAGGGCGGGGGAAGGATTTTCTTATTGTTAACATCTATGGTCCTACTTTGATAACCCACAATTTTATCGAGATCTATTGGAGCGCTTGCGGAGTTACCACTCGCTTCCGCAGATTTGGGGTGGAGAGTTTAACTGTGTACTAGATCCGGCATTGGACCGCTCCGGGGGCCCTGCACGGCGCCCGTCGTCTGCTGCTAAGGCCATTGTAGATGCAATTACCCAGTTGGGCATGGTGGACGTCTGGCGTTCACGCTCTCCGGGGGTGGGGAGTTTCACCCATTATTCGGCCCACACGATCTCTATACCAGAATTGACTATTGGTTCACCTCCGGTTCTCTGTTCCCCCAGATTCGCGATTGCATGACACATGCCCGCTCTTACTCGGACCATTCACCCATTCAGCTAGACCTTTGGATCTCACAGAAGTGACCTGCCCCATTCATGTGGCGATTCCCGCCGTACTCACTCCTGGATACCGTTTTTAAGGCTGAAATGTCGGAAGCCATAGAGACTTTCTATGCTACTAATATTGGTTCTGTCAGTCAGTTTTCCACGGTGTGGGAGATCTTCAAGGTCTACATACAAGGGATAGCCATGTCAAAGCACGCTGGGGTCCTCCACTCTTTAAGAGGGCGACTGGATCTTCTTGAGAGACGTCTGATCAACCTAGAGCGGGACGCCATGGCGGGGGGTGATGATCAAGTCATGGAGGATCTTAAACAAACTCTGGAGGAATTCCACGAAACTGTCAACAGCGAAGTTGAACATATGGGGAAGTATTCGATCGCCAAAACATATGGGGAGGGGGAACGGCCGGGTGCAACCTTGGCGGCTCTGCTGCGCGATAGAAGGGAGTTGGCTGGAGTTACGGAATTGCGAGCAGCGACAGGGGAGATGCTGCGAGATCCGGCTGCTATAGCAGACAGATTTAGGCAGTATTATTTAGACCTGTATCGCTTTAGAACATCTACTGATGATGCAGCTATTCTGGAATACTTAGAGCACATTGGGTTGCCATGGCTGGCTGACGAACATAGGGAATACCTTATGAGGCCGCTGGAGTCTTGGGAGCTCCTTACTGCTTTAAAAACTATGCACGCTGGAAGTGCCATCGGGTAGGACGGTCTTACCGTCGCATTCTACAAGGGGTTCAGGGAGCTCCTAGTCCCTCATTTAATCACCCTGTTCCAGGAGATGGGCAAGCAGGGTGAGATGCCCCCCTCCATGCGGGAAGCCATGACTGTCATGCTCTTGAAGCCGGGCAAACCTCCCAACGAATGCTCATCATTCAGGCCACTATCTCTACTTAATGTAAACACCAAGTTATTTGCCAAAATCTTAGCGAACCGATTACCCCTCTGGTGCCATTGCTGGTAGAACCTGAGCAGGCGGGGTTTGTCCCGGGGCGCAGCTTAACGTACAATCTTCGCACTGTATTCGGCACAATACAGCATACTAAGCCAGAGACTAAAGCTGCTGCAGTCTTTCTCGATGCCGAAAAGGCTTTTGATTCTGTTGAATGGGCCTTCATGATATCAGTATTGAGATGGATGGGGGTGGGTGATCTCTTTTTAAAACTAGTAATGGTCCTGTACCACTCCCCTACTGCTAAGGTAAGGGTGGGTGACTTAGTAACTGCCCCTATCAAGATATCTAGAGGCACTCGTCAGGGGTGCCCTTTATCCCCTCTGCTATATGCCATAGTGGCAGAGCCTCTGGCATGTGCCCTCAGAGAATATCATGGACTCAGAGGGATTCGCTTCCTGGGATATAACCTAATAGTATCTACTTATGCAGATGACACTCTTCTGTATATTAGAGACTTTGAGTCCAATCTGTCACCTGTGTTGAGAGAAGTGGTGCGATATGGTGAATTTTCTGGCCTCAAAATAAATTGGTCCAAGTCTACTATTTTCCCATTGACTCCGGCTATGGAACCAATTGAACTAGATTTCCCTCTGCACTGGTTCACCGAATCGGTGCGCTATCTGGGAGTTCAGGTTCACACGAACTCCAAGACGGTATTTAGCGAATATTATGGCAAAGCAATTGCCAAGTTACAGGAGGATGTGGACCACTGGATTCGTTTACCACTGTCTCTACTGGGTCGCATCTCCCTGATGAAAATGGTAGTGTTACCAAGGTTCTTATTCTTGTTTGTAAATGTACCGATGGTGCTCCCTGCTCACTTCTTCAAGATTGTTAGATCATTATTGGTGAGGTTAGCCTGGACTGGTAAATAATCGCGTGCCAAGTGGGATATACTTACACTCCCTTATTCTTTGGGGGGGCTCGGCGCCTGATTTAGAGCTCTACTACCGGGTGGCGCAATGCTCACATGCTTACCATTGGGTGCACCAGCAATCTGCCCTTCCTCACCTGCAGATCGAGAGGGTGGCGGCAGCCCCCTCCCCCCTTGCTACTCTGCTATTTCAGGCACCATCTAGGCGAACCAGTATTCTAGACTCTGTTGACGCTACTGTACACGCATGGCAGAATTTATTGAGGAGGCAGGCGGGCACCATCCTGTACTCACCGCTGACTCCGATAGAGTGGTGTCATTGGTTGCCGGTATGCAGCGAGAGGGAGGTGGTTCACGCACTGGCGACTCTCATTATTACTAAGATCGGGGACCTTCTCTCTGAGGGTGGGGCGCCAGAGTGGGCTGAGATAGATACCGAGGGACATGATACTACTCTTCTTGAAAGGTTCCACTTCCATAGTGTGAGACATGCTCTCTGCGGTATGCTGGGGGATGATATGTTGGAACCACCTGAGGTTGCTCCTTTTTCTCTCCTACTACGCGCAGAATCCCCCAACAAGATAGTCTCCAGTATTTACAGCATAGCGCAGGATTATCGTAGGAATGTTTTCACTAAAGACAGGCTGGAATGGCAAAACAACATCTGGGAGGCCCTCAATGATGCCACTTGGCGTTATTGTTGTGAAGTCACAAAGCACGTCTCATTGAATGGGCGGCATTGCCTCATTCACTTTAAGTTCCTCAATAAAATGTATTATACTCCAGCTCGGCTGCATAAATATGGTCTTTGAGATTCTGCGGAGTGCGAGAGATGTGGCGCCAATCCGGCTGGGTTCATACATGTAGCCTGGCTATGTCCAGATATAGCTAATTATTGGTGTTTAATATTTCAAACGCTGAGCGACATTACAGGATTGCCACTGCTACCGGACCCCCTATTCGCCCTCCTAGGGCACTCAAGACTAAGCCTGGGCGTAGTTCGCGAAGTAGCGCTACGCGAAGCTACGCAAAGTGCAGTTCGCACTACGCGAGCTACGCGTAGCACTACGCGAACTGCGTAGTGCACTGTTCGCAATGATTGCACAGTGCCGGATGCTTGTCCGCACTGTGCAATCATTGAAAACGGCATCTTGCACAGTGCGAGCTGTCTTTTACTGCCGCTCAAGTAGATTTTTACTCGAGCGGCAGCTTTCTCAACGCGGACTAGTAGTTTCTCATCGCGAGCGGTCGCGAGCATACGCGACCACTCGCAATGAGAAACCTGACCTCCCCGCGTTGAGAATCTCGCCGGGAGGTTTATTTTCCACGCTCGCGATCGGCAACTTGATGTTGCTGATCGCGAACGAGAAAAAGTCTCGCCGGGATGTCATTTTGCTTGCTCGCGGTCGCCAACTTGACGTTGAGGACCGCGAGCAAGCAAAAAATGACCGCTGCACTACGCTACGCTACGCTACGCGTGTTTGCACTGTGCTACGTGCAATTCGCGTTGTGCGAAGTAGCGCAAACTTCGCAAACTACGCGAGCGTAGCGTAGTGCTTTGCCCAGGGTTACTCAAGACAGATACGGAAAGATGCACGACGTTTAGTTGACTTGGGATTACTGATAACAAAGCATGGGGTGGCGGTGCGCTGGGCCCGGGGGCCAGCACCCACTATCGCAAACTGGTCTAAAGACATGTTATATTGTAATACGCAATCTGAGTTGTATAACAAATTACTTCCCCCTCAGAATCGCCCTAAAAGTTTTTGGGGCTTGTATCAAAGCTACTTAGCTGGAAGGGAACAGAACGTGTCGGTGTGAGGGGGTCTGATGTGAGGAGTTAGATAGGGCCATTGTCATACCCTCTTTACCCCCCCCTCCTGTTCACTTTTTCGAGCATCCACCTCTCATTTGCAGTGTATGTTATTACCTTGTGGGCCTCCCGCCGGGCCACCTCACGGCTGTTAAGCTATGGATGTTCATGCACTGATATATAATGTACTGAATGGTGTACACGATTCTTCCCAGTCTGTATAGTTTTAAGGATTTGAACTTTGTAACAAGCCACGTTGCTTGACCGATATCGATGTAACACTGTGACTGTTTGCGTTTTCTTTTTTGCTTTTGTTTTGCTTTATTTTGTATTGCAAAATTCAAATAATAAATAAATATTTAAAAAAACAATCAGATCTCCATCCCACCCCAATAATTCAGTACTTAAAAAATAAAATATGTCAGGGCTATCGATGTTGGGACCATACACCAGACAAACAGTGAACGTATGCCCAGAGGTCAACAACTGCACTATTGCCCATCTTCCCTTGGAATCTGCCAAAGTTTGCAGTACTGTAGCATGCAGATTCTTGGACTTCAACAAGGCAACCCCGCGTATCGAAACTGACTGGGAAGTGCAAACTAAGACATCAAACCCTAATTGGTTAAACATAGACCTATCTTTATAGGCCAGGTGGGTTTCGGTTAGGCCAAGTATCTGTGACTTAAAGGCCAGGAGTTGCTCACGGACTAATCGCCGCTTCCTCGCTGATAGACGCATTTAAAACAGTGTGTACACAGGTATTCTTGCAAGAGCCTGCTCGACTAAAAGTATTTAAAGATGGCCGGTTGTACTTTTTTTATACAGAGATGGACGCAAAGCAGGCTCTTACTAGATGGGAGTCTCACGGGGTGACCTAGGGGTGGGGGGGGGGGGGTACGGTTTTCTGAAGGGGGCAATAGCAATGAAGAGGATTTTTGGAGGGGGCATTTTGGTGAAATGTACGGACTTGTAAGGACTTTTTTTTTTACAGTCCTCCTTTCTTTCTTTTTCCTTCCTTTACACGGTGGTGATTTGATCTCGGGGTCTGAGGGCAGTTGGGGGGCCGGCGGGTGGAGGGGGTTGGGGGAGCTGGGAGCTTGGGTGGTAGCTCTCTGTATGCTGTCAGTCAACAACAGCAGGGGAAGGGGATGATTCCTTTCTGTAGGAACTGGGGGGTGGTCTAGCTGGGTTGGGTTTGGGGTCGATATCATCAGAGTTTAGCATTCAGTTATGTTTCCGGTATGTACAGGGGGTGGGTTGGTGGTGGTAAATAGACAGAGAATAGTAGGAATGTTAAATTTAGATGACACGTGGCAAAAGGGCAGAGAAAAGGGGGGAGCAAAGGGGGGAGGCGGCGGAGGGAAGATTAAGTTATGTCTCGTTTAAAGTTTATGTGTTGGAACGTTGCATGACTAAACCAAGGGAACTTAGCCTTTGTACAGAATGTTCAAGGTGTTCTGAGAGACTGAAGTGAGAATATGAGCAAAAACCGAGTTCAAAGAATGTTATTCTGTGCGTGCGTGCAAATGAATGTGTTAAATGTCACAGTGTTAAGGGAGAGAAGGCAACTTAAGAATACGAGCATGTAAAAATGGTATTTCTTAACCAGGCCTAATACCTCCACGTGACATTACATTACCACAGCCACCCCATAAGTACAACACCACCACCAATACCCCTCCATTACCAATACAATCATCACCACCAGTAATACCACCAACACTATTTCAGCCACCAAAACCATCACACATAGAGACTCAGATATGGCATGATAATAAAAATACAAAAACAACAGTTGATGGACAGAATGCAGAACAATGTCATACATTCACCCCAGTACAGAGATCTGGGCCTAAATCCATCGTTTTTTTGCTCACCATGACATTCCAGTTTGAGCCCAGCCATATGCAAATCAGTCTTGACCCTGTGCCTCATGGGAACAGTCCAGCCCGAACGGCCAAGCCAGGTCCTCCCTGGACTGGAACCAAGCATCCTAGGACCGGTTTCGGGGTTTCACCCCTCTTCAGCCAGGATAGCTTGATTCCAGTGGCATGGAGAGCACGGGACCCACGTCTGGGCATACCCGTCCCACTCGGGGTGACAAATGCAAAAACAACAGTTGATGGACAGAATGCAGAACAATGTCATACATTCACCCCAGTACAGAGATCTGGGCCTAAATCCATCGTTTTTTCGCTCACCATGCCATTCCAGTTTGAACCCAGCCATATGCAAATCAGTCTTGACCCTGTGCCTCATGGGAACAGTCCAGCCCGAACTGCCAAGCCAGGTCCTCCCTGGACTGGAACCAAGCATCCTAGGACCAGTTATAGGGTTTCACCCCTCTTCAGCCAGGATAGCTTGATTCCAGTGGCATGGAGAGCACGGGACCCACGTCTGGGCATACCCGTCCCACTCGGGGTGACAAATGCAAAAACAACAGTTGATGGACAGAATGCATAACAATGTCATATATTCACCCCAGTACAGAGATCTGGGCCTAAATCCATCGTTTTTTTGCTCACCATGCCATTCCAGTTTGAACCCAGCCATATGCAAATCAGTCTTGACCTTGTGCCTCATGGGAACAGTCCAGCCCGAACTGCCAAGCCAGGTCCTCCCTGGACTGGAACCAAGCATCCTAGGACTGGTTTCGGGGTTTCACCCCTCTTCAGCCAGGATAGCTTGATTCCAGTAGCATGGAGAGCACGGGACACACGTCTGGGCATACCCGTCCCACTCGGGGTGACAAATGCAAAAACAACAGTTGACGGACAGAATGCAGAACAATGTCATACATTCACCCCAGTACAGAGATCCGGGCCTAAATCCATCGTTTTTTTGCTCACCATGCCATTCCAGTTTGAACCCAGTCATATGCAAATCAGTCTTGACCCTGTGCCTCATGGGAACAGTCCAGCCCGAACTGCCAAGCCAGGTCCTCCCTGGACTGGAACCAAGCATCCTAGGACTGGTTTCGGGGTTTCACCCCTCTTCAGCCAGGATAGCTTGATTCCAGTAGCATGGAGAGCACGGGACACACGTCTGGGCATACCCGTCCCACTCGGGGTGACAAATGCAAAAACAACAGTTGATGGGCAGAATGCAGAACAATGTCATACATTCACCCCAGTACAGAGATCCGGGCCTAAATCCATCGTTTTTTTGCTCACCATGCCATTCCAGTTTGAACCCAGTCATATGCAAATCAGTCTTGACCCTGTGCCTCATGGGAACAGTCCAGCCCGAACTGCCAAGCCAGGTCCTCCCTGGACTGGAACCAAGCATCCTAGGACCGGTTTCGGGGATTCACCCCTCTTCAGCCAGGATAGCTTGATTCCAGTGGCATGGAGAGCACGGGACCCACGTCTGGGCATACCCGTCCCACTCGGGGTGACATATGCAAAAACAACAGTTGATGGACAGAATGCAGAACAATGTCATACATTCACCCCAGTACAGAGATCTGGGCCTAAATCCGTCGTTTTTTTGCTCACTGTGAGAAGTTGGCCTGGTATATGCTGTCCACTAGTTATAGTGGGCACCTTGCACTAGTCCAATCGACCTTTATTGATGATAGGTTTAAAGACAACCTTTATTAAAAGCTATCCTAGTGGTAGGTATGGAGAGCAGCCTTCAGGCTAAGTCTTGAAGGAGTGTTAAGCTATTGTTTTACCAGTCTATAATCTCATGAATGACCAAATGAAAGGAGAACCACACCAGGGATATATATAAAATATATGTATTTATTACTAAACACAACCCAATAGTCTCTTTATGAGGCTAGAGGTGAAAGTACACAAGTTACGAGTCAAATAGCACAGTAAAATAGCACAATATACGATTAGCCCTAGGGGCGTACCAAACCATATATTAAGAAAGTGGTATAAGAACCACGACTTAAATAGACACAAGGCCTAGAGCCTGTAGAATCGCTGGGACCCCAAGGAACCACCCATGGTAGTGACACAGGGGACCCACGGGGGCTGTGTGCAGTGTGTGAACACAGCCCCAAGCTCCGTTAAAGTCTATGGGAAAGTCGCGGTTATCGTTTTAGAGTTTAAGGACACTTAGAAATGGACTAGGACCAAACCCTCTTGGACTTAGACAGTTCTAGGATCAACACCCATGGGAGCACCGGAGTACTCGAGTTACCTCACCCAGGGAAGCCGGTTGCATAGGTGTCAAATGGTATCGGGTCGCGTCGTCGTTTTCAATGGCAGTCTGCAGAGAAGTGCTGCTGCCGGGAAGATGCAAAGTGTCCTTAGAGATCCAAGCCTGGATCAGAGATGAGAAGAACCTGAAAGCAGAGGGGACAGAGTCTGGGTCACTTGCCAGTGACCAGGGGCACGATAGTCGAATGCCCACCGATGTAGGGTGCTTCAGGTGAGAGAGGTGAAGCTTGACTCTTCAGCCACGAGGACCAGGAGGTGTCAACGACAACCAGGAGCTGGATTCGAGCTGCCCAAGAAGGATGTCGAGTGCTGCAGCATTGGTGTCCATATTGAACACAACAAGCCTTGGCAACAGCAACCCACGCAGAAAGGAGAAAGATGCTTCGGAGCGGACCAGCAAGGTCTTAGGGACTCACCACTTGGTGGGGAGTTAGGGCACGTCTGGAGCAACCAGAAACGCCTAATGAAAATCAGAGTTGCCTTCACAGGGACCCACCAGTCGACGGACCAGGGATCGCGAAGGAGCCTCAAGCAGAAATGCCAGAAGCAGGCCCATGGAACACTCGTGGAGTGTAGGCTCACAATCTTCAGTGCAAATGGTGCTCGGGGCCTGGGCTACAAGTAACCCAAAGCAGGACTTCAGGAGTTGTCGAGAAGTCAATGTACCAGCAAATGTGCACAGTGACCAGGGGTTCCGGTTCCACGCTACTCACGAGGGCTGCGGGTCTCAGCTTTGCTGGGAACTCGGGTCGGCCTCTGCGATGTCTGGAAATCCTCTTCTTGGGCTGCAAGTACTTCGGAGTCCGGCGGGAGCTTCAGAGATGCAGACCGGCAAATGCTTTGTTGGTGCCTGCCAAGCAGGGGAGTCACTCCTTGACCCTAAGGGAGATTTCTTCAGTCCTCTAGTCTTGAGTAGAGCGTCGAAGTTCCAGGATTCAGCTTCAGAGTTTCGTCCAGGGATATCTAAAGTCCTGTTGCCATAGTTCCCTTACTTATACTAAAGAAAGGGGTTGGACTAACTCTGGGGACCCACCTATGGGAGGGTTTGGAAAGAGGGGTGGCTACACCCATTTCCTTTGTCCAGTTTAGCACCAGAGCAGGGGCTGGTAGCCCCTGCAACCGGTTTGAACTGGGGTATGCACAGGGACACCAAATGTGCCCCCAGTGCAGGACTTCAAAGCACTCTTGGAGTGCACCCACCCAGCCCCAATACACTAAAGCCTGTCTGGGAGGTGGTTACACCTCCCTGTGACAGGAAACCTATTGTCCAGGCCTCCCCAGCCAGAGTTTCGGTCAGCAGCAGGAGGCCAGACTCGTGTCTGTGGCTGCAGCATCCATTTTGTGATGCCAGGGCTCTTTAAGGTTTCTACCGGGTATACCGGTGGGGTCATGTCTCACCCTCTAGAAGGGTGGAATTCTACCCCCGCCACCAGGACTGGCGGGGGGTAGGATTCCAAGGTATTTGACACCAAACACGACATGTTTCCGTGCAGCCAGTCCAAAGTTAGCATTTTACCACGAGGTTATAATGCACTTAAGAGTATATGGTCAGGCTGCACCATAGACAACCCCGGATAGGAGATTCCGAGGGCTGCAGAGGGGCTCTGCTCATGCATGGGCACCCTCTCACATATAACCAAGCACCCTGCCTTCAGGATTGATAAGGCCTGCCATAGGGGTGACTGATAGGTTTCTATGTGCAGTGGTAGGTGAGATATAGTGAACCTATATCTCTGTAAGGGGTGCATGCACCACCTCACTCAGGCTGCAGTAGCAGTCCTGTGGTGTCATTTTGGATGGCTTTCCAGGGGTGGCACAATACATGCTTCAGCCCCTGGTAGGCCTCTGGGGTACCTATGCCCTGGGTACATAGTATACCATATACTAGGGACTTATAAGGGCACTCCAGAATCCAATCTGGGATGTACCTAAAGTACATGGAATCAATTTAGAGAGGAAGCAGCTAGGCTGGGGTCCTGAATAGCAGGGCCCCAGCCAGACTAAAGTCGAAAAACAGTGTAACACCAGCAAAAAGTGGGGGTAACCATAAGAGGCAGATCCTACTCTCCTACACAACCCCCCCCCAAACGCAGGGACATTAAACTAACATTGACCAGTTAAGCCTTCATGTTCTAAGTGGAAATATCTGGAGAGTCCATCTGCATTGGCATGGTTACTCCCAGGTCTATATTCCACTGTATAGTCCATCCCCTGTAGGGAAATGGACCACCTCAAAAGTTTGGGGTTTTCACCCTTCATCTGTTTTAGCCATAAGAGGGGCTATGGTCTGTCTGAACAATGAAGTGAGTGCCAAACAAGTATGGCCTCAGCTTCTTCAGAGCCCAAACCGCAGCAAAGGCCTCCCTCTCAATGGCTGACCAACGTTTCTCTCTGGGGGTCAGCCTTCTGCTAATAAAAGCTACTGGCTGATCCTGACCTTCATCATTCAACTGTGATAGTACAGCCCCTACCCCCAACTCAGATGCATCTGTCTGCACAATGAACTTCTTGGAGTAATCAGGACTTTGCAGAATGGGAGCAGTGCACATGGCCTGCTTCAGGTCATCATTTGCCTTTTGACAGCTAACTGTCCACTGAACCTTTTTGGGCATTTTCTTAGAGGTTAAGTCATTCAGGGGTGTCACTATTGATCCATACCCCTTGACAAATCTTCTGTAGTACCCAGTCAGGCCTAACAAGGCTCTCACCTGAGTCTGGGTAGTTGGAGCAACCCAGTCCATGATGGTCTGGATTTTGCTCTGCAATGGTTGAACCTGGCCTCCACCCACAAGGTGGCCCAGGTACACAACCTGACTCTGCCGTATCTGGCACTTGGTGGCCTTGATAGTGAGGCCTGCCTTTTGCAGGGCCTCCAAAACATTTCTGAGGTGGACCAGGTGATCCTCCCAGGTGGTGCTAAAGACAGCAATATCATCTAGATATGCTGCACTATAGGCTTCCAGACCTGTAAGGACTGTGTTCACCAACCTCTGAAAAGTGGCAGGTGCATTCTTCAAACCAAAGGGCATCACCACAAACTGGCAAAGCCCACCAGGGGTAGAAAATGCAGTTTTTGGCTTTGCATCATCAGCTAGTCTGATCTGCCAGTAGCCAGCTGTTAGGTCAAATGTGCTTAGATACTTGGCTGAGGCCAAAGTGTCTATTAGCTCATCTGCCCTGGGGATTGGATGGGCATCAGTCCTAGTGACTGCATTGAGGCCTCTGTAGTCCACACAAAACCTCATCTCTCTCTTACCATCTTTGGTGTGAGGTTTTGGCACCAGGACCACTGGACTAGCCCAAGGGCTATCTGAAGGCTCAATGACACCCAGTTCCAACATTTTCTGGACTTCTGTCCTGATACAGTCCCTGACTTGGTCAGGTTGCCTGTAAATCTTACTTTTAACAGGCAGACTGTCCCCAGTGTCCACTTCATGATTGCACCAGGTGGTCTGACTTGGAGTCAGAGAAAACATGTGTCTGAACTGATTGAGCACCTGTCTACAATCAGTTTGCTGCTGGGCATTGAGGCTGCCTGCCAAGGCTACACCATCTACTGACCCATCATCAGGGTTCTGTGAGCGCAGGTCAGGGAGAGGGTCACTCTCCTCCTCCTGTCCCTCATCAGTTGCCATGAGCAAGCCCATGTCAGCCCTGTCCACATATGGCTTCAGCCTGTTGACATGGAGCACCCTGTGGGGGCTCCTGGGAGTTCCCAGGTCTACCAGATAGGTAACCTCTCCCTTCTGTTCAACAATTGTATGGGGGCCACTCCACTTGTCTTGGAGGGCTGCTGGGGCCACTGGCTCCAACACCCACACCTTCTGCCCTGGCTGGTACACAGTCAGCACAGCCTTTTGGTCATGCCAGGCTTTCTGTAATTCCTGGCTAGCCTCAAGGTTTTTGGTTGCCTTTTTCATATACTCAGCCATCCTGGAGCGGAGACCAAGTACATAGTCCACTATGTCCTGTTTAGGGGGTTTTAGAGGTAACTCCCAACCTTCCTTGACCAGACACAATGGACCCCTAACAGGATGGCCAAACAACAGTTCAAAAGGGCTGTAGCCAACCCCCTTTTGAGGCACCTCCCTGTATGCAAATAAAAGGCAGGGCAAGAGTATGTCCCATCTTTGCCTAAGCTTTTCTGGGAGCCCTTTAATCATGCCCTTCAAGGTTTTGTTGAATCTCTCAACTAAACCATTGTATTGTGGGTGATAGGGTGTGGTGAACTTATAAGTCACTCCACACTCCTTCCACATTGCAGTTAAGTAACTGGACATAAAGTTTGCACCTCTGTCAGATACTACCTCCTTAGGAAAGCCCACTCTTGAGAAAATTTCCAGGAGGGCCCTTGCCACCACAGGTGCTGTAGTGGTCCTAAGGGGAATGGCTTCTGGGTACCTGGTGGCATGGTCCACCACCACCAGGATAAACCTGTGCCCAGATGCTGTTTGGGGATCCATGGGACCAACTATGTCAATCCCCACCCTCTCAAAGGGAACCCCCACCACAGGTAGTAGTATCAGAGGGGCCTTTGTGGTGCCACCTGCCTTCCCACTGGCTTGGCAGGTTACACAGGAGCGACAAAACTCCTTGGTGTCTTCAGACATGTGGGGCCAGTGAAAGTGAGGGACAATTCTGTCCCAAGTCTTGTTCTGGCCCAGGTGACCTGCTAAAGGAATATCATGGGCTAGTGC
Organism: Calotriton arnoldi; assembly: GCA_963921515.1. NCBI lineage: Eukaryota > Metazoa > Chordata > Amphibia > Caudata > Salamandridae > Calotriton > Calotriton arnoldi. Next base: position 797,935 of record CAWUFW010008199.1, on the reverse strand, counting down.
CAATAGGAAGCCCCTGAACTTCAGAGGTATAACCAACCTCCTGGCTGCTCCAGGCTTGGGGTCTCTACTCTCTGAGTACAGGAGTCCATCATCCCAATATATCTTATGGGTTCCACTAGCATTCCCAGCAGCCTCAGCAGCAGCTTGCTGTCTGAGGGGTTCAAGAGAGGGGCAGTTCAGCTGCTCCTGGCTCAGATCTGCCCTGAAAGGGCCCCCTGTCCCCAAGAACTCAACCTGGTCAGGTTCAAGCTCCTCTGGGACAGTTCCTTCTTCAGGCCTGAGATCATCTTCCTCAAAAGACTGATCTTCTTCCTGAGCCAAGGGGGAAGGCACTGCCTTAACCCTACTGCTCCTCCTCTTGGGAGGCACCTGGTCCACTATTCCAGAGTCCAGGGCCTGTTCAGCTTTTGACATCTTTGCCTGTGACCTAGTCACAGCAAAGACATGTGCAGGGATCCCTAGCATTTCTGCATGTTTTCTGAGCTCCACCTCTGCCCAAGCTGAGGTTTCAAGATCATTGCCAAGCAAGCATACAACTGGTAGGTCTGCACTCACCACAACCTTCTTATGGCCAGTTACCCCTCCCCAGGAGAAGTTAACAACTGCCAGAGAATGGTCTGTTCTGACATTGCTAGCATTGGTCACTTGGTACATTTCACCAAGTATAATCTGCCCAGGATCCACAAGATCTTTTGTCACCATGGTGACACTTGCTCCTGTGTCCCTGAATGCCAAAGCCTCTCTTCCATTAATTAAAGGCTGCTGTCTGTATTTGCCCAAATTATTGGGACTCACAAAGGGGGACATATCCATGCCCCCATCACAGACTAGGACAGCCTGAGTTGGCACTCTGACTAGGCCAGAGCCCATCTCAGTACCGCGGGTCAACCCTACTAAACCCTTATTCTGAGTATGTCCACCACCATTGTAGCTGGACTAGGGGGAACAGTTGCCTTAGGGGCAATGGTGGCTGGATTAGAGTCTTTGGCCTTGGTGCAATCACTGGTCCAGTGAGTCTTTTGCTTACAGACTTTGCAACAAGGTTTCTTTTGGCCTTTTCCTTTAGTAGATTGGGATTCCCCACCAGATGCAGATTTTTGGGGACCTTGAGAAGACTTCTGGTCTTTACCCTTTTCCCCACCCTTATCAGAGTTTTTGGAATCTTGCTTCTTCTGGTCACCACCTTGGTTCTGTACCTTCTGCTTCACCCTGGTTCTGACCCATTTGTCTGCCTTCTTACCCAATTCTTGGGGAGAGGTCAGATCAGAGTCCACCAGGTACTGATGCAACTGCTGATTTTGACAGTTATTAAGAATCTGCTCCCTCATGATTAAATTATACAATCCTTTGAAGTCACATACCTTACTGCCCAGTAACCAACCTTCCAGAGCCTTAGTAGCACAATCTACAAAGTCCACCCAGTCCTGTGTCTGTGCCTTTTGGGTATGTCTGAACTTTAACCTGTATTGCTCAGTGGTAAGGCCAAACCCATCTATCAGTGCACTCTTCAGGACTTGGTAATCATCAGCATCCTCTTCTCTTACAGTGAGGAGCTTGTCTCTACCTTTGTCTGCAAAGGAGAGCCACAAGATTTCTGCCCACTGCTCCTGAGGGACCCTCTGTACCTTACAGACCCTCTCAAGTGCAGTTATCCACTTGTGGATGTCATCCCCACTCTGGTAGGGAGGGACAATCTTGTTTAGGTTTCTATGGTCATAAGACCTTTACCTAACACTAGGGAAGTTGCTGCCACCATGGGACTCTAGTCCCAACTTTCTTCTTTGTCTATGAGGCTCTAGGGACTCCCTGTCTATAGCCAACTGCTCTCTTCTGATCCTAAGCTGAGCTTCTTCATACTGGAGCAGTCTCTTTTTCCTTTCATGAGAGGATTCCCTCCTATGAGAGGAAACAGAGGTCCCTATTGAGGTGTCAGAATGGTCAGACTCCTGAGAAGGAGATCTGGCCCTTCTAGGCACACTCACAACTCTTCCTGGTGGGACAAAGAGGAGGCCATTATGGTCCTCCTCCTCATCTGCAGGAGGAGCTGGATTTTCCAGGTCAAGATAATTGTCATCTTCCTGGCCAGTTTCAGAGGTCAGGTCCTGGGTTTCTTCACCCCTGATCACTTCCTCACCTTCTGCCCCACCCTCTCTGCCTACCCCTTGAGACCCTAGGGGTCTCCTGAGATCATCCAGCAGAAGCATCTCCATGAGACGTTGGGTGTTGGCACTTTTGCCTGTCTTCAACTTCCTAGTCTTGCACAACTCTCTCAACTCCAAGAATGGGAGGTTGTCATACTTGTATGGTAGAAGCCCACTGGCTTCTGGCAGGGACCCACTGGTTCCTGGCCTTGAAGACATCACTAGTGAGGTGTGGTGTATGCACTACCTACTCTAGTGTGGCCTACTAAACTCTCTTGAGTTGTAGAAAGGGTGTGCTAAGCCCTTGACACACAACTCTAAGTTCAGCAGAACTTACTGTATTTCTAAGCTTGAATTTATATGTACCTCAGGTACCTTTAGTGGTTTTCAGTTAGTCACACACTTGAGATTATCTGGTAAAACAAGGCAAGCTTTAATCTAACCGCTGCACACCAATGTGAGAAGTTGGCCTGGTATATGCTGTCCACTAGTTATAGTGGGCACCTTGCACCAGTCCAATCGACCTTTATTGATGATAGGTTTAAAGACAACCTTTATTGAAAGCTATCCTAGTGGTAGCTATGGAGAGCAGCCTTCAGGCGAAGTCTTGAAGGAGTGTTAAGCTATTGTTTTACCAGTCTATAATCTCATGAATGACCAAATGAAAGGAGAACCACACCAGGGATATATATAAAATATATGTATTTATTACTAAACACAACCCAATAGTCTCTTTATGAGGCTAGAAGTGAAAGTACACAAGTTACGAGTCAAATAGCACAGTAAAATAGCACAATATACGATTAGCCCTAGGGGTGTACCAAACCATATATTAAGAAAGTGGTATAAGAACCACGACTTAAATAGACACAAGGCCTAGAGCCTGTAGAATCGCTGGGACCCCAAGGTAGTGACACAGGGGACCCACGGGGGCTGTGTGCAGTGTGTGAACACAGCCGCGAGCTCCGCTAAAGTCTATGGGAAAGTCGCGGTTATCGTTTTAGAGTTTAAGGACACTTAGAAATGGACTAGGACCAAACCATCTTGGACTTAGACAGTTCTAGGGTCAACACCCACGGGAGCACCGGAGTACTCGAGTTACCTCACCCAGGGAAGCCGGGTGCATAGGTGTCAAATGATGTCGGGTTGCGTCGTCGTTTTCAATGGCAGTCTGCAGAGAAGTGCTGCTGCTGGGAAGATGCGAAGTGTCCGAAGAGATCCAAGCCTGGATCAGAGATGAGAAGAACCTGAAAGCAGAGGGGACAGAGTCTGGTTCACTTGCCAGTGACCAGGGGCACGATAGTCGAATGCCCACCGATGTCGGGTGCTTCAGGTGAAAGAGGTGAAGCTTGACTCTTCAGCCACGAGGACCAGGAGGTGTCGACGATGACCAGGAGCTGGATTCGAGCTGTCCCATGAAGGATGTAGAGTGCTGCAGTGTTGGTGTCCGGATTGAACACAACAAGCCTTGGCAACAGCAACCCATGCAGAAAGGAGAAAGATGCTTCGGAGCAGACCAGCAAGGTCTGAGAGACTCACCACTTGGTGGGGAGTTAGGGCACGTCTGGAGCAACCAGAAACTCCCAATGAAAATCAGAGTTGCCTTCACAGGGACCCACCAGTCAATGGACCAGGGATCACAAAGGAGCCTCAAGCGGAAATGCCAGAAGCGGGCCCACGGAACACTCGTGGAGTGTAGGCTCACAATCTTCGGTGCAAATGGGGCTCAGAGCCTGGGCTACAAGTAACCCAAAGCAGGACTTCAGGAGTTGTCGATAAGTCAATGCACTAGCAAATGTGCACGGTGACCAGGGGTTCCGGTTCCACGCTACTCACGAGGGCTGCGGGTCTCAGCTTTGCTGGGGACTCGGGTCGGCCTCTGAGATGTCTGGAAATCTTCTTCCTGTGCTGCAAGTACTTCGGAGTCTGGCGGGAGCTTCGGAGATGTAGACTAGCAAATGCTTTGTTGGTGCCTGCCAAGCAGGGGAGTCACTCCTTGACCCCAAGGGTCTGAGATTTCTTCAGTCCTCTAGTCCTCTAGTCCTTCAGTCCTCTAGTCTTCAGGATTCAGCTTCAGAGTTTCGTCCAGGGATATCTAAAGTCCTGTTGCCAGGGTTCCCTTACTTATACTAAAGAAAGGGGTTGGACTAACTCTGGGGACCCACCTATGGGAGGGTTTGGAAAGAGGGGTGGCTACACCCATTTCCTTTGTCCAGTTTCGCACCATAGCAGGGGCTGGTAGCCCCTGCAACCGGTTTGAACTGGGGTATACACAGGGACACCAAATGTGCCCCCAGTGCAGGACTTCAAAGCGCTCTTGGAGTGCACCCACCCAGCCCCAATACACTAAAGCCTGTCTGGGAGGTGGTTACACCTCCCTGTGACAGGAAACCTATTGTCCAGGCCTCCCCTGCCGGAGTTTCGGTCAGCAGCAGGAGGCCAGACTCGTGTCTGTGGCTGCAGCATCCATTTTGTGATGCCAGGGCTCTTTAAGGTTTCTACTGGGTATACCGGTGTGGTCATGTCTCTCCCTCTAGAAGGGTGGAATTCTACCCCCGCTGCCAGGACTGGCGTGTGGGTTGGATTCCAAGGTGTTTGACACCAAACACGACATGTTTCCGTGCAGCCGGTCAAAAGTTAGCATTTTACCGCAAGGTTATAATGCACTTAAGAGTATATGGTCAGGCTGCACCACAGACAACCCCGGATAGGAGATTCCGAGGGCTGCAGAGGGGCTCTGCTCATGCATGGGCACCCTCTCACATATAACCAAGCACCCTGCCTTCAGGATTGATAAGGACTGCCATAGGGGTGACTGCTAGGTTTCTATGTGCAGTGGTAGGTGAGATATAGTGAACCTATATCTCTGTAAGGGGTGCATGCACCACCTCACTCAGGCTGCAGTAGCAGTCCTGTGGTGTCATTTTGGATGGCTTTCCAGGGGTGGCACAATACATGCTTCAGCCCCTGGTAGGCCTCTGGGGTACCTATGCCCTGGGTACAAAGTATACCATATACTAGGGACTTAAAAGGGCAATCCAGAATCCAATCTGGGATGTACCTAAAGTACATGGAATCAATTTAGAGAGGAAGCAGCTAGCCTGGGGTCCTGAATAGCAGGGCCCCAGCCAGACTAAAGTTGAAAAACAGTGTAACACCAGCAAAAAGTGGGGGTAACCATAAGAGGCAGATCCTACTCTCCTACACTCACCATGCCATTCCAGTTTGAACCCAGCCATATGCAAATCAGTCTTGACCCTGTGCCTCATGGGAACAGTCCAGCCCGAACTGCCAAGCCAGGTCCTCCCTGGACTGGAACCAAGCATCCTAGGACCGGTTTCGGGGTTTCACCTCTCTTCAGCCAGGATAGCTTGATTCCAGTGGCATGGAGAGCACGGGACCCACGTCTGGGCATACCCGTCCCACTCGGGGTGACAAATGCAAAAACAACAGTTGATGGACAGAATGCAGAACAATGTCATAAATTCACCGCAGTACAGAGATCTGGGCCTAAATCCATCGTTTTTTTGCTCGCCATGCCATTCCAGTTTGAACCCAGCCATATGCAAATCAGTCTTGACCCTGTGCCTCATGGGAACAGTCCAGACCGAACTGCCAAGCCAGGTCCTCCCTGGACTGGAACCAAGCATCCTAGGACCGGTTTCGGGGTTTCACCCCTCTTCAGCCAGGATAGCTTGATTCCAGTGGCATGGAGAGCACGAGACCCACATCTGGGCATACTCGTCCCAATCGGGGTGACAAATGCAAAAACAACAGTTGATGGACAGAATGCAGAACAATGTCATACATTCACCCCAGTACAGAGATCTGGGCCTAAATCCATAGTTTTTTTGCTCACCATGCCATTCCAGTTTGAACCCAGCCATATGCAAATTAGTCTTGACCCTGTGCCTCATGGGAACAGTCCAGCCCGAACTGCCAAGCCAGGTCCTCCCTGGACTGGAACCAAGCATCCTAGGACCGGTTTCGGGGTTTCACCCCTCTTCAGCCAGGATAGCTTGATATGATATGATATAGCTATGATAATAAAAATATCCATCCCAACAGATCTCTTAACTTCTCTCTTCACCCAACATGTCAGCTCAGTACCACAACTACACACAAACTCTCAGACTGGACAACTCATGCAGTAACCATCTAAGCAGACTATATCATATGAAATTCCATTAAGGGACCTGCAAAGCTGTTCGAGCCTACCAGCATACTGAATACCATAAAGCTGCATATCTGTTTCTTACACTTAATCATCTGACACACTGCTAAGCACTGCTTCCCATAACTCGATAACCACACCTTGGTGGTCATCACACACGACATGGAAACACTACTCAAACAGGATTAAAACAAAAACGACATGCTTCCAACCACACACTCTACATGGTGTAGCATGCTACTCATGTAGGCAAGTGCTTTAACGTCCCACATATGGATAGTAAGCACTATATAAATGCGGAAATACAATACACCACCAATACCACCATGAACAATGTTGTCATCACCACTAATAAGATTACTGCAGGAAAGTAGGATCTGCTTTTATGGTTACCCCCACTTTTTACCTAATGCTAAGCTGTTACTGACTAGTCTGACTGGGATCCTGCTAATCAGGATCCCAGTCTATCTGCTTTCTCCCTAAATTGTTATGATCAGTACTTAGGTACATCCCAGATTGGATACCGGGGTACCCTTATAAGTCCCTAGTATATGGTACTAAGGTACCCAGGGCATAGGTACCCCAGAGGTCTCCCAAGGGCTGAAGCATGCATTATGCCACCCATGGGAGACCATTCAAAATGGAACTACAGGCCTGCGATTGCAGCCTGTGTAAGTTGGTGCTAGCACCACTTACTAAAGATATAGGTTTCCTATATATAGGGTCACTGCACTTAAAACCTATAAGTCACCCCTATAGCAGGCATTTACAATCCTGAAGGCAGGGTGCTTGGTTCTAAGTGAGAGGGTGCCCCTGCATAAGTAGGACACCCCTACAGTCTACGGAATCCATTCTCCCGGGTTGTCAGTGAAGCAGCCATTTACTATATAGAGGGGCACCGCGTAATTACGCAATGACAATCTCGAAACTGGCTGCAACGAATCCTATCATGTTTGGTATCAAACATGTTGGAATAATACCCCCACACCCTAAACGGTGTGGGAGGTATGATTCCAAGCACTGAAAGAGCCCTCCGTTAGGCTCTCCATGTCCCCAGCACCAGTCTTCCAGACCCGGACAGCACAAAATGGTTGCTGCCGACCAGAGACATGATTCTGCCCTCCTGCTGCTGAGCCAAGCTCGAGCAGGAGAAGGCAGAACAATAGGCATCCTATCACAGGGAGGTGTGACCACCTCCCAGACAGGATTTAGTGTATTGGGACAGGGTGGGGCGCTTGCCAGTGCCACTCAGTCTGCATGTGGAGCACATTTGGTGTTCCTATGCATAGTCCAGTTCAAACCAGTCATGGGAGCCTACGCTCTGGCGCAAAACTGGACAAAGGACATGGGAATAACCTCCCCTCTGTCCTGACCTTCCGCTGGGACGGTCAGGAGACATCCATTACAACGCAGGCATTACAACGCAATGCCTTTACAACACAACCATTACAACGCAGACACCATTACATCGCATTTTTATTTATTTAAAAAGTTTTGTATAGCGCGAACAAGACCCCGAAGAGTATCAGAGCGCTTCACAATAATGGAAGGGAAGAACAAAGTAAAGGGGAACATTGCAGAGGGGGTAAGAGTGGATAACATAATGAATTAATAAGAATGTACAAGGATGCGAACAAACATTACTTAGTAGGGTAAGGCAAACAATCCTGGGCGTTACAGTTGTTAGGCAAAAAAAAAGAAAGTGAAATCAAAGGACATTTAGAAAACAGACGAACCATGGCCATTTAAGGTAGGAAAATGTTCATTAGGATTATTTTTACTTCATGTTTCAAAGCAGCCGTGTAGGGGATTCTGCGGATTTCGGTGGGAGAGAGTTCCAGATCTTCGGTGCTGAGCCAGAGAAGGCTCTGAGCCTCGTTCTCTTTTTGTGAAAGGTCTGAGGTTTCAGTAGTAGATCATTTGCAGTTCTTGATGGTTTGCCCCCTCCTGATAGTTCTAGTTTTTGAGCCAGGTAACCAGGGGTTTTGAAGTGGAGGGCTTTGTGCGTCAAACAAGCAATCTTTAGTTGTATTCTTGCTTCGTAGGGTAACCACTTTAGAGATCTTAGGGCTGGGGATATGTGTTCATTTCTTTTTGTATCAGTGATCAGTCTGGCAGCGGCATTCAACGAAGCCCTGAGCGGGGCCAAGGTATATTTGGGGAGGCCACAAAGCGTCGCGCTACCATAGTCTAGCCTCAGCAGGACAAGCACTTGAACCACCTGCTTGAAGTCCTCTTGAGGGAGGAATGGTTTTAGGTTTCTAAGAATCCTCATTTGGTGGTTAGCACCCTTACACATCTGACTAATATTTTTCTTCATGTTCAAGTGCGAGTCTAGGGTGATTCCAAGAGATTTAGCTGAGTCGATGTTAAGAGGGGAGCAGTTGAAGGTAGTGAGGTGCTTCATCCAGAGGTCAATCTTGGGGGTGTGCTTAGGAGGGGATATGAGAAGGAATTCTGTTTTGGCTGTGTTGAGCAGGAGGTGGTTCTCAGTTAGCCAGTTTTGGGTAATCGTCAAGGAGGAATTGAGTGAAATGAGGTCTTCACAGGAATCGATTTTCAGGTAAAGTTGCGTGTCATCCGCATACATATGAAAAAGAATGTTCATGGATTTTAGAGCCTTCGCTAGCGGTTCCAGGAAAATATTAAAGAGTATGGGAGAAAGGGCAGATCCTTGCGGGACCCCCATGGAGACTGTAGACAGTTGGGATAGGGTTTGATTCACCTTAACTCTTTGGGATCTATTGTGAAGGAAGGAAGAGAACCATTGCAATACCAGACCGGAAAGGCCCATCCTGTGTTCCAGAATGGCTAAGAGGTTATCGTGATTAACTGTGTCGAATGCAGAGGAAAGAACAAGGAGGATTAGGAGGCAGGATTCATTATGGTCTAACATTTTTAGGATGTCATCCATGATGTGAAGGAGTGCCGATTCGGTACTGTGACCGCTCCTAAAACCAGATTGATGTTGATCCAAGAGATTGAAAGTCTCAATGTGCGAGCAGAGTTGCGATTGAACGCATTTTTCTAGGAGCTTAGCCAGAGTAGGGATGTTGGAGATGGGACGAAAGTTGTTGAGGTCAGTTCTATCCGCATCAAGTTTTTTAAGAATGGGTGAAACCTGAGTTGCTGTTAGACATTCGGGGATCTTGCCTTGAGATAAGGAGGCATTGACAATCTTTGTCCAAATGGGGATGAGGGCAATCTTGATTTCTTTGCAGACATATGGTGGCAATGGGTCGCTGAAGTGATTAGAAGGGTTAATGCCAAGAGTTTTGTAGGTATCGTTTCACTGAGGGGAGAAAAGGAGCCCCATGTGGCCTTGTTCTTGGTGCTAATACTAAGAGGCTTTAGACTCTCAGAGAGGGTAGGATGAGCCACACTCTCAACTGATGTAAGAAGGGCCGTCTTAGATTCAAGGTCAAGACTGATGTGTTTAGGTTTCTCCATAAAGAAGATAGCCAGATAATTGCATGAAGGTGAATTGTCTGCTGAGTCGAGGTGGTTGGGTGCTGTCGTTGATTGCTGTTTGACAATTTCAAAAAGTTTTTTAGGGCGATTTGAGGCTTGACTAAGTTGGGCTCTGAAGTAATCGGCCTTAGTCGTCTTGATTGTTTTATTGTAGGAGCTCCTAACCGATCTAAGGACCTTTAGATGATACACGGAAGGTTTTGATCTCCAAAGAGGGTCAGCTGCACCTAGGTAGCGGCGTTCAGAGTTTAGGTTGTCGGTGAACCAGGGTTTGGAGATATAGGAGGAGGTATTTTTTTGTTGTAGAGGTGCTATTGAATCCATGATACCAGAGATAGTGGAGTTATAGAAGTCAGTGAGATCATGTACATCAGTCATGTCATCTTGGGAAGACAAGGCATTTTTACATTCGATAGCTAGACAGTCCGTGTTAATATTCCTGAGGTCCCTTTTCCACTGTTTAATTTTCTTTGGTTGGACTCTTTTCCGTATCACCTCTCTGTTGATAAAGAAGAAGATGCTGTAGTGGTCGGACCAATCACAAGGGGTAATGTCCTCCAACATGATGGTATTACCTTTTGAAATAATGAGATCCTCGAATTTCTCCTTTGTTGTGAGTTGGCCAGTCACAGAATTGAGTAAGGTCCAGATCAGATAAGAATGCATTAAGGCAGATCCCCGCTTGGTCATTAGGTTTAGACCAGTGAAGGTTGAAATCACTGAGGTAGATTTGGGATACTGAGGGGTCGTCATTGGAAGAGATAATTTCCATTAGTTGTTCGATGAAGAGGAAGTTACCGCCAGGAGGGTGGTAGAAAGTATGAAGTTTGCAAACAGGGAGGTGATTACCAGAGATGTTAAGGCAAAGGTATTCAACTACGGATGAGGTGGAGGTCTCCATGAGGGAGACAGATAGTGTGTTGCGGTGTATACAAGCTATTCCACTGCCCTGTTTCGTGGTTCTGTCTAGACGGATTATGTCATGACTAGGATGTACTAGGAGGTCTAAGATGGGGGTGGAGGAAGGATTTAGCCATGTTTCAGTGAGGATGATATCTAGTCATTGTTTTGGATGAGGTCGAAGATATTTGAAGCATGATTGTTTGCTGATCTACAATTGAGTAGTGCGCATTTCAGACGTATAGGAGTGTGTGATGTAGGAGTCTGAGTGATGTTCACTTGATTGAGGTTGTCGCTATTTACGACTCTGTGGTTGTTAGAGGGTTCCCTGAGTGGGTTGGCGAGAATGGTTTGAATTTGGGCCATAGGGACCTTGTCAGTTTCTAGAGTGATCGAGTAAGAGAGGAGTAGATCCTCAATATCACTGGTCGCAAGTTTGACCATCATTCTTCTAGGACGGGAGGGGGCGTTAGGGAGGGGTAAGGTTTTAGATATAGGGTGTGAGGAGTGCTGCTCAAGGCCACGGGGTGCACTGGCGGGGACTGTGGGCAGCTTTCCTAGGGAACTAAGAGAACTGAGCAAGGGCAGAAGGTCAAGTGAGAGGGCTAAGAGTTCATGGAATTCATGAGTGAGAAGGTTCACTTGGAGAGATAACTTGTCCAGACGCGCCACCAGGTCTGAATGTTGGTTCAAGGAAAGGAACTGAGGGGAGGGATCCTGTGGAGAGGGGGGGACCTCGAATGATATCTGGATGAGGTAAGATGGAAATGCGAAGGTCCGGGGGAGGGGATGCGTCCTTAAAAACTTGCGGGAGCCCTGCTCGATTGGAAGGAGTGGCAGGGGAGGGAAGGTTGGTGGAGGGCAAGTTGTGTTGTGTATTGGAGGTGCTCATAGGGAGGTTAAGTGTGTTAGGATAAGGAGGCATCGTTGATGGTGGTCTTGTGTGCTCCATCGGTAGAGAAGGCTTAGAAAGTGAGGCCCAGGATGAAAGAGCATTGGCAGAGAGGGGAGGGGGTATGTCTTGAGAGGGCATCCCGATGGGGGAAACGTCGAGTATCTGGCTTGCTAACGGCGAAATGGGTGGAACATTAAGCCCGCCACCCGGTTGAGACGAAGGTCGATTGGTGTGCGAAGCTACTATAGGGGATTGAGTCTCCCCGAAGACATCTATGGGGTGGGAGACGTATTCCATGAAGCGGAGGGAGAAGAGCTGGAAAAGTCCAATGAAATAGGAGGGTGAGTAGAGGAATCAGAGGAGTTAGCAGTCACGGCTTTCTCGAGGGTAGGGAAAATATAGTCCATCTTAGCTAGATTGGACTTAGAGGCTCGAATGAGAATGGTACCATTATTGTAGAGAGTGATGGTGGCATTAGCTTTGAGGAAAGGTGAGGGTGAGTTTATTAATTTGAGACCATGAGGGGTTTTCATAGAGTCCTTAATTCGAAGCATGGAGAAGATGACCTTCCGCCAGCATGCCCGTTTTCTGGTGTAGAAAATGAGGTCATTAGAAAGAATGCCCTTTTTTGGGCAGATGTAGACGTCTGAGATTAGTGTTTCAGGTCTAGATTTGAGTAGTCGATGTTTGTGCTTTTTGGCCGCATTTTTGGAGATGTTAGGCGGATAGTTGATAGTGAAGGCATTGGATCCTGTAGGGTCAGAAACTAAATCCATTCTGAGAGAGGTCAGCGATAAGAACCAATTTTCGTGTTCAAGGGAATGAGAAGGAACTTGAGTCAGAGGGCAGGCAGTGGTCAAAGTGGAACATGTGGCACAGACATTGAGAGAGTAATTCAGATGACGATATTTAAGTAAATAAGTGATTCTATGAAACATTGATTTGATGGGTTGTGGAGGAGTTGTGATGAAGTCCTACCTTTAGCTTTACTGCAGGGTAAGAGGCACAGAGATCGGTCCTACTTTGCTTTCAGTGCACTTGACTCATAGAGCTTGTCCAAAAGGCTAGTCCTACCTCTCTTTTTAAGGAAGAAGAAGATAGCCCAGACTTCGGTAAAGATACCGATTGACTTAACAAGTGCTGTTCATCAAGGGTGCAGGCGATAACAAAAATAGGGGAATCCGAGGAAATAAAGCGCACCACAACAAAAGCAACAATCATGAGGCGAGGAGTCTCTAGAGCTCGAAGAAGGGCGCCATCTTGAAGTGGGGAACTCCCTTCAGGGACAGCAAGGCAGAACAACAATCGGGAGTGGAGACAGAAGCTTCACCGAGTAGAAACAGATCCTGAGGATCCCGCAGCAGGTCAGAACTGCGTCCGCCACATGCAGCCCACCAGACTCCAATATACTTAGGTAAGGCTAAGAAAGACTATATTTGGATCTGGGTGGAACTGGAAGAGTAACGTTATATAACTTGTGCTCACTTTTTCTTTTATTTTTATATGCCATTACAACGTATATACCATTACAACGAAAGCCATTACAATGTATACTATTACAATGCATGCTTTTACAACGCATTGGTAAGTATAGGATGGTAAGTATTTGTTTGGTAGTTGTATTAATTTTTAATTAATAATCTGTTATTTTTATGTATATTATTTAATATTTTTTATATGTGTTTTAAATATTTATTATGTTAAAAAGGTGTTTTTTTTCATTTTAATACTCAGGTATTAAATTTAATACTAAAGTAATTTTAAAAAGGTGTTTAATGTTTATTTTTATGTTTATTTTAATACTCAGGTATTACATTTTTTACTAAAGTAATTTTAATATGTGTTTAAAATATTTAATATGTTAAAAAAAGGTTGTTATTGATTATTGTAATACTTAGGGGGTCATTACGATGGCTTAACGTTCGCCACCGCCGAGCCAAGTAATACCCCCCACCATATTATAATGGCGGGGGTATCATTCCGATTTCCGGCCAGCCGGACTTGGGCCTCTAATATGGTGGCGGTGCCTAGCAGGCACCGCCATTCATATTATGATGCGTGCGGTTTAAGGCTTTTCCATGGCGGCGATGCCGCCATGGAAAGGTTGCCGGGGAATTGCTTCGGGGGCCCGGGGGGTGGGGGGGTGCACTTGGGTTGTACAAATGGTACCCCCCTCCATTTCCATGCACAAGGTGGCAGGCACATCGCGGTGCCTGCCACATTGTGCATGGAAATGCACAACATGGCAGTTTGACATTGCGGCGGGTGCTACTGTAAGCAGCACCCGCCTCAATGTTAAACTGCGGAATGCGACCGCCAGGGTGGCGGTCGCATCCTAATCAGGGGTGCGGGACCGCCGCATTGCAGGCAGCCGGTCCCGTTACCACTAGGATGGCAGGCCGACTAAAGTCCGCCCGCCATCCTAATGACCCCCTTAGTTATTAAATTTAATACCAATTTTTTTTAAATATATGTTTACAATATTTTATATTTGTTTAAAAAAGGTTGTTATTGATTATTTTAATATTTAGGTATTAAATTAAATATTAAAGTATTTTTATAATAAAAATTAGATAGTCATTTATAAGTATAAAAAAGTTTTTAAAAAAATATAAAAAAGAGACATTATTGTGTAAATAAGAAAAAAAATATTTTGTACTGTTTCTAGTAATTTAATATAATATAAATGAAGAAAGATATACAAGACGTAATTAATTAAGATATCTTTATTAACATTTTTAATATACAATAACATTTAAAAAAATATTTAAAAAATAGTTTAAATACTTAAAGAATTAATACAAATAAATAGGCAATTTATTATGTACATTTACATTTTTGAACACATTTTTAAGAATTTTTCCCATGCTTTTCTATTGAAGTCAGTGGTAGAAAATCTCCTTTTTTCATTTTTACAGAAAGACATGACGTTGCCGCGTAAACATAACTTTCGTCCTTACGGGGATCGTCGCGCTATGGATCAGATGCAAGGGAGCTAAGACAATATTAAATTATTAAAATACATAGGGCATCATTACGATGGCGGGTGGACAAAGTCCGCCCGCCACCGCAATGGAATGCGAGACCGTCCGCAAGGGGTGCGGCGGTCCCGCACCTGAGATTAGGATGCCACCGTGGCGGTGGCAAGCCCTATTCCCAGCATTGTGGTGGGCGGTGCTCACAGCACCGCCCGCCACAATGCTGGGAATAGACGTCGTGCATTGGCATGCACAAGGTGACAGGCACCGAGCGGTGCCTGCCACTTTGTCCATGCCTATGTGCACCCCCACCCCCCCAACTTTAGGGGGGCCCGCCACGGGCCCCCAAAGGCAAAGACCACATGCCTTTCCATGGCGGCAACGCCGCCATGGGAAGGCACATCTCCGCCACCATCCTAATATGGATGGCGGTGTCTTGCAGACACCGCCACCATATTAGAGGCCTTTTCCGCCCGGTCTCCTGTCTGACCGGCGGAACACCGGCGGACGGTCTTTCCGTCCGCCGAGGTCCCCCCCGCCATCGTAATATGGCGGGGGAAATTCGATGCGGGTGGTGAGGAATAGCAGGCGGTTCGCCCGTTATCATAATGGGCCCCATAGTGTAGTGGTAATGTTTATTGTAAGGAGAGAGGAGGGAGGTAGATAGATGTAGTAAATGTGTTTTAGGTACTTTTGTCGTGTGTTAACCAGCTATTTCACTCCATTACAGGTTGCAATAGTAGGCCCACGTCGGGTCTCGTTTTTCGAAACAATTTTTGTTTAATAAAGTTATTAACAATATATACATTAAAAACTTTAATAAACAAAAGTGTTTCGAAAGGTATATATTTTTCTTTTTGCAACAGGTTTTTTTTTAAAAAGAAGGATTTATTGTCCTCGCAATTTGATGTATTTTTAATATGATTTAAAAAAAAATATTTCCATTTTGGAAAATAGAAGATCGAATATTTTTACATACACTTTTTTGGGTTTTTGGATTTTGGATGTGCGAATTACATTTTTTTCTAGATGGATTTTCGGCGATGGATTATGGAACATGGAATCAAAATGGAATTGTTTTTGAACGACATTGGATTGCATCGTTGGATTTTGTTGCGTTTTTTGCAGAAAAACAACAATTTTTCAGGTGTTTTTTTGGTTGCGTTTCTTTTAGGTATGCACAGATTTTTTTTATAAAAAAAATGTGCACATTAAAAAGTAAATATCGGGTTTTGGAATTACTAAAAGGAATGTGGATTATTGGTAATGGATTTAAAAAGAAAAAGGACTCTTGGTGAAAAAATGGATGGAATGTAAGTCCAAGAGTTGAAAAAAGAAGACATCTGAAGGTAAGGAGACCCGACATTTATTATTAATTTAAAAATATTGAAAAAAATGCCAAATGAATTAGTGTTATTTTTTAGGGCAAAATAGGCAAGTAAGAAGATAGTGTAGGTTAGAAATGGAGGATGTGTGCAAGATTATCAAGGTAGTCCGAAGCCACCATCAACGTAAACTGTTGAATTGCACCCAATAGTCTTTCAGACATTTCCTTTGTTCTTTTAGAAATACGTGGGCTCAGACTACCTGTTAATGATTGCGACATTCTCATTTCTTGGAAACTTTGCTCCTTCCTCAAAATTTCCAAGAAATTATAGAAATTAGGATGAGGTTTGCCAATTGAATCATTGAAGGAGTTGTGCCATCCCTCTATGGCATTCTTTGTTTTTGCTCCTCCCTCTAAGCAGGTCGTGTAGCAGTTCCACCACTCCACATGGAAACGTGGCTTCCTCCTGCGACCGACCTGCTTAGATGGCCAATCCATGTGTCTTCAAAATAATTTAGAATAGGTGCAAATTTATCTTCGTTTGAGGTAAAGTATTCCGATTCTGTAATTGAAGTGTAGTATTTGTCTACACTGTCAGGAGGAGCAAAGCAAAGGGCAGTTCGTTTTTTTAGTTCAAACTGTAGTTTGCTATCTGATATATAATCCTCAATTAAGGATGTTTTTTGAAATTTTCACCAATATGCCTGTGAAAAGTGAAAAAAACATCCTTGAATTTGGGTATCCGTGTACAATTTGGTGATAGAATTAATCATAGGTAATTCAAAGTCAATTAGTAATTTTCTAGGACTTTTGTTTGATGTTTTAGCTTTTATCACTGACAATAATTCAGTGTATGTTGAGGATTGTTTATCAGGGAGTAGACTGTAAACTAAGGGAACTACTGTGTTATTAATATATGTGTGAATAGTGTATATTTGGGTGAAACGATGGGGCGTGCTTTTAAACGTTCCATCCATCATTCAAATATCACTGTTCCCCAACCTTACAAGATTATGGGGTGTGCTAAAGATTAGAATTCTCTTTTGAGGGTTTTTGTTGTCATGCAAAAGGAATGGTTCATTAGTAACAGTTACAGAGAGTTCAGGTGGAATGATTATGTCAGAATAGGTTTGCGGTGTTACTCTTTGTTGGTTACTTGCCTGTTTTTACGTTGTACAATTCTTCTCAGATTAGGAATTGTGGGCATACTACTTGCAACATGTGGTGGAATGTGTTGGGCTACCTCCTTCAAAACTGCACCACAGGGTTCATTGGAAGTGGAGGTATAATATCTTTAATTTCATTT
The DNA here is from genome assembly GCA_963921515.1 of Calotriton arnoldi. Taxonomy (NCBI): domain Eukaryota; kingdom Metazoa; phylum Chordata; class Amphibia; order Caudata; family Salamandridae; genus Calotriton; species Calotriton arnoldi. Next base: position 780,743 of record CAWUFW010008199.1, on the reverse strand, counting down.
ATTGTTTCTCATACCTCAATCTCCATTGCAGAGGCAGAGTGGTTATGTTCTGTGGTTCTTAAAACAGAGTCACCAAGAGTAACCGCTCTGCCTGTGCAATGGGTTGAGTAGTATTGCACACACCTCCAATGACACCTGGGCTCAGATAGTCTCTCCTTACAATAAACATACCCATTATGATTGAGTAAATGGTTTTCCCGGCTTGATGTTATATATTTGGCTTGATTTGACGTCATTTTCTGTTATGGATTGAAAAAGAAAAGGAAAAAATGTTAGTTTAATTTTAATTTCTTGTGTTTACCTGTTTAGGTGAAAAAATATACAGTACAATGTATGCAATTTTTTGAACAGTTTAATGTAAATGCTTTTTGAAGTTGTATTTAATGTTTTCAACGTGTTGCATTTCTAAATTTGATGAAATGTTATTTTTAAAAAAGCTTTATTGGGAGAGAAAAATGGTTAAGTTGTTTTATTGATAAATATTTCTAGTTTCTTACCTTTTGACCAGATGTTGCTTGATGCTTTTACTTTGGTGGATGGATTTGTTTATTAGTTGATTCTGAAAGGAAAAAGATTTTATGTGTTTTATCAGTCTTATGTTATCTCAATAAAGTTTACTAGGGAGAGAAACAAGGTTAAGTAATTTTATTGTTTATTATTTTTGTAATCTTACCTTTTTTGAAAGGTTTTGGTTGTAGTTTTCTGTTTGTTGACCAGGTTGAATTTTATTGTGGTCTGAAATAGTAGAAAAAAAATCATTGTTAGGAGTTTGTGAAAAATTAAAAATGTTTACCTGAAATAGAATAACATATTTTTGGTTGTGGAAGAACAGGTTAATGTTTTGGCTTTTTACAATACTTTTAGTATTTTTAAAGAACAAATACATTTGTGTTTATTTTGCAATATTAATTATGTGACGAGTAACATATTTATTTACCTTTAAAAGGTATTTTTCTTTTGGAAAAGAGCATTTTGTTGAGTTAAAATATTATTAATTTTTTTATGGTTCAAAAACTTTATTGACATATTTTTTTGATGTTAAAATGACCTTGTGATGTTTCTTGATTTGATGCTTGACTTTTAGAAATGTTTTGATGTTTAAAGTTTTAAAATCTGGAAGAAAAATACTTTACATTGTTTTAAAAATGTAATTTGGATGTAATTCTATTTTGCAAACTTGTTTTTTCATACAATATCATTGCTTTAGTCCTTTTTCGTGTAAATATTTAAAAAAATGCACCTTTTAAAATAATTTTCAGAAGGTCTGCTATTGATTATTTTTTCATGAAATATATTGTTCTTTTTTACAGCTGTTGATGGATGCTGTAGTTATCTGTTGATATATTAAAATGCATAATAAATATTTATTTAAAAAAATATATATTTATAACCTAAAAAAAAACATCCAGCACTTTCCCAGAGGCAAGCACATGTTGGAGTAGGATTAGTAATTTTAAACCCAGCACTATCCAGCATTTTCCTTGAGTTAAGCACCCCTTGGAGTAGGAATAGTAATTTTAACCTGAGCACTATCCAGCACTTTCCCTGAGGCAAGCACCCTTCGAAGTAGGAATAGTAATTTGAACCCCACCACTATCTAGCACTTTCCCTGAGGTAAGCACCCTTCGGAATAGGGATAGTAATTTTGCCTCCATCACTATCCAGCACTTTCCTGAGGTATGTACTCTTTAGAGTAGGAATAGTAATTTTATCTCCACCTCTAACCTGCACTTTTTCTGAGGCAAGCACCCTTTGGAGTAGGAATAGTAATTTTAACCCCACCACTATCCATTATTTTCCATGAGGCAAGCACCTCTTGGAGTAGGAATAGTACTTTCAACCCCACCACTATCCATTACTTTCCCTGAGGCAAGCACTCTTAGGAGTTGGAATAGTAATTTTAACCCAACCATTATCCAACACTTTCTCTGACGCAAAGACAGGTTGGAGTCGGAATAGTAATTTTGCCCCCACCACTATCAAGCATTTTCCTGAGGCAAGCATACATCGGAGTAGGAATATTCATTTTAACCCCACCACTATCCAGCACTCTCCCTGAGGTAAGCACCCTTCAGACTAGGTATATAAATTTTTCACCCACCACTATCCAGCATTTTTCCTAAGTTAAGCACTCCTCGGAGTAGGAATAGTAATTTTATTTCCACCACTATCCAGCAGTTTCCCTGAGGTAAGCACTCTTTGGAGTAGGAATAGTAATTTTAATCCCACCACTATCCAGGAGTTTCCCTGAGGCAAGCACCCTTCAGACTAGGAATAGTAATTTTGCACCCACCACTATCCAGCATTTTCCATGATTTAAGCACTCGTCGGAATACGAATAGTAATTTCAATCCCACCACTATCCAGCAGTTTCCTTGTTGCAAACACCTTGTTGGAGTATTAATAGTGATTTTGCCCCTTACTCTATCCATTAATTTACCTGAGTTAAGCCCACGTCGGAGTAGGAATAGTAATTTTGTCCCCATCACTATCCAGCATTTTGTCTGAGGTAATGTCCCTTTGGAGTAGGAATAGTAATTTTGCTCTCACCACTATCCTTTATTTTTCCAGAGGTAAGCACCCGTCGGAGTTGGAATAGTAGTTGTGCACCCACAACTATATTTTTTATTTCTTTGAGGCAAGCAGTTGTTAGAGTAGTATTATTAGTTTACAAATTTTAAATATTGCACTCTTTTTTAATGTTAATAAATGTTTGTTTTATTTTAAAACGATAAATATTTAAATATATAAAGTTAAGTTTACTCACATTATATATATTTTCTGTGACTGTGTTTTCCATTGTGCTTTATGCAATGCTGACAATTTTTCGACAAAAGCTGTAAGAAATTTAAAATGATATAAGTGATTAAATTTCTGCTTGGATTAATTTGCTAATATTTTACATTTTAATATAGGTTGCACTTACTTGGAATTGTAGATGGCAGTGTTTGATGTCTATAGTTTTCTGGCAGGCAAAACGCGTGTGGTGTGTCTGGCAGTCAGTTAACCACTGTCTTTAAAATTGGTGGACGGTTGCTTTTATACGTTTTTTTGTGGTGTACGTTAATTGAAAACAAAATATGGTTTGTGTATATTTTTTTGTTGTGTTTTTAATGCTGTGTAAAACTGTAATTATTTTTTATATTTATAAATGTTCGTTATTTTTTTATATATATGTTATGTCCGCCATTTTGGCGACCTGCGGGTCAAGGTGATTTCATTGAAAATGTTGTAGGACTTTCGTTTTCGTGAAGTTTAAAATGGTGAGTTATTTGTTTGGATTTTGATTAGTTTAGTGTTGTTGACGTTTTATTATGTTTAATATTTAAAATAATTAATGGTAGATATTTTCGTAAAACAAAGTGTGTATATGTTCGTTTTTTGGGGTCGTCGTCCTTTTGAATATATTTTGGAAAAATTGATATGATGTGTATTAAATTTAAATATTGTATTAAAAAATATATTGTTAATTATTTTCTTTTTATAATTTTTTTTTTATGTGTGAAAAATATATTTTCATTATATAAAATAGAAGTATATTTAAATAGATCTTTTTTTTGTTCATGATAAAAAAATACACGAGTATTAATTTTAGTACTCGAGTATTAATTTTAATGTTCAGTACTTTTTAAAAATACGGGGGGTCATTATGATAGCGGGCGGATCGCCGCCGCCCGTACGGTGGTGGTGATACGCCCGCTATTTTCCACTGCCCGCCTAACATTTCCCCACCGCCATATTACGATGGCGGTGGGGACCAGTTTTCCGCCGGTATGCAATCGGACCGATTGCCTACTGGGCGGAAAAGGCCTGCAATATGGTGGTGGTGCCCTGCAGGCACCGCCATCCATATTATGATGGGCAGCGGTGCAGGGCTTTCCATGGCGGTGACACCGCCATGGAAAGCCAGGTGGATTCCACTTTCGGGGGCCCGTTGCGGGCCCCCAAGATGTTGGGGGGGTGGGGGGTGCACATCATTGTCATGGACATGGTGGCAGGCACCTCGCGGTGCCTGTCACCTTGTGCATGACAATGCACACAGTGCATTCCCAGCATTGTGGCGGGCAGTGCTGTGAGCACCGCCCACCCGCCACAATGCTGGGAATGGAGGATGCCACCGCCACGGTGGCAGTGGCATACTAATCGCCGGTGCGGGACCGCCACACCACTGGTAGCCGGTCCCAGCACCGCTAGGGTGGCGGGCGGACGAAAGTCCACCCGCCATCCTAATAGGCCCCACAGTGTATTAATAGTGTAACCCACTCAAAATCCCTTTTTTATTTGCAGCCCGACTCATTTGTTAGTATAAGATTTTTAAAATAATAATAAAACACGAGTATCAATTTTAGTACTTGAGTATTAATTTCCATACTTAGGGGCACATTACGATGACGGGCGGACTTTGTCCGCCCGCCACCGTAGCGGTGAATGGGACTGTCTGCCATAGGAGCGGCGGTCCCGCCGCGAGAATTAGGATGCCACCGACCACGGTGGCAGTGGCATCCCCTATTCCCAACATTGTGGCGGGCGGTGTTCACAGCACCGCCCGCCACAATGCTGGGAATGCACGTCGTGCATTGGCATGCACAAGGTGACAGGCACCGCGTGGTGCCTGCCACTTTTCCATGCCAATGCGGTACCCCCATGTGCACCCCCCAGCCCCCCAACACTCTGGGGGCCCGCAACGGGCCCCCAATAGCGAAGACTGTATGCCTTTCCATGGCGGCGTTGCCGCCATGGAAAGGCTGCTCTCCGCAACCATCCTAATATGGATGGCGGTGTCTTGCAGACACCGACACCATATTAGTGCCCTTTTCCGCCCGGTCACCTGTGTGACCGGCGGAAAACCGGCGGACGGTCTTTCCGTCCGCCGGGCTCCCCCCCGCCATCGTAATGTGGTGGGGGGAAATTGCATGCAGGCGGAGGGGAATGGCGGGCGGATTGCCACCGCCATACGGGCAGTGGCGATCCGCCCGACATCGTAATGACCCCCTTAGTACTAATTTTAACTATCCGTGTTTTAGTACACTACCCCACCCAAAACCCCTATTTTCCCTGCATCCTGTCCCAGGGGTTTATTATACAATTTAAAAAAAATGTGAAGTAATTGTATGCGTTGTACTAGTATGCGTTGTAATGGTTCATTTAATGCATTAACATAATTTTGCGTTGTAATGGTATGCATTGTAAAAACATGCGATGTAATGGTACTTGCGTTGTAAAAACTGTGCTGTAAAAGCATGCGTTGTAATGGCTTGCGTTGTAACGTCATATACTCGGGACGGTCCCCTGAATCATCCCAACCCTTTCCCTAGGTTACTTAAGGGCTTACCTGGGTGTAGGTCCCTAGATTCGTCGTGGGATGAGATTCAGATCAGACACCACTTCTACTTCTACTGTCTGGGCACTCTGGACTTCGTTTGGGCTAGACTTTGTCCCCCACCAGTCTGCTGCATTGTCTGTACCTGTGCACCATACAGGAACCTTCCAAGGCCTGCGGGAATCAAAGACACCTGAAGGAATCTCCCTTGGAGTGAAGGAGTAACTCACCTGCATTATCAGGCACCACAACTAAGTTGACCGGTCTGCTGCCGAGCTCCTCTGGATTCTGAATGGATCTGCAACACAGGTGGTGGTTTTCCACAGCTCCTGAGTCCTGCTCTACCCTCTCACCAAGTTTGAGGCTAGCATCCCTTGTGGGGGTTGCAATAACTGGACCCCTGTGCACCGCATCAACTTGCAGTTGCAAAGGCTTGTTGACTTCTCTCTAAGAAGATCTTCGGGCTCCAAGTAGCCCCAACCTCGAGCATCTCCTGTGACCAGAATCTTCAGCCACACCACATCGTGTGCATCGCGGCCTGCATCTTTTGGTGAGCTGCTTGAGGTCCACTCGCGACTCCAATGCCTCCGGCCTGTGGGTCCATTTGAGGGTCACCTTTGTTTCTCTTGGGCTCCCCTGATTGCTCGGGGCCTGCCTTGACTCTACTGCTTTTGGTGAGTCCCCTGGACCTTGCTGGTCCCTACATTGCTCCTTCCTCAGCTCCTGTGTTGATTGCATTTGCCAAGGCTTGTTGGTGCTCCCGCCGGACACCGACCCCTCAGCACTCGACATCCTTCGTGGGACAGCTTGTGCACAGCTCCTGGTTTTCCTCAGCATCGCCTGGTCCTCACAGCTGCAGAGTCAAGGTCCTCGTCAACTCTCCTGCAACAGCCGACATCGGAGGGCATTCATCTTCCAAGTCTCCTGGTCACGCCTGAGTGACATAGACTCTGTCCCCTCTGCTTGCAGGTACTTCTCATCTAGAATCCACCTTTGTAGTCCACCTGACACTTTCTCCTCTTCCAGCAGCGGCACTTTCCTGAAGTCCTCCATTGGAAACGATGGCGGTTTCTGACACCACTTCACACATATGCACCCGGCTTCCCTGGTGTAGGTAAAGTGGATACTAGGGTATCCACGGGTGGGGTGGCTCTCTAACCTTCTGTCTTCCACGGGGTTTCTTCAGGGTACACTGGGAAAGGTCCTTAATCTTTAAAACTCCAACCGCAACTTACACGTAGACTAGTACGGAGCACGCAGTCATGTACTTACACTGCACACGCTCTCCGTGGGGCTCCTACTTACTCACCTTGGGTGGTTCCTTGGTTCCCCAGCACTTCTACGTCCTCTCCACATTGTCTTGACCTGAGTCATGGTTCTTATACCACTTTCTTAGTATATGGTTTGGTCCCCCCCGGGACCCACTGTGTATTTCGTGCTATTTGCTGTGATTTCTTGCAAAGTATTGTGTACATTGTGTATATCTCCGGGTAGGAGATATTTGTATGTGTTAGAGAGTATTATATAATAAATACATATTTTTATAAATACCTTGTGTGGTTATTTTTCACTTAATCTATACTATAAGATTGCATTCTGGTAAAACAAGCTGCTTTACACTCCTTCTGGACCAAGCCTGAAGGCTGCTCTCCACAGCTACCACTTAGAGAGCTTTCTAAGGTTGTCTAAGACCTCTTAAATCACCATAAAGGTTGTCTGGACTGGTGCAAGGTGTCCACTTACATAAGCGTACATCATATACCAGGCCAGCTTCTCACATTGGTGTGCAGCGGATTGGATTCAAGCCTGCATTGTTTTACCAGATAAATCTTTGTGTTGATTAATTGAAAAATTATCACTAACGCTAGGCACATATAATGCAAGCTTAGAATAGTAAGTTCTACTGAACTTAGGGTTGGGTAGTTAAGGGATAGCACACCCTTTCTCCAACCTCAGAGGGTTTAGTTCCCACTAGGTTAGGTAGGTGCAACACCACACCACACTAAGGGGCCCATTAGAATGTCGGGCGGATCGCCACCGCCCGCATGACGGTGGCGATCCGCCTGACATTCTCTCCCGCCCGCATGCCAATTCCCCCCGCCATATTACTATGGCCGGTTTTCCGCCCGGTCGATGAGTCGACCGGGCGGAAAAGATTTTAATATGGTGGCGGTATCTGTTAGACACCGCCATCCATATCAGGATGCATGCGGGGATTTGCCTTTCCGTGGCGGCGTTGCCGCCACGGAAAGGCATGCAGTATTTTACTTTGGGGGCCTGTAGTGGGCCCCCAGGGATTCTGGGGGGTGAGGGGTGCACATGGGGGTACCTATGGTACCCCCCTGCATTTGCATGCACAACATGGCAGGCACCGCACGGTGCCTGCCACGTTGTGCATGCAAATGCACAACATGCATTTTTGGCATTGCGGCGGGCGGTGCTGAATGCACCGCCCGCCGCAATGTTGAAAATGCAGGATGCACCCGCCAGTGTGGCGGGTGCATCCTAATTACCCCCATGGGACTGCCGCACTTATGGCAGGCGGTCCCTTTGTACGTCGGGATGGCGGGCGGACAAAGTCCACCCGCCATCCTAATGATGCCCTTAGTATGTCTTCCAAAGGAGATGCCAGTGGCTCTCTGACTGCAGATCCCTGTTGTCAATGCGATGTATATATTTTAAAAAGTCACCTTCACTCTTCACATCACGCTTGCTGTCATTTTTTTTGTGAGCACTTGAACTATATTCCTAAGATTGTTGGAAATATTAAATTAAATACTGTACGCTATTCTTCTGTGTCCCTGTCAAATAACTATCCTTTATTGCTCCACCTGGTATGAATTACCTTATATGCCTACTTAAGATAGGCATATTGATTAACATCATCACTAATGCAAATGTTCTTGTTTACCTTGGACCACACGAGTACATGAAGACGGCCAGCAAAAACCTTTAGGCAAGCCAAGAACTCCAAAAAGCTTGGCATGACAAAAAGGCTGTCCTGACTGTTTATCAGCCAGGTCATAAGGTGTGGGTGTTGGAGCCTGTGGCCCCAGCAGGTCTCACAGACAAATGGAGTGGACCCCACACCATACTTGAACAAAAGGGTGAGGTAGACCTTGGCACTCCCAGAAGCCCCCACAGGGTGCTTCATGTGAACAGGCTGAAACTTTTTGTTGACAGGGCTGACATGGGCTTGCTCATGGCAACTGATGAGGGACAGGAGGAAGAGAGTGACCCTCTCCCTGATCTCCTCTCACAAAACCCTGATGATGGATCAGTTGATGGAGTAGCATTGGCGGCAGCCTCACTGTTCAACAGCAGATTGATTGCAGAAAGGTCCTCAATCAATACAGGCATATGTTTTCTCTGACTCCCAGTCAAACCACCTGGTGTACCCATGACGTGGACACAGGTAAGAGTCTACCTGTTAAGAATAAAATCTACAGGCAGCCTGACTATGTCAGAGATTGCATCAGGACAGAGGTCCAAAAGATGCTGGAGTTGGGAGTAATTGAGCCCTCAGATAACCCTTGGGCTAGCCCAGTAGTCCTAGTACCCAAACCTCACACCAAGGGTGAAACAAGAGAGATGAGGTTCTGTGTAGACTACAGAGGACTCAATGCAGTGACTAGGACTGATGCTCACCCAATTCCTAGGGCAGATGAGCTTATTGATACTTTGGCCTCAGCCAAGTTCTTAAGTACATTTGATCTTACTGCTGGCTATTGGCAAATCAGACTAGCTGAGGATACCAAACCAAAAACAGCATTTTCAACCCCTAGAGGGCATTATCAATTTATTGTGATGCCCTTTGACTTGAAGAATGCACCTGCCACATTCCAAAGGTTGGTGAACAAAGTTCTCACAGGCCTGGAAGCCTATAGTGCAGCATATCTAGATGATACAGCTGTCTTTAGCTCCACCGGGGAGGATCACCTAGTCCACCTGAAGAATGTTTTGAAGGCTGTGCAGAAATCAGGTCTCACTATCAAGGCTACTAAGTGCCAGATAGGGCCGAGTAAGGTTGTGTAGCTGGGCCACCTGGTAGTGGAGGACAGGTTCAACCACTATAGAGCAAAATCCAGACCATAATGGAATGGGTTGCTCCAACTACCCAGACTCAGGTAAGAGCTTTCTTGGGCCTGATTGGGTACTACAGAAGATTTGTCAAAGGATATGGGTCCATAGTGACTCCCTTGAATGATCTTACAGCAAATAAAATGCCCAAGAAAGTTCAGTGGACAGTTAGCTGTCAGAAGGCATTTGATGACCTCAAGAAGGATATGTGCACTGCTCCCATTCTGCAAAGTCCTGACTATTATAAAACATTCATTATCCAAACAGATGCATCTGAGTTGGGGGCAGGGGCTGTGTTGTCACAACTTAATGCAGAGGGCCAGGATCAACCAGTAGATTTTATCAGCAGAAGGTTGATCCCCAGAGAGAAACGTTGGTCAGTATAGAGAGGGAGGCCTTTGCTATGGTCTGGGCCCTGAAGAAGCTGAGGCCATACTTGTTTGGCACTCACTTCATTGTTCAGACAGACCATAAGACCCTCTTATGACTTAAACACATGAAGGGTGAAATCCCCAAACCTTTGAGGTGGTCCATTTCCCTACAGGGGATGGACTATACAGTGGAACATAGAACTGGGAGTAACCATGCCAATGCAGATGGACACTCCAGATATTTCCACTTAGAAAATGAAGACTCAACTGGGCAAGGTTAGTCTCATCTCCTTACGTTTGGGGGGGTTGTGTAGGAAAGTAGGATGTGCTTCTATTGTTACCCCCACTTTTTGCCTAATGCTAAGCTGTTACCGACTAGTCTGACTGGGATCCTGCTAATCAGGACCCCAGTATATCTGCTTTCTCCCTACATTGTTATGATCAGTACTTAGGTACATCCCAGATTGGATACCGGGGTACCCTTATAAGTCCCTAGTATATGGTACTAAGGTACCCAGGGCATAGGTACCCCAGAGGTCTCCCATGGGCTGAAGCATGCATTATGCCACCCATGGGAGACCATTCAAAATGGAACTACAGGCCTGCGATTGCAGCCTGTGTAAGTTGGTGCTAGCACCACTTACTAAAGATATAGGTTTCCTATATCTAGGGTCATTGCACTTAAAACCTATAAGTCACCCCTATAGCAGGCCTTTACAATCCTGAAGGCAGGGTGTTTGGTTCTAAGTGAGAGGGTGCCCCTGCATGAGCAGGACACCCCTACAGCCTACAAAGTCCATTCTCCCGGGTTGTCAGTGAAGCAGCCATATACTATATAGAGGGGCACCGCGTAATTACGCGATGACCATCTCGAAACTGGCTGCAACTAATCCTATCATGTTTGGTATCAAACATGTTGGAATCATACCCCCACACCGTAAACGGTGTGGGAGGTAAGATTCCAAGCACTGGAAGAGCCCTCCATTAGGCTCTCCATGTCCCCGGTACCAGTCTTCCAGACCCGGAGAGCACAAAATTGCTGCTGCCAACCAGAGACACTGTTGTGTAGTTCCTATATAACCTATACAGGATCTGCGCGTTTGGATAACATAAACTGTGGGATTGGTGGCAGACTGATTCCGTGCACCCCCACCGGGTATGTTAGCCTGTCTGTATCAGCTAGCTCACAGTGCCACTATAATCTCCTCTTACCAAGGAGAGAATAGATTCTGGCAACCTCAGAACAAGACAACCCTGATCCCTCAGAATCGTGGAAACAATATACTGCCTTTCGCTCAGTCACTCGTGCTCACTTAGTTTGCCTCAGAGAGATACACAGAATAAACAGGCTTGGCGTTTTCAATAAGGATTTATTGAACAGTTGTTATTCTAGCGTAGAATAGATGAGCTGTAACAACCATTAGACAGTAGCAGAGATATATGATTAGAAGTACTACGAAAGTAAAGGGATGGTAAAGTTCTACCATCTTGCAGTATTCATGAATATATACAAGTACATAAAACACATGATAAACCATGCGTACTCCTGCGATGCCTCCCTAACTAGATGTACCTAAATGTACCTAGCATCTGTGTAGGTGTTATGCCAAGAATCCCTCTAGGATCTAATCAACCCCATTACCTGAGAATGAGAGAATATGGGACCCCGTCCTGGTCTCGAGTTGGACACCCTGCGAGGGATGTTAGACCACTGTGGGCTATAGTGTCTGCATGCAGGAACCTCATCGTCTCTGGTCAGTGTGTCAGCTGGGAAGTCTCGGTCTCCTCTCCCCTTCTAAGCAAGATGTGATGTATATATACCCATAGGTCTCCCCAGGGGTCCTACCTTGCTGTGTTACTGTGTTGGCCTAAAGGATGACGTTGGGGCTGAACTTTATACAGAGATATTATACAGGAGATGTTAGTCCTGCTGTGCTTCCAAGAAGCCTTATGCATAATGTATGAGATTCGAACCAGGGGGAAACCCACGTTCTGAATGCAGTGTCGTATCTAGGTAAAAGGTCAGTCCCTAAGAACCGTTATGTATGTAATGTAGGGAAGAATATAGGTGAAAGGTTGCAATATTACCTGCGCCTATATAGGGTACCTATATGGAATATAACACCCACTCCTCTTCCGACTGGACGACATATGTAACTTATTACCGTACTACTAGCCTAACTAGATATTGGTACGCACAATGTTTAAAAACATCTGTTTAGCTAAAATGTTTAAAACTTCTAAAAAATTTATAAAAAACTTAAAACTGTCTAAAAAAATTTTTTTTCAAGCCATAGCTCTAAAGTGTCCTTAGTTATAGTCCGAAGCACTATAATCATTAGAAAGCCGTGGAAGCCCAATAGATTTTAAAGGAATGTCAATTTCGTGTTTTAAGTTCCAAAATAGAGCTTGTTTAAAAAGGAGCGAATTTTCTTCCAGCACATGACGAGCCAAATGAGTCAAATGTTTATGTGTCCTGGCTGGTAGACGCAACATTTTCGTTGCTTGCTTCCGCAGTAGACGGCCCCTGTAGCACCTCGCAGAGTACGTCAATTGAGCACAGATGATGTTCCACACTGTCCGCAGCTGGTGCTGGGGCAGCCTGTGCACCGTCCAAAGCCTGGGTGTCAGAGGAGGAGCCGGTGTCCATACCAACAGGTGCTATTGCTACCTGTGGGGGCTCAAGGAATGCCGCCATCAGCATCGGAATACGCTGAGGACACTGCAGAACATGGGCAGTTATCGGGTCCAGTAAAGCATTTACGTCCGGTTGCGCACATGATGGGAGTGTCAAACAAAGGTCTAACACACATTCTTCTCCGCAAAACAGGCAACGGAGGACAGGTAAGATGCAGTCCATCCAGACTGGTCGAAATGACAAGAACCAAGATGCACTTAGTTCTCTAAGGCGAAGCATGCCTAGATGTTGTACCATGCGGTCACGGTATTTACGCTCCAGAGTGCTTTTTCCATCTCTTTGGTGACTGGGACGTCCATTGTGTAGCAAATGTAAAACAATCAGGATACCTGCTACTAGAAACAGTATGAGCGGAAATCCTCCAAAGATGCTTCCGAATACGGAGTGAATGAAGTTTGATATAACTCCAAGTACTGTCTGAAAGGTGCCCAGAAGTCCAGAACCTATGTTCTTAAATAGGTGGAGTATGCCTGTCGTATCAGACATGTTAAAGATACGATTTACCATTTCTGCAAAATGGAAAGGGCAGTTTGTATGAATAAGCACCTGTATCTCTGCCGAAGACCTTGCGATCTGGAGATCAAAAGTCTCTCGAGTGGAGGTTAAGGGCACAGACTTCTGTAAAAGCATGGCTTTCATTCTGCTTAGAGTATCAAACCGTATTAAAGAAACATTCAGTGAAGGCCATAACGGCGCCTCCCTGACTGTATGTGTCGGTGGAAACAATACTTGCATACAACAAGTAACCCTGGAGCTCACGGTTACCAGATATGTGATGCCCTGGAGCATTCCGCAGCAGCCTTGACTGTTCAGCATCAGGTAACTCTCATTTGAAAGTAGCCTGAATGCTGGAGTAATCACTGCAGCTGGGGCACCCCTCAAATGGCAGGACAAGTTCGCTACAGAACCATTACAAGCCCCGTGCAGCATTATATCCTGGCATATGAGTGATCCACTTACAGCGTTCTCACTGTCTGTACTGCTTAGAAACACTTCTCGATCCCCACTCCGGCATCGAAATCTGTTTGGTAATACCCATGATTCCTTAATGTATTCCTTACCCATTTCTTCATATCTACCTGCTTGCTTTTGTTCAAGGCAATACTGAAACTGAAAAGTAGTGACCGGTAGAGTTATGTGGCCATGGATTAGCCATTCTGTGGACGGTAATTCTGCCACTGTAAATGCTAATCTATCCAGTTTTTCGATACGCAGCAGTGTATATTTCGCGCCCCTTTGTGCCATTTCTATCTGTTTATCTGTTAGATTGTATTCAGAAAACAGAGACGTACTGTTACTATAAGGCCAAGGCGCATAGCTGGCGCGCAAAGATTGCAGCGTCCAGCTTAATAACATAATAGAACGTAATTGAGATTGCCCGTGTTGTAATATGGCCAAATCTTGTTCTAGTATGTCTATCGCAGAAGATACAATGTTGCCCAAGGAATATATCCTCAAGGTCAATGTAGTTAACCCATTGTCTACCACTGCTAGAGATTTTTCTAGATTTATACGGTCTATTTCACGTAATCTCTCTGCGGCCTCTTGTTGGGATATTTTCCATATTTCATTGTAGACAGCATAAATGAAACGTTTCTGACGTGGCTTCCTGGGACCTAGTAAAAAATCCCTGAGATCCACATCCTGTGACAGTAAGGATAAGTGTTGTTTCACCTCTGTGAGTGTTGAGGTTTTAGCCAATCAAGGCACAACTTCCCAACACTGTAGGATGTCACTACCCCTGGATGTTCTCTCTGTACATAACGTGGATCTGGCCTATGGATAGCGAACCCTTCGGTTTTACCCATGAATCTCGCCTGACAACTATTAGTGTCCGTGGGCCAAATCAACCATTTCTTTCAATCTGGGTCTGATTTATTGTATATTGTCATTCAACGTAATCTCTTTCTGTGATGTTATGTTCTCCTCAGTGTGCGATGGAGTTGGCAGCCGAGGTGTGTTCAAGTCTTTGTTCTTGGCTAGTCCAAGGCAAGACGTCTGTTGCACTGTCTCGTTCAAAAACATGATTTGTTGAGGGATAAGGCATGCTCTAAACAAAGCTTCTATTCCTTGTACTTGCCATTCTCTAGTACCCCAGACTGATTTTAGGTCTATGGTGTCTTTCTATAAGTGGAAACCTTGTTCAGACAACTGGGCAATAAAGGAAGCAGAGTAAATCTGTTTGGTGGTTGTTAACATATTTTGCTGTGTTGATTTTGGTGCAACCTGATAATAATATGATGCTGGGTCAGACATATTAAACCCTGAAAAATATGGAAACTTTTGTGTAAATGTTTTTGAGCTGCCTTTCGGCGGTGTTGGACAATGTTCCCACTGGTGGTAAGTGAACACATTTCTAGGATTAGCAGATTTATGCAGAAAGTGATGACCATAGTGTTGATAACAATACATTATTTCGAAATCCGATGTGCTTTCCAATGTTTCACTATTAGAAAACGCAGCAGATTTTTCCAAATCAGACAACATGTTATTTACAGTTTCAAAATCCCAATCATCGGAAAATGTACTTGAGGTAATGATATCACTCAACAATAATTTAAATAAATGAGGAATTCTTAAAAGTTCGGTTGGACCAAATATATCGAAATCAACCTTGTCCCAAACTATACCATCAGGTATAGGAACTGCTGTAATGTTCACTGATGACAAGTCTCTTTGTTCTCGATGAGATGATTGGTGTGGTTTTAAAATTAAGTTCACCTTTTGGGCTGCAGAGCTTTGTCGAAGGTATTTTCCATTAACAAGCATGCTAAAAACTATTACTAAGCCTAACCAGAAAAGAAAGAAAAGTATCCCGGTGATTACCCATAGTTCTACCCAAGGTGACACCAGGTAAGTTTTTTTAAGAAAGTTCAGAAAGTCTTTAACTTGCTGCTTGCGCGGTTTTTGGGCTGGCATAGTTTTAGGTTCACTTGGATCCAAAGAAAACATTTTAAAGTTTATGAAGTAGCCAGAAGCAGTTCGATCAATTGTTGGTATTGCATCCGGTTTGGTAGAAATCGTACTTTGCTCTCGTTGAGGTGTGTTGATGTAGACATCTGTATTTGGTCGAATTGAAATTTGTCTTTCATTTTGGTTCTGAATTTGAACTTCAGGTTCAAGAGGATTGAGTTCCATAGCATTATTGCATAGTCCATCATTCCGTGCAGGAGACTCTTCGAACGTGATGAATCTTTCCGTTTGAACTTCTTGAATTGTAGCGAGAGGAGGGCGTCTGCTACTTTGGAGTCCACGTGGCCTACTACTCTGTATCGGCCACATAGTGTGGTTTGATTAGGTTGATTTAGCCAAATCTTTTCTCCTTTTTTCTGGCAAGAGGCGGTAGAAGTACAGTTCTTGTTCCTTCAACTGCTAGGACCTGTACAGGCTTTCTGTATGATGGCCCAAATTCTTTCTTGTCCGCTATTTTCTCTCTGACCAGATCCTCGACTTTTGGGATCCAGACAGGTCTTGCCGTGACTGATTTGACTTCCCCAGTGGCAGTCTGCTTCATATGGACATTACTTTGCTGTGTCCTGGATTCATTTAGATCCTGTAAAACTGCCAAACGATCATGGATGTCAAAAGGCTTTTCATCCGCCACTGCGCCTTCACAATCAAGATCAGGTACCCACATTCTTGTCCCAAATAGGACCTCATATGGAGTGACACCCCGCTAGAGAACTTCTTGGCATGTTATTTAATGCTCGCTGCACTCCATACAGATGTTTTACCCAACTCTCACCCATGCCTAATACCCTAGCTGTTAAAGACTGCTTTAAGTCTCGGTTTTTCCTCTCCACGACCGAATTTCCCTCTGGATGGTACGGAGAGGAGTACCGCAATGCTACACCCATTCCTTGCATGGCCTCCTTGTAAACCCGAGAGCTAAATGCAGGGCCCTGGCCAGAATGTAATGTGCCAATTGCGTATGTCCCTATAAAGACTCGCAAATCTTTTATAACAGTTCGAGTGTCAGCCGAGCGTTGGGGCCACACCCATAGGAATCTTGAGCAGGAATCCACTGCAACCATGATATACCTGTAAGCCCCATCTCTTTGTAAGGGGCCGCAGTGGTCCAAGTAAACACGTGCTAGTGGTTTATCTGATATTAATAATGGTGTCTGTACTGGACATGTTACGGTGGAACCTTTCATCTGCTGGCATTTCAAGACTTAGGGGCCGATTCCGATTCGGGCCGGAAAACATACCGACCGACTTGGTACGGGAATGTTGTCTGACCGACATGTACCGGCGCTGCCCGACCCGCGTAGTACGATGAAATGCATGTGAATCACGAGCGACTCGTACGGAACACAAGCCGAACGACCAAACCGCACGGAAACCAGCTATCCGGACGGGAAACTACGCGAATCGAACCGACCGACACGCACCAGGAATGAACCTGACAGAAACGTACCCGCGAACTCCGACCCGCGCAGTACAATGCAATGTGTGTAAAACCAGACCGAGTCGCACGGAGCCCAAGCCGTACGACCGACACGCATACAAAACCGAGCCGAAGCAACCCAATACTCTGCGACCGACGCGTACGCCGCACATGAAACCCATCAGGAACACAGCTTGAAAGACTCGGAGAAGCCCGCACGAGCCAACTGCAGCGTCCTACTCGGTCAGAAGAACGTCTCCTACATGCCTAAAAAACACAAAGGAAAAAATACAAAAAAAAGGGCCAAACAAGCAATGACAAAGTCAATAAATACAGGGGAAAAAAAACATGGAACAAGGACACACCCCCAACTCCACCCATATAAAGGCCACAAATCCCTACCATGATCCTTTGCAAATTCAACTGACCTGCCAGCACAGAACACCATCAGACAGCAACCACAGACACACTCACAACTCATCCATCACACAAGCCACACACCATTAGCACCTCCAAAATAGCACCCTCACATACACCCAGCAAAACCTACACTCACCCACCCTCACTTGCACACTCACACACACATCAATCCCCACCACCACCCATCACCATGCCCCCAAAGAAGAATCCAAAGTTCCTAGACAGTGAATTGGAAGTCCTGGTAGATGAGATCCTCAGGGTAGAGCCACAGTTGTTTGGTACATTGGTCCAACAGACCCCCATGTCGCAGAAAACCAAGATGTGGGAGAGGATCATCGACAGGGTGAACGCACAATCACCATGTTTGCACACAAAGGAAGACATCCAGAACAGGTGGTATGATGTGCACAGGAGGGTCAAGGACCTACTCAAGAAGGATTACGCCTTGAGTCAGCGCACCGGCAGTGGCCCTCCTGCCAAACCAGTATACCTCAGGCCCTGGGAGGAGAAGGTGCAGGCCATCC
Organism: Calotriton arnoldi; assembly: GCA_963921515.1. Taxonomy (NCBI): domain Eukaryota; kingdom Metazoa; phylum Chordata; class Amphibia; order Caudata; family Salamandridae; genus Calotriton; species Calotriton arnoldi. The sequence continues at coordinate 762,940 of CAWUFW010008199.1, read as the reverse complement.
TACCACCAGTGAGCGTATATGGACTATCAAACATCCCAGAGCCTGGTGAGTACACAACCAACATACCCAATATCGTGTGACAATACACACACATCACTGTCAAGGGGATAGTCAAATCATGCACCCTTAGCAAATCCACAGCAACCAAAAGATAATCATCCCAAGATGTGTATGTTAGTCAGATTAACACAATGCATGCCATCTCATAGTGATATGTAACTGTGTCATGACATGTACAAACCTAACAACAAATAGAGCAAGGCAGTGGCACAAATATAACCAACAAACACAGTCAGATATTTTGCCACCACTAGAACACCACCTCACAGGGAAGCTCACTGAAAGGAAGGAATTCTGTGTATGCTGGTGAAGTGAGTGTAGGCAATAGCATGATGGGAGTTGTAGTCACAGATATTGGTCACCCTCACAATTAGCCCATCAACACCACTCTGAACCATGCTCACATCACAGGGAGTGCAAAAGAACTGACAAGATGGCTGACACTGGGTACTGCTGTGGGGAGCACAAGGCCCTGCTGGGAACTGTGCAACAACCAACAGCAGGACACCACTGACTGACATCCTGAAAGCCAACTTGCACTCCCTGCAATGGAAGCACGTTCCATGGTGGGATATCTGGCTGGGTGGGAAGGAGGACTGACAGCTCTGACCATAGTTTCCAGCAGCTTTTCTCACACACCCCCTTAACACAAACTCCACACAACTCACCTGGGAGAATGCAATGCCTCACACTCTAATTAAATATCCCACAAAGAACAACCACACTGGGTTATGCTGTGTGAAGCATAGGGACACTTTTGGGACTTGTAGCCAAACAAACGCCAGGACAACACTGTCAGCCATCCTTTCAGCACAGGCACACTACCCCACAGGGAAGCAGAGTCAAAAGGAAGAAAGTATGGGCATGCTGGGAAGGGGGGTGTAGGCAATAGCATGATGGGAGTGGTAGTCACAGCTCAACATCCCCCACCCACATGGCCCAGCAAGCTCACACTGAAGCATGCACACCTCACAGGGAGTGAAAAGCCACTTCAAAGATGTCTGACACTGGCCTCAGCTGTGGGGAGCACAAGGCCCTGCTGGGAACTGTGCACCAACAAACAACAGGACCACACTGTCAGCCATCTTGCCATTGCTGTCACACTCACACACAGTGAAGTCCACTCAAAAGGAAGGAAGTATGGGCATGCTGGGAAGGGGGGTGTAGGCAATAGCATGATGGGAGTGGTAGTCACAGATATTGGTCACCCTCACAATTGGCCCATCAACATTACTCTGAACCATGCTCACATCACAGGGAGTGCAAAAGAAATGACAAGATGGCGACACTGGGTACTGCTGTGGGGAGCACAAGGCCCTGCTGAGAACTGTGCAACAACCAACAGCAGGACACCACTGACTGACATCCTGAGAGTTAACCTGCACCCACTGCAAGGGTGGCATGCTTCATGGTGGGATAACTGGGCTGGGGGGAGAAGGAGGTCCGGATGTCAACCAAATACCACCAATGCTGGTCATGCACACACCTCAACATCCACATTGAAATGCATCAGGTTGGCAGGACAATGAGCCACACCAATATCAACCTCTGACTGTGACAACTTAGGACAATGCAATGTACAGGGCCGCATCCAGAGGTACAGTCACAACTGTCATGTGTTTGAACCATTGATGCCTGCAGAAACATAACATACATTGTGTGTCTCTTCCAAAAACAGGTGATGATGGGGACACAGCAGCAGATGAGGAGGAGTCCCTGTCCCAGGCTCCGGGGGACCCTGAGCTCTCTGGTGTGGAACATCCTCTGTATTGTCTGTATCTGATGATGTATATCATCAGATGGCGAAGACCAACCTGGCACCTCCGGTGTGAGTCATCATGCAGCACCAGCAGGACCACCATCTGCACCCCCTGCACCCATTCCTCCAACATCTGCCAACACACAGACCACCCCCGCCGACACGGACAGACCAAGGACACTGAATGACAACAGCACAGGGACCCCAGCCCACCGTGAAGCAACGGACAACAACCCGAGTACCAACCCCCAAGAGGGCCTAGGGTCACCTGTGCGTGCCACCGCAGCTCCCGCACGTGTGGCCAGGGGTGGTGGGAGGGGTGGTAGGCAGAGGTCGCTGTTTGCAGAGGGGTCTGGACTGCATGATGACCCACAACTGGCACGCATTGCTGATGCGTACCAGAATAGCACCGGAGAGGTCAGCCAGGTAGTGGGGATCCTCAAGGACATTCAACAGCAGCAGGCTGCCCATCATGCCCGCTTGGACTCCCACATGTCCCGTGTGGAGACACACTTGTCCCGTGTGGAGACACACATGTCTGGTATGGAGTCCAAGTGGGACACATTGGAAGAACTGACAGCGGTGCAGTGGGACATATTGACATGCCTCCGCCAGATTAGCACCAACATGTCCACACCTCCCTGTGTGCCCACAACATCTAGTGCCGCAACAACTGCAACTGCCACAGGGTGGGAGGATGACTCTGGTGTAGAGTCCTCTGCACCGCAGCGGCCTGCACGCGAGGGTCCCCCCCAGAAAGAAGAGGGGTCGTCCGAGGAAGGACAACTGAGAGGCCGATGGCCATGTACATCCCCCAGGAACCCAACACCTGTTCTGGAAATTCTCCTTTGTGTGCAAACTGTTCACCCTGTCGAATGCAACCCACCTCTCCCACATGACATGGGGAGTTTAATTTGGACTAATGTATCAGATGACTGTGGACTTTACTCAGGACATTTCTGCTACTAACACTTCCAACTCATCTGGGAACTTTGGATTCCAATCCCAATGTACAGCACCCACCATCCTGTGCACTATCCTCACACATGTATGTAAATAAACTCACTAATACACCATACTTGCCTCTGTTGTGATTCCAACGTTGTTTTTGTCATGGAGATGATGATCTGCTAAATGACACTGTGCATGCTAACTGCTACAGCAAGTTCAACACCGTCATGTGAGTCATGGCGACGTGACACATATGAGGGAGACACACCACTAGGGCTACACAACACATAGACACCAAGGCCATCTGACTCATCGCCTACACTGATGTTGCCAGGAAATACAGTGGAATGCACAGACACCACACCTATTCAGAGTCTGTGTTAACTAGCCCACAGGTGCAGTAAGCAAATGTCAGTCAGATGTGTGACCACAGACAACGCACATCCCAAAGTGAAGCACAGGTTTATTACACATTTGCAACATGTTGTTTCCACTACAAATGCAAGGTAATCCCACGTGGCAGTGGCCACACAGTCAACAAGTGTAGAAGAAATAAAGTCCAGGGGTGTGTGGCACATCACCTGTAGGGAAACGACTGCTTCCACCCTGAAAGCTGAATCATGGTGTCGGGGGATCCGAGTTGACCAAACAACTCTGAAAGTACCCTGTGAAGGACAGACATGACACACAGTCAAAAGCACTGAAGAACAGGACAGAACTGCAATACTCATGCCCAATACATGTCACAAGATACCTACACAAAACCAAGTTAGCATGTCAACACTGTTGGGGAGAACAGACTACCTGTAAGGACACATCGCTGCACGCATCCAGTCAAGTAGCACATGGCCACACTCAAACAGCAACAGAGCACCACCAACACATATCATGCAAACTCACATCATTGACATGACATCTCTGGATACTCACATTCAGCTGAAGAAGTTGGTGATGAGCTGTGTGCGGACATCACCCTCATCATCATCATCATCACTGGCATCGTGGCCCAGGCCAGGATCCTCCACAGGTGGCGGATGTTGGTCGTCATCCAGGATGAGAGGCAACTCCTTCCGCACTGCCAGGTTGAGTAGCATGCAGCAGACGATGACAATCTTGCACACCTCTGCTGGGGCATATGGGAGGGCCCTTCCTGTCTTGTCTAGGCAGCGAAAGCGGCTCTTCAGGAGACCAAATGTCCGCTCGATCACTCTCCTGGTCCGACCATGTGCCTCATTGTAGCGCATCTGTTATTGTTATTGTTAGGTAAACTTGTATAGCGCACAGCTGCCCCAGCAAAGGGGCGTCCCGGCGCTGATAGCAGTGTCGGTAGAGAGCAGGGGCTGGTGTCACAGGGTTCCTGAGGGGTGTCAGCAACCACGGCATGTTGGGGTATCCAGAGTCACCTACATACAGACAATTGCACATTAGCTGAGTTGGAAAAGAGGGTGGAATACAACATTGCAGAACACACACAATGGTACAAAGTCAGTACACACCGACAAGCCAGGCACGCTGGTTCTGCATCTGTGACATCATCCTCGGGATGCGACTGCTCCTCATCACGTAGGCATCGTGTGCAGAACCGGGGAAACGGGCACACACAAGTGAGATGCTCATGTCTGCAAGACATACCACCAGAGCATTGATCGAATGGTAATGTTTCCTGTTCCTGTATGCCTGCTCATGTGCCTGTGGTGGTACCAAAGCCACATGTGTCCCATCAATGGAGCCAATGACATGTGGCATCCTCCCCAGGGCATGGAAGTCACTCTTGACGTCAGTTAGTTGTTGACGTTTAGGGAAATAGATGTACTGGTTCAGGTATCTCAACATTGCCTCCAAAACATCGCGTAGCACACGGCTGAACATGGTCTGTGACATCCCACCAGCAGACGCCACAGTGTGTTGAAAGGTACCGGTGGCAAAGAAGTGTAGGGCTGCCATCACCTTCACCTTGGGGGTCAGCGCTGTAGGGTATGGCCGGCCAGGTTGCAAATGTGGGGCCAACCGCACCACCAATCCCTCAATCAGCGCCCTGTTGAAGCGGTACCGTCGGATGCAGTCACGTTCAACCATCGTTGCAAGGTCAGGGAATGGTCTATGGACAGCTGGTGCCCTGCAGTGCATAGGTGAAGAAAGAAAGATTGTCAGTCACCCCACATATGTGGCATTGACCATGCTCAATATCACATGATACATCATTACGAGACACAAGTACCTGATGTGTGTGCCGTTCTGTATGGACATACATGGCACCTACATGGCCAACATCTAACATCACAGTTCAACATGTGTTGACAACAAGTTCCAGGTTGTGCTATGGGAAATCATTAGGCTGTGTCACAGTACCCATGTACTGCTGTCACGTTCCAAACACACACCACAGTGACATGTGAGGACAGATGTGCCACAGGCATCACAGCTCATTGACAGGTAGATTCCCAGGGACCCTGTATTGCCACATGGACACTGGCATGACATGGCGTATCATGTACACGTCAGCAAAACAACCATGACTCCCACAGGTAGTGGCTCCTGTTGCCTCTGCAGGACAGACATGGACGTCTGTGACACACACACGCACAACATCAAAGTCCATGCACAAACAACGTGGATGTGGAGACTGTCTCCATTGTGCACATGGAATCAGAGACATCGGAAACACAACATGCACACAGACTGTGGAGGGCCATCACTATTGTGGCAATGGGTCACCCTGTGACGTACATACCTTCCCACATGGGACTCAGGGCGTATGTGACATGACATACACATACACAACCTGGAAATGTGACCATGCCACATGCTCTGAACTGAACAGTTGCACATCACAGTGGTCATGTGCACAACACACAAAGGATTCTGTCCCCATGAACACGTGCACAGCCTGGGAGTGGCTGCCCCCCAAGTGCCACCAAAAAAACCACATGTTGACCCCCATACACACACAGGTAATGTAGCCTTACATGCCTTAGGATACAGTGTGGACAGGCTGTGGTGTTGTAGGTGTGCCCCTGAGTCCCTGGCAAGTAAATGTGGCTGGCATACGTTCACCAGTGACAACCATGGTGACATATGCGAGTGACTTGTACAGGGACGCGTCGTACAGCAATGGACCGATCCGTGTGCACGCATTGGCCATTGCATATGATGTGGACGGATGCGTGTTGTCATCCAAAATACGCGTTGTACAGCAATGGACCGATCGGTGCGCACGCATTGGCCATTGCATATGATGTGGACGGATGCATGTTGTCATCCGAAATACGCGTTGTACAGCAATGGACCGATCGGTGCGCACGCATTGGCCATTGCATATGATGTGGACGGATGCGTGTTGTTTTTCGAAATACGCGTTGTACAGCAATGGACCGATCGGTGCGCACGCATTGGCCATTGCATATGATGTGGACGGATGCGTGTTGTCATCCGAAATACGCGTTGTACAGCAATGGACCGATCGGTGCGCACGCATTGGCCATTGCATATGATGTGGACGGATCCGTGTTGTCATCCGAAATACGCGTTGTACAGCAATGGACCGATCGGTGCGCACGCATTGGCCATTGCATATGATGTGGATGGATGCGTGTTGTCATCCGAAATACGTGTTGTACAGCAATGGACCGATCGGTGCGCACGCATTGGCCATTGCATATGATGTGGACGGATGCGTGTTGTCATCCGAAATACGCGTTGTACAGCAATGGACCGATCGGTGCCCACGCATTGACCATTGCATATGATGTGGACGGATGCATGTTGTCATCCGAAATACGCTTTGTACAGCAATGGACCGATCGGTGTGCACGCATTGGCCATTGCATATGATGTGGACGGATGCGTGTTGTTTTTCGAAATACGCGTTGTACAGCAATGGACCGATCGGTGCGCACGCATTTGCCTTTGCATATGATGTGGACGGATGCGTGTTGTCATCCGAAATACGCGTTGTACAGCAATGGACCGATCGGTGCGCACGCATTGGCCATTGCATATGATGTGGACGGATGCGTGTTGTCATCCGAAATACGCGTTGTACAGCAATGGACCGATCGGTGCGCACGCATTGGCCATTGCATATGATGTGGACGGATGCGTGTTGTCATCCGAAATACGCGTTGTACAGCAATGGACCGATCGGTGTGCACGCATTGGCCATTGCATATGATGTGGACGGATGCGTGTTGTTTTTCGAAATACGCGTCGTACAGCAATGGACCGATCGGTGCGCACGCATTGGCCATTGCATATGATGTGAACGGATGCGTGTTGTTTTTCGAAATACGCGTCGTACAGCAATGGTCCGATCGGTGCGCACGCATTAGCTGTGGCCTGACATGGTAACGGACGCGTTTTCGAAGCTTGTACGAGTCGGATGCAGTGAATTCAGTTGGCCACCCACAACAATGTTGCAAATTCATGGGTGTCATGAAGTTGAACTTTTGAAGGATGCTGTGGGCGTGTATAAGTGGTGCAATTCCATGGATTGGCCAGATTCAGAAGATGCAAACGACTTGGACCTATCACTTTGGACACATGGGACAGTATCTGCCTCTGCAGCACACATATAATGCTGGCTGTTCCCCTGAGAGCTCACTTGCCTGCACTACATGCTCCAGGACGACATCTGCCACCACCACTGCTGCTGTCTCTGCATCCTCTGGCTACTGCAATGGCACGTACTGTGGATAGAGCCCCAGCCTTCAGCACTGAGGAGAACCAGGCCCTGCTGGACAGCCTCCTTCCACAGTACAGCAAGCTGTATGGGAAACCAGGGGAGCAGGTGAGTGTGCTGTCCACTGCCTTACTAATTGTGCATGTTGTCTGACTAGCAAGACGTACAGTGTGTACACCAGTGGCTAGCATGCTCACTGAGTAGTTGTCACCCCCAAAGTGTGTAGTCACATGCACTGAACAGGTATAGTGCAGTAACAGTGCATTCCAACAAGGTTTGACTTCCCAGGCAATGATACCATTTAGTAACTGCTGGCAAACTGTTCATAGCCATAGTTGCACTACCTGTGTAGATCATATGCCCCTGTGATTGAGACATGTATATCCAACTGTGTGATGCACGGAAATGTTGCATGTGTAGTAATGGCCTTTTCACTTTGTCATCCTCACAGGTTGATGCCCACCAGAAGCAGGAGATCTGGCTGACCATCGTCCAGGCAGTACGGTCGGTGGGGGTCTACAGGCACAGGATCCGCAACTGCCAGAAGAGGTGGCAGGACCTTCGTTGCTGGACCCGGAGGATCGCAAGGGTCCAGCTGAAGCTGTCGCCTCCTCGCAGGAGGGGCGGACACCGGACCCTGACCCCCCACATGCTCCGGATCCTGGTGGTGGTCTTCCCTGACCTGGATGGGCAGCTGAAGGCCAGACAGCAGCAAGGAGGGGGTAAGTGCTAGCCTCAACTGTGTACTATGACTGACATGCTCTATGCACTCCTTTAGCCTGGTTCCACTTCCACAGTACAACTGTCATGTCGTCCTGGACTCATGTCCCTCACTTGTGTCATGCCCCCTCCTCATCTGATACACAGGTGTGGCCCTTACAGTCTGTGACTTAGGTCACTTGGGTACTGTGTACTTGCAGTTACCTGTGGTTCAAGTTGGGGACAGCATTAGTTACAGGAACTTTGTGGTGGGCTGCATGGGTGGTACAATTGCTCACAATGCCTGTGATCTGACATGTACTCTGGGTATGGCTTTGATGTGTGTTCCAATTGCTGCTCTGACTCACCACATGTCTGGGATATGTGCCACACACCCATGCTGCTGCAGAGACCAAGGTAGGAGCCTCAGAAGTATGTACATCATGTGTGTGACACATGCATTGCCACCTGCCTAGTGTTCAGGGTAATACCATGTTGCACATGGACCAGGACTGTAATGCCTACTCCGTACATCGAAGGCACTCTGTTCTCCCACTCCCGTGTGTCAGCATATATATTGGGCATTGTGAAGAGTGCACTCAGGTGTATGCCTCTGTGTCACCGTGGTGTGGCCTTGCTATTTGGACTCCTGGAGTATTTAACAATTTGGGGTGGCCAGCCATCTGAGTTGTGACTATGGGATCTGCACATAGGTTAATGCATAGGTCTCTGATCCCTTGACTGTGCACGATGTTGTATGAAACATTGAGGTGCAGGCAGCTTTGGTTCATTCTCATCAGACGGTGAAGTGCTCATGTGTATGGATTTGTGTTTGCAGTCACTCAAATGTCTCATTTGATTGACGTGGGATCATCTCAGTCCTCATGATGTGGGTGGCCAGGGGTGCACATGTGCACCTGTCAGCTACAGGGCTTACATTTCAATAACTTCCATGATTGTGACACAGTGCAGACTGGTGTTGTGTGTATGCACTGCCCCTGTGACAGGAGACAGTTATGACTGACTTGCCAGACAGGCCTGTGCCATGACATTCCAATCGCAAAGGGTGATCCAGCAGTGGTGTGATATGTCCTGCATGCACACCATTGTTGCATTGTCTATCAGGACATGAGGACATCATTGTGTCTGGTGATGGAACCAAAACCCGCATATCAACAGAGACTTTGCCCATCACTTTTCCTGACACATGTACTGAGTCAGTGGCAGGAGATGGCATGTGTTTGGAGTGACACATTTCCATATGTTCTCTTGGATGTCCAACAACTGTGTATGTGGTGCATGTGTGCACATATGATTAATCGCATACAACAGGCTGCAGACAGATGGGTGCATGGACAGGTAGGATATGTGTGGCATGACTGACTGTCAGGCAGACAATGGGCTTCTTCAAATCAGTGTCAGCACTAATTGCAATGTCTAGCAAATGATGGCAGGGCTTGCTCTGTGATGTGCTGTACTTACTGTGGTGTGTGTGGTCAGTACAGGTGACTAATGTTGCTCTGTTTATCCTGATTGTTTGCAGATACATCCACGGCCACAGGAGGAGACAGCTCCACGGACCAAGAGGAGCAGCAGAGCCAGACTGGGTCCACTGCAGGGGAGAGCGAGTGACCCAGTGGCACGGAGGGTAAGGGGAGCCACACTGAGGAGACCTCAGCTACGACCACCTCGGCTGGGGAAAACAGCACTTCCAGTGAGGTCTCCCTTGTGGAGGCGGGTGTCAGCAGACCAGAGGCAACGTCGAGCAAGTCTGTCCCCGCCACCACCACCATCTCCACCCTCCCATCTGCTCCCATCCCACATGTCCGTGGAGGCTCCCGTGTAGGGGAGCATGTCTCCTTCATGCCAGGCACCACACCCCCTGCCTCTGTCCCCCCTGCTGCCCTGAGTGTGGAGTCTGTGGACTTGCTGAAACAGATCCATGTAGGGCAGACATCAATGCTGAGTGTCCTCCATGCACACACGGGTCTTTTGACACAACTGGTGTCATTCATGGAGGGCATGTCATCTGGCATGTCTGCCTTACATCGGACCAATCAGTCCATGGCCTCCTCACTGACGGCAGCAGTGTCCCTCCTGCAACAGTCCCTCACCCCTCCTACCTCTGCCCCATCCACAAACCCCAGCACCCTACCTGTCCCAAGCACACACACACACCGGCACCGGCACCGGCATGCACCAGCACAGACACAAGCTGCACACAGACAAACGAGCCAAAATCCAGACGCACACGCACGCATAGTCAGGGGACTGATACCTCACTCACAGGGGATGGGGCCCAGACACACACACACGCATCCACGAGCACTCCGCAGTCCTCAGATACCTCTCCCTCCAAAACCCCTTCCCTTGGCTCATCTGCAACCCCCCCAGAAGCTCTTCCTCTGTGAGCTTGGCTTCTTCCCCACAAATACATCTGACACGAAGTCCAGGTGGAAGAGGCGACCACCACACACAGAGGGGAGTGCCCCTCACACCCAGACACCCTCCCCCAGGCACAGGCAGACTGAGGACCCCATTCGAAAGTCCCCCCGGACCGGGAAGGGCAAGACCCCACCACCACCACCACACAGCTCCACCACACAGTCTCTCTCCTCCATCCCCCAGGCCACCACTCCACAGGTTCCACCGCCACACCCTGCCCCAGGTTCCCCCACACACCGATACCACATCTTCAAACTGCTTAGGCCCTCCCCCCTACCACTTGCTCTTCTACCCCCAAACCAGACGCTCTGCCTGTTTGTGCCACTGGTGTGGAGACCGGGTCCCCCCCTCTGTCCTGCCCACCTCATCTGCCCCCCTTCCACTCCCTTGGAGTCATGCACTGCAGTGGAGTCCACAACCACCCCGTCTGACTCGGGCACTGCAGTGGGGACCCAGTCCACTCCATCTGACCAGCCCACTGCAGTGGTTGCAGCACCCACACCATCTGACTTGTGCCCTACAGTGGTGCCGGCCCCGACTGAGTCAGACACCTCCACTGCAGTTGCCAGTGACACTCCTGCACCCACCACCCCTTCACTGCCTCCTTCTGGCATCCCCTGATCCTGTCCCTGTGGTGCCTGGCCTGCCCCTTGTATGCCCCTCCAAGGGGGATGTCCCCTGTCCGTACCAGTGCAGGCAAGCAATGGGTGACAAGTTGTCACATATCACCCTGTTGGCACTGTGTATTTGGACTGGCCATTGGCCTTAGTTTCTTTTGGACTTAAAATTTTAGTTTAACATTTGCTGCATAAAGCCTCTTTTTGTTTACTTGTGGTTTTTCTTTGGATGTACATGATGTAGATGAGTATCATCATGCATTTGCAGTTGTAATAGTGTTCAGTTCAGGAAAATGAAGTGTTGCTGTGATGGACTCCATGTGGTCCATGGGATATGTGTCCTAATGTAGTCTGGATCTATAGCATCCTTTGCTGCAGTCTGAGGGTGTAATGTTCAGCATTTGACACAGGGATGTACGTTTTGCATTTGTAAATTAACATCTTTGGCTTACACTGATGCACATCTGGTGGGCTTACCACTGTTTAATGTTTCTATTTCCCTGGCTGTGTGCCCATCTCCACTGGACATGCAGTTTAGCACATCAATGTTGAAGGACTCATCTGTGTATACAGTGCAACTTGCTTGACACGTGTTTTGGGTGTATGCAGATGACTGATGTGACACTCCCGTACCCAGGCTGATATGAGCAGAGCCTTCAGTGTGTTGTAGTTGTTGACTCACTGACCGAGTGTTCTGCTGACATGTTTGAGTCGTGCACAGACAAGGTTTGGCACAGCGGACCTTCCACAGGAGTGGAGTGCCCTCATGGCAGTGTGTAATCCTGTGACATTGACTGGGCCCGTGTTGTGTGTTGTGTGAGCATGTCTGTGTGTGTTCCCTTCCCTTTTCCTACACAGGCTGTGTCCCTAGGGATGTTCCTGTTTGTGATGCTTGCTGAGTTGTCCTGTGTTCATCCAGCATCTTGGACCTGGTTTCTCCGGGATGTGGGTGCATGGCAAACTAATGTTCATCAGGTTGTCATCCCTAGTTGTCTTTGTTGTCAGGGCTTGGGATGTGGGCAAACGCAGATGGGACACAGTCAGGATTCCCCTTGGCACTTGTTGGTTACACAAGTCATGTAATTTACAGTTTGTGGTAGCTTTCAGTTATTGTGACACGTTGTGTGTGTGACTGCTGCCACTCCTCAGGGTCATAGCTGCAATGTTGGAAGTTGTCTTTATGTGTTCTTTGTGGGTCACCTTGGCTTCTTCATTGGTGTGTGACTGTGGCCAGGATCCCATTGATTGGGGTGGATTTCACGTCATGCCCATGTACAGCGTACTGTGCAGTGTGTCAGACATTCACGAGTCTTGTTGACTGGCCATGTGTGATGGGTTTCGCACCTTAGTTCCCACCACCACCCCTGGGATTGTCATGGGTGCATGTGCAATGTCACCAGTCCATGTGAGCTTCACTGCTGCACATTGGTGGAGATCAAGGTGTGTGGTGTTGAGTGTGTGCAAATGTGAGTTGTTGCACGGCTAGACCCCTACCTCCATATTGGCCTTGGCTGACAGGCCGTGCTGATAGATTTGTGCTTGTGTAGGTGTGATGGTAGTTAGTTGCTCAGGACACATGGCTGTGGTTCACAGTGTGAACAACATCTACCTTTGTCATCACAGTGGGATTATCATGCAGGCTAGTGTCACCACAATGTGGGGTCCCTGGGGGTAGTGCTGTGGTGGGTCTGTCTCTTGCTGTGTTAGTTGCTGTTGTGTGACATGTGTAATTTGGGCTCCCTCTCATCTAACAATGCCTGATTTCCCACATAGGGGAATCCGATCCATGAGTTACTTTTGTGTGGCACTGTATACACATCTGTGTAATTGGGATTCAGGCCTCCTCATGTGTTGTGTGGTTGCCTGGGGACACTGGCACACCCCCCATCACCTGTTGTGTTTGATATGCAGTGTGAGGCTGCCTGTTTGTGTTTGTGCATCTGCACCACTGCATTGGCATATCTTTAGTGTGCCATTGGCTGTATGTTGTTTGGTGGATTTCCCCTGCTGTCCCTGGGACTCCTAGGTCATCAGTCAGCACAATAATCATGGTTTGTATGTCCCATTGCTGCCATGGTATGGTATTTGTTCACCTCACATCTACAGTCTCCACAGGATATCTACATTTGTGTGTCCATTGGTGCAGATATGTGGGTCTGCATTATGATGGTCACTTCTGTCATTGTGTAATTGATAAATGTTGACAATGTCAGCCCCCATGGGTGATGTTTGCCTGCACATGGCCAAAGGTATGTCTTATTTGCACTGCACTGTTTGCCTCACCCAATCTATGTTGCTATGGGACACAAGCACTACTTTGCCACTGATGTGTTTGTTGTTGTGTGACCAGGAATCATCCATGCTGTTTGGCAGTTGCAGCTTTTTCCATGACAACACTTACCTTTTGGTCACTGTGATGATGGGGGTTTAGACCCCATTGCCACAATGTTCAATTGGGCTTCAGCTATGGACCCCACACTTACATTTTGGTCACTGTGATGATGGGGGTTTAGACCCCATTGCCACAATGTTCAAAATGTGCTTCAACTATGGACCCCACACTTACCTTTTGGTCACTGTGATGATGGGGGTTTAGACCCCATTGCCACAATGTTCAATTGGGCTTCAGCTATGGACCCCACACTTACATTTTGGTCACTGTGATGATGGGTGTTTAGACCCCATTGCCACAATGTTCAGAATGTGCTTCAACTATGGACCCCACATTTACCTTTTGGTCACTGTGATGATGGGGGTTTAGACCCCATTGCCACAATGTTCAATTGGGCTTCAGCTATGGACCCCACACTTACATTTTGGTCACTGTGATGATGGGGGTTTAGACCCCATTGCCACAATGTTCAAAATGTGCTTCAACTATGGACCCCACACTTACCTTTTGGTCACTGTGATGATGGGGGTTTAGACCCCATTGCCACAATGTTCAAAATGTGCTTCAACTATGGACCCCACACTTACCTTTTGGTCACTGTGATGATGGGGGTTTAGACCCCATTGCCACAATGTTCAATTGGGCTTCAGCTATGGACCCCACACTTACATTTTGGTCACTGTGATGATGGGGGTTTAGACCCCATTGCCACAGTGGTCATGGTCTGCTTGCATTGTGGAGGCCACACACATTTATGTGTGACACACGTGATAGGGGGTCACATTGTATGTTCAATGTCATGTTCAGTGTTGTAGGCATTTGACACAGACTACACACGCTTGTCATGATGTTGGGGTGATGTCTTTTTCTGACATTCCTTGTGTTGGAGTATGCTGGTTGTGTCATGCATTACCCGTCCTATGAGTGGGGATAGTAGTAGTGGTAGGCATCCAGGCCCCCATGAGTAGGGGTGGTGGTAGTGGTAGGCATCCAGGCCCCCATGAGTAGGGGTGGTGGTAGTGGTAGGCATCCAGGCCCCCATGAGTAGGGGTGGTGGTAGTGGTAGGCATCCATCCCCCTATGAGTGGGGATGGTAGTAGTGACAGGCATCCAGGCCCACATGAGTAGGGGTGGTAGGCATCCAGGCACCCCTGAGTAGGGGTGGTGTTAGTGGTAGGCATCCATCCCCTATGAGTGGGGATGGTAGTAGTGACAGGCATCCAGGCCCACATGAGTTGGGGTGGTGGTAGTGATAGGCATCCAGGCCCCCATGAGTAGGGGTGGTGGTAGTGGTAGGCATCCAGGCCCCCATGAGTAGGGGTGGTGGTAGTGGTAGGCATCCATCCCCCTATGAGTGGGGATGGTAGTAGTGGTAGGCATCCAGGCCCCCATGAGTAGGGGTGGTGGTAGTGGTAGGCATCCAGGCCCCCATGAGTAGGGGTGGTGGTAGTGGTAGGCATCCAGGCCCCCATGAGTAGGGGTGGTGGTAGTGGTAGGCATCCAATCCCCATATGAGTGGGGATGGTAGTAGTGACAGGCATCCAGGCCCCCCTGAGTAGGGGTGGTGTTAGTGGTAGGCATCCATCCCCCTATGAGTGGGGATGGTAGTAGTGACAGGCATCCAGTCCCACATGAGTAGGGGTGGTGGTAGTGGTAGGCATTCATCCCCCTATGAGTGGGGATGGTAGTAGTGACAGGTATCCAGGCCCACATGAGTAGGGGTGGTGGTAGTGGTAGCCATCAGGCCCCTATGGGTGTGTATGGCATTGGTGATAGCCATCCCGCCCCTATGGTTCTGCTGTTGCTAGTGTACGTCATTTCTGCATCCCTATGTGTGTGTGACATATGTCGGGTGCGTGTCGTTTGTTTGTGTTGTGGGTGTTTGACTTACCGTCTGCGCCGTACGCGTCCGTACCGGTTCCGGTAATAGATGTAGAGTATTGGTAGGACCTGCGCGATGGGATTCATGGTTGGGTCGTCTCGTTCGGGTTTCTCGTGGCTTCGACTCGTACTCGTCGCTGGCTTGTTCGTCTCGTAGCCGTGGATCGTCTTGTGGCGCGAATCGGAGCTTATGTACAGCTCTCCCGGATGCTCTGATGTGCCGGACGTAGCGACGGGTTCGGCGCGTACGGAAGGCGCATCATACTAGTCCGGCCGGAAGGTGCTGTATATTTGGTTCCGTGCGACTCGATTCGGCGTTTACGGATCCGGCTCGGGCGGGGAACAGGAGCTGGAATGGGTAAGTACGGCTCGCTCGGAATCTGTGCTGTTATGCGCATCGTACTTGCTCGTTCGGACAACTGTTCGAATCGGTCGGGAAACACGCGTTCGGCTTGGTTTTTTTCCGGACGAATAGTGTTAGGTGCGCTTCCGACCGAGATCGGAATCGACCCCATAGTCTTTAGTCTGCTTTGTTAAATCAGGCCACCAATAGCGTTGTTTCAATAAAGAAACAGTCGCCGTAACTCCTGCATGTGCAGAACCTATCCCTTTGTGTGCTGCTAGAATTAAACCTAACCTACGATCCATGTTTGGAATTACTCTATCCCCCACTCCAGGAATCTGAGCAAATGGAATGTTATTGGCATCTAACTTGTAGGAGTACTTGAGTGGAAACCTTTTGGTACTGCTTTGCTGTTTTTGCGTGAAGCAATGACAGCCACCATAATCTCACCGTCTATTCTCGTTTTAGAACGAGTGATTGCAGCTACGGAAGCCGTGCGTACAGCCCCCTTTGCGGCTTCATCAGCCAATGAATTCCCTTCAACGTGAACGCCATCACGCTGATGACTCAGTGTATGTATCATGTGAGCTCTCGATAGTTCGGTTTTCAACTCCACTACCTGTTCCCATAGCATTTTATGCTTAATTGTGCCACCTTTTGCATCTTTGAACCCGTTTTGAACCCAGTGCTGCATTATATGATTTTACACAGTAAAATGAATCGCACACAATTAGTGTGGGGAATTCTCGATCCGTATTTACCAGTGCCAGTATCAAGGCTTTCAACTCTGCCAGCTGTGCCGTGCAGTCTCCTAGAGATTGCGTTTTTGTGCAACTTGGGTGGAACTTTCCATCCCGCATGCGACCTTTAACGATTGCGCATGCTGCGCTATATTGTTGCTTACTTCCTATGGCCGGTTGAGCTGATCCGTCAGTGTAAATTATATATTCATACTGATCTAGAGGCATTATTTCGTTTGGTAGAGGATATTCTTGTTCGTATTTCAGAAATGCTTGTGTCTTTAAATTTGGGTCGTACCTGTATTCCACATCTGTTGCAGTGAGAGAATTAGCCCACTGTATCCATCTTGGATGCAAGGCTTTAGCGTTAGGAACGCTTGCTTTTGTCGCAGCCTCTAAGGCTGGAACTGGAGTCACTACTATTATTCGTTTCCCCTGAGCCAGTGCTCTTTCTCTCACTACCGCAGTTTGTACTGCTGTCAGAATCTTTTCTGTTGATGCGAAGCGCATCTCAGCATTTGTGTACAAATGTGATTTATTTGCTATTGGTACTGTTTCACCTTCATTATATGTTAGATAGGTGTACCCAGAATGACCCGCAACTATACGGATCACCAGGTTGCGTACGTTAACGTGGGTCTGTACGTGTTTGGAAGCTATCATGTCAACCTGTAAGGAACGAAGGATATCTGTGTGTTCCTGTGTCCATTGTCTTACTGAAAAATCAGGTTTTATTAAATCGTAGAAAGGTTTTACTCTTTCTGCGTAATCTAAAATGTAT
The DNA here is from genome assembly GCA_963921515.1 of Calotriton arnoldi. Classification (NCBI taxonomy): domain Eukaryota; kingdom Metazoa; phylum Chordata; class Amphibia; order Caudata; family Salamandridae; genus Calotriton; species Calotriton arnoldi. The sequence continues at coordinate 745,594 of CAWUFW010008199.1, read as the reverse complement.
GTTCTACCAAAATTTAGGAATCCCAAGATTGATTGTAAATTTTTCAATGATTTTGGAGGTTGGAGCAGCACTCATTTTCAAAAAATTTGGCTGACAGGCTTTTCCCTTCACTCGAAAGCTCATATCCTAACAATAAGACACTGAGGTGGGCAATGTTTGATTTTTTAAAGTTGAATTTGTAGCCCTCAGATGCAAATCCCAACATTATGGTGTTCACTCTGTTCAAGTGCTCCTCTAGGTCATCGTCGTTAGATAAATATCATCCACATAGGACAATGAATCTTCATCCAAATTTTGAAGTAACTCAGTTACTCTGGCCGAAAACAACCCCGGGCTGTTTTTTATACCCTTGGGGGAGTCAACAAAATTGACGCTGGGACCCTAGCGCTGAGAATTCTGTTAGATACCTGCTTTCAGGTGCTATATTTTGGCAGAAAAATCCATTTGAGATATCAAGTGGCGTTTTATATTTTTTTCTCACAACGTCATTCATTAATGCGGCACTGTGTGCATTTTGGACTGCAAAAGTCTTTGTGCAAGTGTTTAAATGTCTGTACTCTAAAACCAAACGATATGAATTGTCAGGTTTCATGACCGGAAACAAAGGATTATTCATTGATGAGGTGCAATTTTCGATCACCCCTTGGTATTCAAGTTGATCTAAGATCTCCCTGACCTGTTTTTTATCTTCTTGCTTTATTGGATACTGCCTCGGTGCAGCTGGAGTATTTTTTAAAGGAATTATGTGGTGGGTTGAATCCTCATCCCATCCTACATGGTTTTTGTATAATGCAGGGGCTTGGGCTACTGCCCACTCCTGTGCATATGTGTGTTTTAGGTGCCTGGGAATATGGTCTGAGAATGCCGGTAAAATTACTGTTTCTACTTTAGAGCAATCCATGATGAATGCTGGTGGCCAATCTTGTTCAGCTAACAAAATGTCATAGCCAAATGACAGATTCTCCCAAAAGAGACCTCTAACTGTCCTACATTTGTCCCCCTCCATTTGGAGTGTTATTTCATATAACTTATGCGGGACACTTACCCTAGTATCGGGCTTCTCTACCGTGATATAATCATTCAAGTCCACTGTCACCAGAAATTCCATCAGGTTCTGGCGAGCTATTGTTACTTCTGCCGCACTGTCTAGCATCGTCAGAGCCCATTCCCCATTCAGTAGTCGAGTCCTCAGAATTCTGGGCATGTCTGATCTTTAGACCTGCAACCTTTTTCTTTTTGAACTGTGGTTTTGGTTTGGCTCTATCTTCTTTTTTGGAAGTATATTCTTGAGTGTTCTGCTTGTCTCTGGACTTTGTATGCTCTTCTTGTCTGCCTGATCGTCCTTCCCTCTCTGAGTTTTTCGATGAACCCTGAAAGGAACGAGAGGAACGTGTATCAGTATCCTGATACCTGTCAGGTTTCCTAATATTATCCCTATTCCTAAGGTTATACCTCTTTTCGGAGGGCTAATGGTGGAGGATATCTACCTCTGGATTGAAATCTGTTTTCTTTAAAGTTTTGTTGTTTTTTATTGTCCCACTTCTTTTTTGTTGAAGCAGGTGTCTGCTTGGAAGTGGCCTTTTCAGGACTGCCCATTATTTGTGGTTTTTAAGCTTTCCCACCCAAACTGTCTCTGCCTAATTCTGCATATGCAGTTTCAATTATTTTCGATAGTTCGTGTTCCTGTTCTAAAGGACTGAACTCCCTTAGGCGTTGGCGGATAGCCACTGAAGCTGCTTTCCCTTTAATATTAGCTAATATTATGGCTGATACCTGGGCATAGTTACCTAGTAACTTCATCCCTAAGTTCAGAGCAGGCTCTGCTCCGTACTCGTTTTGTATCTGTCTCAATACGTCTGGTACTACTGCTAATGACGGGATACCATGAGTTCAGGTATAAATGGCAGCAAAGACTGTACCCCAAGTGGTACAATCCTCGATTTGTGGTGTTATCCCCATGGGCAAGCAGATTGTTAGCATTCTGTGTTTTTCATACGGGGTAGTATTCGGGAATACTGCCTCTAGCTGTGTTATTTTTTGAGCTACCCAGAATGGCATTTGTTCACGTTTTGTGGACATTTTACCCATCACCGCGTGTAATGTTTGTGGTGTGATTTTAGTTGCTGTACTCTGAGTTTGAGTTCCATTTGTTGCAACCATTGCTGGTTGGACTGTAAGTGTCCTCATGACGAATTGCGTCAAGTTTCTGTAGATTTTTATTAATTCTATGTGTTGTGTGAGTAAGTCTCCTGGTGACATTGTTTCAATGTCGGGATGTGGTGTGTAGGCCGCTAATATTGGCCATGTTGCCCCTTCTCTTCCGAGCGGGCCGAGTCTCACTCTTCTTCTTATATGGGGTAGGACGCCTTTAAACCACATAACTTTTCCTGTTATATGAGCGGAACCTCAATGTCCTCAAACGGACAATATTCCGCTGGTGCATCTCCTTCTGTGTAGGAGTGAAATGATTTTTGTTCTTGCATTTGCTGCTGGGAATGTAACCCACGAATAAAATACCTCTGTTCTATATGATTCGTGTGCCTCAATCATGAAAGCTACTATGCCACCCCTGGCTGTTACACCATGCGCAAGTAGTTTCAGGGTGACTGTATTTCTCAAATTCTCTGCAATCGGAATTGCATCTGCATTTTCTTCTTCATCTGAGAGGTGCAAACTATGCACAACCTACCCCGCGTTTTCCATGTCTTCAGTCATTTTTCTTTATTTATTTTTTTAGAGGAAGAAGATTTTCAAGGAAACTAAGATAATGTGTTTATGCACAATTTTAGGAACACTGTGTCCTTCAAGCTTGATTAACCAACAGCCAATAAATAGGATTTTTTAGCCTACTCAGCTGTGGCGGAGTTTGTGCCCACCCACTCCAGACGTCTCTGGTGTTTTGTGAGTAGGGGTCTCTGAGAATAGCACAACTGAACTACTCAAATACTACTGTTAAATAAGTACCCAACCAACGTTGGCGGCGCCATGTCGTGTAGTTCCTATATAACCTATACAGGATCTGCGCGTTTGGATAACATAAACTGTGGGATTGGTGGCAGACTGATTCCGTGCACCCCCACCGGGTATGTTAGCCTGTCTGTATCAGCTAGCTCACAGTGCCACTATAATCTCCTCTTACCAAGGAGAGAATAGATTCTGGCAACCTCAGAACATAACAACCCTGATCCCTCAGAATCGTGGAAACAATATACTACCTTTCGCTCAGTCACTCGTGCTCACTTAGTTTGTCTCAGAGAGATACACAGAATAAACAGGTTTGGCGTTTTCAATAAGGATTTATTGAACAGTTGTTATTCTAGCGTAGAATAGATGAGCTGTAACAACCATTAGACAGTAGCAGAGATATATGATTAGAAGTACTACGAAAGTAAAGGGATGGTAAAGTTCTACCATCTTGCAGTAATCATGAATATATACAAGTACATGAAACACATGATAAACCATGCGTACTCCTACGATGCCTCTCTAACTAGATGTACCTTAATGTACCTAGCATCTGTGTAGGTGTTATGCCAAGAATCCCTCTACGATCTAGTCAACCCCATTACCTGGGAATGAGAGAAAATGGGACCCCGTCCTGGTCTCGAGTTGGACACCCCACGAGGGATGTTAGACCACTGTGGGCTGGAGTGTCTGCATGCAGGAACCTCAGCGTCTATGATCAGTGTGTCAGCCGGGAAGTCTCGGTCTCCTCTCCCCTTCTAAGCAAGATGTGATGTATATATACCCATAGGTCTCCCCAGGGGTCCTACCTTGCTGTGTTACTGTGTCGGCCTAAAGGATGACGTCGGGCCTGAACTTTATACAGAGATATTATACAGGAGATGTTAGTCCTGCTGTGCTTCCAAGAAGCCTCATGCATAATGTATGAGATTCGAACTAGTGGGAAACCCGCATTCTGAATGCAGTGTCGTATCTAGGTAAAAGGTCAGTACCTAAGAACCGTTATGTATGTAATGTAGAGAAGAATATAGGTGAAAGGTTGCAATGTTGCCTGCGCCTATATAGGGTACCTATTTGGAATATAACAACACGATTCTGCCCTCCTGCTGCTGAGCCAAGCTTGAGCAGGGGAAGGCAGAACAATAGGCATCCTGTCACAGGGAGGTGTGACCACCTCCCAAACAGGATTTAGTGTATTGGGGCAGGGTGGGAACGCTTGCCAGCGCCACTCAGTCTGCATGTGGGGCACATTTGGTGTCCCCATGCATAGTCCAGTCCAGTCCAGTCTTAGCTTCATATTCCCCACATCCAGACATTGCTGCTTTTTCAGCAGCAGGAATGAATACACTCTACAGAGATTTAGTAAAATTGTACAGAAATCTTACTCAATACATAATGAGAACGTTGACAGTCCAACCTGTTCAGTCTGCTTAGGCTGCACAACCTCAGTTAGCTATTACAGATATTAACCCCCAAATGCTGAACGCCGTTATGGGAAAGATTCCCTCCATCCGGGAGCATATCCCATTCTGGATAGCACAGAAAACAACACCGCTTGAAGAAGTTTTACCACTTACGGGGCTGCAGGAAAAACACAGAATACTAACACTTTCATTGCCAATCGGGATGGCTCCCCCAATAGAATATTGTGTCACTTGGGGTACAATTTTCGCTGCTGTTTATACCAAAACACATGGTACCCCTTCAATAGCAGTTATACCAGACGTACTGAAACGAATACAAAATTAGTATGGGGTAGAGCCTACCCTAGATCTAGGGATAAAATTGATAGGCAATTTTGCCCAGATTTCTGCCATTATGTTAAGTAACATAAAGGGGGAGGCAGCAGCAGTGGCTATACGCCAACGCCTGAGGGAATCGCTCCTGCACAGCAGGAGCGAGAATTGCCTAAGTTTATCGAAGAAACATATGCTTCACTAGGTAGAGATAATGTAGGAACCAGACCTGGGAAACCGATAGTTAAGAGCAATTCTGAAAAAGATAACTCTAAGCAAGCACCCAATTCTTTAAAGAAGAAATGGATTAATTAACAACAACAACAAAAAACACAATCACTTGGTGCGTCTCCTCAACAGGAACACACCGAGAGAAAATACAATTTGAGAAACCGTGACAATATTAGGAAGCCTGGCAGGTATCAAGACACTGATACATGTTCCTGTCATTCCTTTCAGGAGTCATCCGATAAGGGAGACACATCGCGCTTCGGACTACATCATTAAACAGGAAGACAAACAAAAGACTTCTAAACCACCATTTAAAAGGAAGAAGGTAGCTGGGATTAAAATTAGAAATGCCCAGGCTACTGAGGACTCTGCTCTGAATGGGAAATGGGCAGTGATGATTCTAGCCAGCGCGGCAGAAGTCACAATAACTCGCCTGAACCTGATGGATTATCTGGCGGCAGTAGCACTGAGTGAGCATATCACAGAGGAAACACCTGATACATGGGTAAGTGTCCCACATCGTTTCTACGAAATAATGCTCCAAATGATGGGGGACCTATCCAGGCAAGTAAAGGGTCTCTTTTGGGAGAACCTGACCTATGGTTACAACAATCTTTTGGCCGAAAAAGATTAGCCACCTGATTTCATTGAGGATTGCCCAATGGGGAAAGAAGTTATTTTTTCTGCTTTCTCCGATCTCGTACCAGAATCAGTTAAAAATTCATACGCGCAGGAGTGGGCGTTAGCACTAGCTCCTGCACTTTACCACAATCATGTTGGGTGGGATGATGAGTCACCTCATCATGAAATCCCATTAAAATTGATTCCTCAACCACAGACACAATACCCAATAAAGCATGAAGCAAAGAAACAAGTCAGGGAGACCCTAGATCAACTTGAGTACCAGCGTGTGATAGAGAATTGCACCTCACCTATGAATAATCCCTTACTTCCCGTAATGAAACCAGATAATTCATATCATCTAGTCTTAGATTACAGACATTTAAACGCAGCTACACGTACATTTGCAGTACAAAATGCCCAAAGTGCCGCACTGATGAATAACATTGTGCGGAAAAAATATAAGACAACACTAGACATCTCAAATGGATTTTCCTGCCAAATATAGCACCTGGAGCAGGTATTTGACAGCATTTTCAGTGCTAGGTTCTCAATGCCAATTTTGTCGATGACCCCAGGGGTATAAAATGTTTTCAGACAGGGTAACAGAGTTACTTCAAAATTGTGATGAGGAGGAATTGTCCTATGTGGATGACATCTATCTGATGGACGATGAATTAATGGAACACTTGGCTAGAGTGAACCACGTAATCCTTGGGTTTACTCACCTGAATTGCAAATTTAATTTAAAAAAATAAAAAATTGCCCACCTCAGTGTCCTATTTCTAGGGTACGGGTGGTCAAGTGAAGGAAAAAGCCTGGCGGCACAGTTTTTAGAAAAATGTGTACTGCTCCAACCTCCAACGACTCTGAAAAGACTACAATTCAATTTAGGATTTTTAAATTTTGGCAGGACATACATTTTGGATTACGCAGAAAGGGCGAAACCTTTCAACGACTTAATTAGACCAGATTTTTTTAGTGCATCATTGGACACAGGAACATACAGATATTCTGCATTCCATACCAGCTGACATGATAGCTTCTAAATATTTACATAAACGTGTTCACACCACTAACCTGGTGATCCGCGTAGTCACTGGACCAACTGGGTACACATATATCACTTTTAATGAAGGCAATACGGTACCAATTGCATACAAATTACATTTGTACACGAACTCTGAAATGAGTTTTTTGCACCAACTGAAAAGATACTCACAGCGGTACAGACTGCTGTAGTGAGAGAGAGAGCACTAGTGCAAGGGAAGCGCATAATTGTTGTGACCCCAGTACCGACCCTAAAGGCTGTTACAAAAGCAAGCATCCCAAATGCTAAAGCATTACATCCAAAATGGATTCAATGGGCTAACTCTCTCACTGCAACAGATGTAGATTACAGATTTGACTCTATATTACAAACACATGCATTCTTGCAATATGAACAAGAATATCCTTTGCCAAATGAAATTATGCCTCTAGATCGATATGAATGTATCATTTATACTGATGGTCCTGCCCAGCCAGCCGTAGGAACAAAACAGCAATATTCTACAGCCTGCGCAATTGTAAAAGGCGCATGATTGCAAAAAAAGTTATGTCCTGGAAAAACACACACTCGCTCTCTAGGTGACTGTACGGCGCATCTGGCAGAACTGAAAGCTCTGATACTGGCACTACAAAATACAGATCATGAATTCCCCACACTAATTGTGTGTGATTCATTTTACTGTGTCCAGTCCTATAACAAATATTTACATTATTGGGGCCAGAATGGATTTAGGCATTCCAAAGGTTGCACAACAAAGCACAAAATGCTTTGTGAGCAAGTGGCAAAGCTGAAAAAAGGCCTGCCATGGGCTCATGTCATTCATACATTGAGTCATCAACATGTTGACGTTCAGGTTGAAGGGAATTTGATGGCGGATGAAGACACCAAGGCAACAGTTCTTACTGCTGCCGTTGCTGCAATAACTTGCTCAAGAACGAGGATAGACGGAACAACTATGGTGGCAGTTAATGCCACACGCAATGGAACCGCCCTGCCAAAAAGCTTTCCACTCAAGTACTCCTACAAGTTAGACGCACAAAACATTCCGTATGCTCAAATTCCTGAAGTGGGGGATAGAGTTATACCAAACATTGATCACAGATTAGGACTGATACAAGCTGCACATGAGGGTCTGGGTCTGCTCAAACAGGGATTACTGCTATAGTTTCATTACTGAAGCACTGCTATTGGCGGTCAGGTCCATCAAAACAGACCAAGGACTTTGTCCTTAAATGTGACATCTGCCAGCAGATGAAAGGCTCCACCGTGCACGTCCAGCACAGACACCTCTACTGATCTCAGACAAGCCTTTGGCTTGTGTTTATCTGGACCACTGCGGCCCCTTACAAGAAGATGAAGCTTGCAAGTACATCTTGGTGGCCGTGGATTCATGCTCCAGATTCCTGTGGCTGCAGCGCTCGGCTGACGCCCAAACTGTTATAAAGGATTTGCGAGTCTTTATTGGGACATACGCAATTGGCACACTGCATTCCAACCAGGGTCCGGCTTTTAGCTCTCTGGCTTACAAAGAAGCAATGGGACATTTGAGTGTGACCTTGCGGTACTCCTCCCCCATCATACTGAGAGAAATTCAGTAGTCGAGAGGAAAAACTGTGACTTAAAGCAATCCTTAACAGCAAGGGTAATAGGCTTGGGTGGCAGTTTGGTCAATCATCTACATGGAGTCCAGAGAGCACTTAACAACATGCCAAGAAAATCCCTAGGGGGTCTTACACATTATGAACTCCTATTTGGTGTGAGAATGTGGGTACCAGACCTCGATAGTGTCAACACAGTGGCGACTGAAACACCATTTGACATCAATGAACGCTTGACTGTTTTACAGGAACTCAATGAATTCCGGGCTTTACAAAGCAACATCCAAGTAAAAAGAATCGGAACTGGGGAAGGGAAGGTAGTCTTGGCAAGACCTGGGGACCTGGTGAGAGTAAAGATAGTGGACAAAAAAGAATTTGGGCCAGAACTGTACTTCTTCCGCCCCTTGCCGGTTGTCGAGACATAAGGTTTGTCTCAATTGATCTGGTCAATCCACACTATGTGGCAGATTCTCAACAGTAGACCACGTGGGCTCCTGGGTAGCCACTGCACTCCTCTCGCTACTGTACAGGAAGTTCAGATGGAAGCTTTAATAATGACTGAAGACTCCACTCTCCAAAGAGAAGCTGTAAACAACAATGAAATGATACTTATCCCTGTTGAAACAACTACAACTGTACAATCAACGAGTAAAGAAATTTCAATTTGAAAAATTGACGATGTCTATGTAAACATGCCACAGATCGAGTCATCTACGAGTTCTACAAAACCTGCTGAGTTGCCAAGAATAGACCGGACGGCATCTGGCTACTTGTGCATTATGATGATTTCTCATTGGATCCAAGTGGACCTGAACTGCCAACACCGCCTCTCCCTTTCAAGCTACGAATGTATGCTATCCATCCCCGGTTGAAAAAAACTTACTTTGTTGTTCCCTGGATACTTCTCTGGATTACAATTGGATTACTTTTCCTGGTACTTTTCCTTTTCCTGGTACTTCAGATCGGTTTGGCAACTGTCTTTTTCCTACTTCTGAATGGACCAGAAGGCTCCACAGTAAAACTTATGAACTTGGTTCTTATACCACATTCATCATCGCACCGTGAACTGAGGGACCTGTCCCTGGTGAACATTACAACAGTTCTAGTTCCTGAAGGAATTGTATGGGACAGGGTATCGTATGATGTATATGGTCCTACGGAACTTTTACAAATTCCTTATTAGTTTAAAATTTCTTTAAATGGCATCATCACCTCTAGTACTTTATTTGAAGATTGGGACATTGAAACTGCATAATTTGCTTGCAGATCTAGAGCAATCAGCTGCATTTTCTAATGTTGAATTGTATGTTTGATACAAGTAATAATGGATTCAAAAACAACAGTTGATGGACAGAATGCAGAACAATGTCATACATTCACCCCAGTACAGAGATCTGGGCCTAAATCCATCATTTCTTTGCTCACCATGCCATTCCAGTTTGGACCCAGCAATATGCAAATCAGTCTTGACCCTGTGCCTCATGGGAACAGTCCAGCCCGAACTGCCAAGCCAGGTCCTCCCTGGACTGGAACCAAGCATCCTAGGACCGGTTTTGGGGTTTCACCCCTCTTCAGCCAGGATAGCTTGATTCCAGTGGCATGGAGAACACGGGACCCACGTCTGGGCATACCCGTCCCACTCAGGGTGACAAATGCAAAAACAACAGTTGATGGACAGAATGCAGAACAATGTCATACATTCACCCCAGTACAGAGATCTGGGCCTAAATCCATCGTTTCTTTGCTCACCATGACATTCCAGTTTGGACCCAGCCATATGCAAATCAGTCTTGACCCTGTGCCTCATGGGAATCAATCAATCAATCAATCAATCACAGAATTTGTAGAGCGCACTACTTACCCGCGAGGGTCTAAAGGCGCTGGGGAGAGGGAAGGGGGTTGGGATGCTGCTACTGGTCGAACAGCCAGGTCTTGAGTAGCCTCCTGAAGGTCAGCAGGTCTTGGGTCTGTCGTAGGCTTAGTGGAAGGGTGTTCCAGGTCTTGGCGGCGAGGTGTGAGAAGGATCTGCCGCCGGTGGTTGTTCTTCGAATGCGAGGGACGGTGGCGAGGGAGAGGTCGGCGGAGTGGAGCTGGCGGTTGGGGACGTAGAAGAAGAGTTGTCTGTTGAGGTAGGCTGGGCCAGTTTTGTGGAGTGCCTTGTGTGCGTGGATGAGGAGTTTGAAGGTGATCCTCCTGTCGACGGGGAGCCAGTGCTGGTTCCTCAAGTGGGGGGTGATTTGGCTGTGGCGTGGTACGTCGAGGATCAGTCGTGCGGAGGCGTTTTGTATGCGTTGCAGTCGCTTGATGAGCTTGGCCGGGGCTCCCGCGTAGAGGGCGTTCCCATAGTCCAGTCTGCTACTGACGAGGGCCTGGGTGACTGTTCTTCTTGTGTCTGTCGGGATCCACCTGTAGATCTTGCGAAGCATGCGGAGGGTGTTGAAGCAGGAGGAGGAGACTGCGTTGACTTGCTTGGCCATGGAGAGCGTTGAGTCGAGGATGACTCCCAGGTTGCGTGCGTGGTCGGTGGGTGCCGGGGCTGCTCCCAGCGTCGTTGGCCACCAGGAGTCGTCCCAGGCTGAGGGGTTGGAGCCAAGGATGAGGACCTCCGTTTTGTCCGTGTTCAGCTTTAGTCGGCTGATCTTCATCCAATTGGCGACGGCCTTCATTCCTTCATGGAGATTGGATTTGGCGGCGAGGGGGTCCTTGGTGAGGGAGAGGATCAGTTGAGTGTCGTCGGCGTAGGAGATAATGTTGAGGTCGTGGTGTCTGGCGATGCGTGCGAGCGGGGCCATGTAGATGTTGAACAGTGTTGGGCTGAGGGACGATCCCTGGGGTACGCCGCAGATGATCTCGGAGGCTTCGGATCGGAAAGGTGGGAGGCGGACTCTCTGGGTTCTGCCGTCGAGGAAGGAGGTGGTCCATTCCAGGGCCTTGTCTCGGATCCCTGCGTTGTGGAGGCGTGCGCGTAGAGTGCGGTGGCAGACAGTGTCGAAGGCGGCGGAGAGCTCCAGCAGGATGAGGGCTGCGGTCTCACCATTGTCCAGCAGGATCCTGATGTCGTCGGTGGCGGCGATGAGGGCAGTCTCAGTGCTGTGGTTGCTGCGGAACCCCGATTGGGATGGGTCCAGGATGCTGTTTTCTTCGAGGTATCGGGTTAACTGTTTGTTGACGATCTTCTCGATGACCTTGGCTGGGAAGGGAAGCAGAGAGATGGGCCGGAAGTTCTTGAGGTCTCTCGGGTCCGCCTTGGGTTTTTTGAGTAGGGCGTTGATCTCTGCGTGTTTCCAGCTCTCTGGGAAGGTCGCGGTCTCGAAGGAGAGATTGATGATGTTGCACAGGTGGGGTGCGATGGAGCTGCTGGCTTTGTTGAAGATGTGGTGCGGGAAAGGGTCTGACGGGGAGCCGGAGTGTATTGTGCTCATGGTCTTGATGGTGTCCTCGATGTTCACGCTGGTCCAGGCTGGCAGGGGGTCGTGGTCGATGGTGTGTGGCGGGTCTGGTGCATCGATCTTAGTTGGGGCTGTCTGGGTGTTGAAGCTGTCGTGGATGTCGGCGATCTTGCGGTGAAAGAAGGTGGCGAGGGAATCGCACAGGGGTTGCGACGGCGGGATGTCGTTGGTGTTGGAGCTGGGATTGGAGAGTTCCTTCACGATGTTGAAAAGCTCCTTGCTGTTGTGTGCGTTGTTGTCAAGGCGCTCTTTGAAGGAGATTCTCTTGGCGGACCTGATGAGGTGGTGGTGGTTACGGATGGCGTCTTTGTGGGCTGCGTGGCTGTCCGGTGTCTTATCACTGTGCCATTTCTTCTCTAGTTTCCGGCAGGTACGCTTGGAAGCTAGGAGTTCCGAGGTGAACCAGCTGGCTCTTTTGGTGGTGTCGCTGTAGGTGAGCTTTTTCAGCGGGGCGAGGGTGTTGGCACAGTCGTCCATCCATTGTCTGAGGTTGGGAACAGTCCAGCCCGAACTGCCAAGCCAGGTCCTCCCCCGACTGGAAACAAGCATCCTAGGACCGGTTTCGGGGTTTCACTCCTCTTCAGCCAGGATAGCTTGATTCCAGTGGCATGGAGAGCACGGGACCCACGTCTGGGCATACCCGTCCCACTCGGGGTGACAAATGCAAAAACAACAGTTGATGGACAGAATGCTGAACAATGTCATACATTCACCCCAGTACAGAGATCAGGGCCTAAATCCATTGTTTCTTTGCTCACCATGCCATTCCAGTTTGGACCCAGCCATATGCAAATCAGTCTTGACCCTGTGCCTCATGGGCACAGTCCAGCCCGAACTGCCAAGCCAGGTTCTCCCTGGACTGGAAACAAGCATCCTAGGACCGGTTTGGGGTTTTACCCCTCTTCAGCCAGGATAGCTTGATTCCAGTGGCATGGAGAGCACGGGACCCACGTCTGGGCACACCCGTCCCACTCGGGGTGACAAATGCAAAAACAACAGTTGATGGACAGAATGCAGAACAATGTCATACATTTACCCCAGTACAGAGATCTGGGCCTAAATCCATCGTTTCTTTGCTCTCCATGCCATTCCAGTTTGGACCCAGCCATATGCAAATCAGTCCTGACCCTGTGCCTCATGGGAACAGTCCAGCCCGAACTGCCAAGCCAGGTCCTCCCTGGACTGGAAACAAGCATCCTAGGACCGGTTTCGGGGTTTCACCCCTCTTCAGCCAGGATAGCTTGATTCCAGTGGCATGGAGAGCACGGGAGCCACGTCTGGGCATACCCTGCCAACTTAGAGCAAACACAAGGAGATGATAGACGGAGCGCTGAAACTTTTGGCAGTTCGGGCTGGACTGTTCCCATGAGGCACAGGGTCAAGACTGATTTGCATACAGCTGTGTCTGAACTGGGGTGGCAAAGTGAGCTAAAGAACGATGATGGATTCAACCCAGATCTGTGACTGGGGGTGAGTGTCTGAAATGTTTCAGTGCTCCGTCCATCATCTCCTTGTGTTTGCTTTGTTTGCCCTAAGTTGGCAGGGTATGCCCAGACGTTGGTCCCTTGCTCACTTTGCCACTGGATTCAAGCTAGCCTGGCTGATGAGGGCTGTTAGCCCGAAACCGGTCCCAGGATGCTTGTTTCTGGTCCAGGGAAGATATGGCTTGGCAGTTCGGGCAGGACTGTTCCCATGAGGCACAGGGTCAAGACTGATTTGCATATAGCTGTGTCTGAACTGGGATGCCAAAGTGAGCTAAAGAACGATGATGGATTCAACCCAGATCTGTGACTGGGGGTGAGTGTCTGAATTGTTTCAGTGCTCCGTCCATCATCTCCTTGTGTTTACAAGTAATTATGGAGACATGTTTTGTTTTCAGCATTATGGTCACCATTTTTTACATAAAGCTAGTGTCCTGGGTACTGTTTATTATTACACACAATGGGAACACTGCCCAACACCGCTGGAACGTAGTTCAAAGACTTTTGCACAAAGGTTTGCTATTTTTCAAGTTTTTGGGTCATCGGACCCAGCCTTGTACTATTGTAGGCTTGCACCTACACCTCCAAAGAAAAATATGCTTACAAGCATCAAGCTGATATACTCTGCTTCCTTTATTTCCCAACTGTCTAAACAGGGTTTCGACATTTGAAAAGACACCATAGACAAAAAATCTGTCTGGGGTCAAACGATTGGCAGGTTCATGGAACAGAGGCTTTTTTAGAGCATGTCTCATACCACATCAAATGATTTTCCTGAACAAAACAGTGCAACAAACTTCATGCCTTGGTATAGCATAAATTAAGGATTTAAACACACCGTGTATTCCCGCATTCTCACGTTTTGAGAATTGGCAGCAATTAAAACACTTCAGTGAGGATACCCAAGATACCATGATCTGTAATGGTTCTTTCAATTCATCCGACCCCAATTGGAGGGGATGGTTGGTTTGGCCGACAGACAAAATGGGTGTCAATCTAGATTCCTGGGTAATACCAAAGGATTTAGTATCAATAGGCCTGATCAGCGATATGTACAAACAGAACATTCGTGGGTGGTGACGTCATATAGTGTTGGCTAAAGACCTCAACACTTTCCCAGGTGAAGCAACACTTGTCCCTTCTTTCTGATGACATGGATCTCAGGGATTTTTCATTAGGTTCCCGGAACCCACGTCAATCAATCAATCAATCAATCAATCATGTCACTTATAAAGCGCACTACATACCCGCGAGGGTCTCAAGGCGCTGGGGGAAGCGGGGGGTGGTGCTGCTACTGATCGAAGAGCCAGGTCTTGAGGAGTCTTCTGAAGGCCAGTAGGTCTTGGGTCTGTCGGAGGTTGGTGGGGAGGGTGTTCCAGGTCTTGGCGGCGAGGTGGGAGAAGGATCTGCCGCCGGCGGTCGTTTTCCGGATGCGGGGGACTGTGGCGAGGGCGAGGCTGGTCGAGCGGAGCTGGCGGGTGGGGGTGTAGAAGCTGAGTCGTCTGTTGAGGTAGGCTGGTCCGGAGTTGTGGAGTGCTTTGTGTGCGTGGGTGAGGAGCTTGAAGGTTATCCTCTTGTTGACAGGGAGCCAGTGCAGGTCTCTCAGGTGGGGTGTGATGTGGCTGCGTCGGGGGATGTCGAGGATAAGACGTGCAGAGGCGTTCTGGATGCGTTGCAGCCGTCTCAGGAGCTTAGCCGTCATTCCTGCGTAGAGGGCGTTTCCGTAGTCCAGCCTGCTGGTGACGAGGGCCTGGGTGACTGTTTTTCTTGTTTCGGTGGGGATCCACTTGAAGATCCTGCGGAGCATTCGGAGGATGTTGAAGCGCTTTTTGTACGGTACATACAACGAGCTGTGGAAGACTTCTCAACAGGAAGCTGCTGAGAGATTGCGCAAGATAGACAGTGTTAACTTAGAAAAGGCTTTGGCAGTGGTTGACAATAATATGACCACATTGTCATCCAGAATTTATTCACTGGGCAACATAGTGTCTTCCACAATTGACATAATACAATAAGACATGTCTATTTTACGACATGGACAGTCACAATTAAGGACAATCGTAATACTAAGCTGGACGTTACAAACGTTACGCTCTGGCCACGTGCCATAGCGTTACATCAACAGCACAAATCTGCTTTTGACATACGATCTAACAGAAAGACAGATAATGATGGCATGTAGAGATGCGAAGTATACCACGTTGCACATTGAAAAATTAGACCAATTACCTTTCACCGTGGCTGAGACACCATCCACTGACCGGATAATCCATGGTTACATCGCCCTGCCGGTCACCACTTTCTAATTCCAATATTGTCTCCAATACTAGCAGGTAGGCAGCTATGAAGCGCTAGGGGAAGGTTATGTGCATGAGTATCGGGAATTACCATTCAGGTTCAGATGCAGGAATGGGGACACAGAAGTTTTTCTAAGTGGCTCAGACTGTGAAGATGCTTTAAGTGGATCCTTGGTTTGCAAAAACATTTCTCTCCATGGGCCATGCAATACTTCGGTAGCGAACATGTCTTGTTATCTGAAGGGTTCTCCAGCTGCCATGATTCATCCTGTGTTCAAGCTGCTCTCGAATGGGAGCTATTTGATGCTGAATGATCAAGGTTGCTGCAGAATGGAACCGGGCATCACATATCTAGTGACAGTTAATTTCATTGTGACTTGTACACAAGTACTGTTTCCATCTGCCTGCACAGTTAGGAAGGCAGAGCTATGGCCTTCGATACATGTTTCCAACATACAGTTTCATTCTCTGAGCAAACTGACAGCCATGCTTTTTCAAAAGGGTGTGGCCTTAACTTCAGCCAGAGAGACGTTTGGTCTCCATTTGCAAAGTTCTCTTCTGAGATACAGACACTACTCCATACTAACTTCCCGTTGCATTTTGGGGAGCTGGTCCATCGTATCTTTAACATGTCTGATACGAAAGGAATAGTGCACTTTTTTAAATGTATTGGCTCTGGTCTGGTTCGCACCTTTCAGACGATTTTCGAGTTATACCATCTTTCATACACTCCGTGTTAGGAAGCATTTTTGGAGGGCTCCCTCTTGTCCTGCTCATTGTGGCGGAAATCCTGATTTTATTTTTTCTGCTCTGCAATGGACATCCCAGTTCAACCCGGAATGGAGACATCACTGCTGGTGCTGCGTTGCCATGAGCACATGGTATACTGCTTCGGCACACCTTGGCTTCAAGAATTGAACAAGCATTGGTTCTTATCCTTCAGGCCTGTCTGGCTTGACTGCATACAACCTGTCTTCCACTGTCTGCTTTGCAGCCACAAATGTGTCCTGGATATATGTCTCGGATAAGAACTGGTTGCACCACCGGACATTGAAGTACTGATGGACT
Organism: Calotriton arnoldi; assembly: GCA_963921515.1. Taxonomy (NCBI): domain Eukaryota; kingdom Metazoa; phylum Chordata; class Amphibia; order Caudata; family Salamandridae; genus Calotriton; species Calotriton arnoldi. Next base: position 729,098 of record CAWUFW010008199.1, on the reverse strand, counting down.
CCTTAAAGGCCCATGCGTATTGTTGTCCCCAGCATATTCCATTGATAATGAATGCATTCTTAGAGCCACACTTGGATGCTTCAGCTCCTAGTGATTTGAACAGCGGCTCTGCAGATCACTTATGGATAAAAATACCTCCCTCAGCAGCTGCTGTGGGAATTGGATGGAATCACCTTTGCTCCAAAAACCTGCTTCGAGGTGCACCTCTGGGATCGTCGTCTGTCATTGTGGGCAACAGTAATGTTGCGTCTACCACTCGGAACACATAAACAATTGGCTTCTTCTGTGGAGCAGGACGGAGCACCAAGCAAAGCAAGACACCGCGGATGCGGTGAGACTGACGCTAGCAGGTACTAGTGGGACTGCGACTTTTTAGCACATTGTCCTAGAGGGTGGCGTGCAGGTACGACGGACTACAGCAGCCACCTGGTATGAGTGACCAACAAGCAAGGTGTTATAGGGTCCCACACTTGCCCTGATGAAGTTGCCGGAATAACAGTAGGCAACGAAACATGTTGGCCCAGATGGTTATGAATGGCCAATTAGATGCCGTTTTTAAATGAGGACACTTACTGCATTGAATAAATTCCTGTTGCAAGTAAGCGGTACCTCTTTTTAATTGAGGATTGCATCTCCTCTTTTGTGTTGTGTGTGGGATACGGTAGGCACGCAGTGATTTCTTGCACTGACTGTGTCATCCTTTGTCACTCATTTTCTCATAGATTTCTCAGGATAGAGGAATCTCTTCACTTTCACCTTTTTTCTTTTTTTCACTTGGAAAGCTAGCGATGATGATAAGTGTGGGCATACTGGTAAATATATGCCAGCAGCCCCCCTTGGTGTTACTACCGTGAGGTACTCCCCATTCTTTCACATATTTTCACAAAGTTATGTGGTGAGACAAAAATTAGTTTTTGTTTTATGTTTGTTGGAAACTGTGGTACATGACGAAATTGGATATTAAATTATGAACAGTAGGACATACAGGTAAGTTATAATTGTACTGCCGTGTAAGGGGAACTTATACCCCTGGTCCTTGGAATTATAAAATACTGTTCTGAGTAGGTCAGGTCTTATTGAATTATATTGTTGAGTGGGGCGCGACCTGACTACTTACCCCTTGGTGCTCCTGTTTGTTATTTGATGTTCTTCTGTGTGGGAACAATTTGGCCTATTTATTAAACAAAATGAACCAAAATAGCTTTTGCCTTTTTCTCTCTCTAGGCACCATGGCTTTCTGAGTGCTTGGGTTCTCAAATGATATAATGATTTAAAGGCTTTTTAAAAATACTTTAAATTGAACCCCGCTTTTAGATGCTTTTTAAGAATATTTTTAGAATTGTCTGCTGGATTTTTAGATAGCTTTTAGATATCGACCCTTAGCATGAGAAGTGGGTGTTATATTCCCAAACTAGGCTCATGTAGCGAAGCAACTTATTTCTTACATTGTCCTTACAATAACTGTTAGACCTAGCACTGTTGGCGTGGGTCTCCCTTCCATTTTTTTGCTGTTGCCTCATGTGTTTTTGCTGGTTATAGATGCTTTGGGCACTGTGCCACTGCTGTTCAGTGCCACAGTGCAAGTGCTCCCTATGTTAAATTGGTGTATGGATTAGTGGTTCCATGATCGGTTGATTTGATTCACTGTCAGACCCTAGTACAGTGCACTGGTTGTGCCCAGGGCTTGTGACTCAAATGCCGCTGGTGGGCTTGCAGCACTGGTTGTGCCTCCCACAGAAGCAGCCTGTAAAAGCGTGTCTCAGGTCTGCCATTGCCGAGCCTGTGTGCAGTCTGGTACTGCCATGTTGACTGGGCAAGTGCACCCACTTGCCAGTCCCCAAACCTTCCCTTTTCTGCATATCAGTCACCCCTATGGTAGGCCCAAGGGCAGGGTGCGTTGTAAGGATAAGGTAGGACATGCCCTGGTGTGTGTGGCATGTCCTAATAGTGAATTGCAGCCATTTTCGTTTTTCACTATTGCAAGGCTACCTGTTCCCCATAGGCCAGAATGGGCAGTTTGATTATTACCTCTTATAATCCTAACTGACCCAGGGAACATGGTAGAAAAACGAATTTAGTATGCCTGAACTCAGAATGATAAAATACATCTTTTTGTGAAGTGGGTTTTAACATTCTGTGTTTGAAAATACCACTTTTAGAAAGTAGGTATTTTCTTGCCTAACTATCCAAGCCTGCCTCTGCTAGGTTGTGTATTCCTTGTCTGGAGTTTGAGTGACAGGGGCTGGGGGATTCCAGGAGACAGGGTGAGTCAGCACAGGGCTGAATAGAGAGATCTGCATGGAGATGGGTGGGAGGAGTTGCACCTGGGACCTGAATAGGGCTGTGCCTTCCCTCCACAATGCTGGCTCCACCTCCTGTGGTGTGTCTGATGTCCCTGCCCTGCACTGTGAAAGGAAAGAAGGAGTCTTGTCAACAAAGTGCTCCAGGACTGACCAGAACTGGTTTGGACTAGGCAAAGGCCTCTCTGCCTTCAGAGAACAAAGAGAAACTGTGTATAAAAAGGGGGACCCAGACCCCAGAACTTTAGATCACTTTTGGGAAACAAGAAGAAACCTTTGCTGAGGAGAGGAACCAGAGAGACTGAGGAGAGACTATCCCTAAGCTGAAGTGCTGCTTGGGGGTTTGGCCTGCAGTGGTTGCCTGACTGTCAAAGAAAGGAGAAAGGAACTTTGTGTGTACTTTAATCAACTTGTGAAGGATCTCCAAGGGCTTGAGAAAGAGCTTGCCTCCTGCTGAAGTCTCAGGGACAACAGACTTCACCAACCAGCTCCCCAAGAGTCTTTCTGGAAAGTGCCTGCTGCTGTGCTGGACTTTCTGAGGGACTGCGTGTCGCAAGGAGCTGGAAGCGCGACTCACGAAGAAGAAGCATCGCCGCCGAAGCGCCTTGCATCGCCGAAGAGAAGGATCGACGTCGCATCAGATGCCGCCGCATCAACGGAGAAGAGTGTCGCCGCCGCTGCCGCATCGTTGCCAAAGCACCTCGCATCACCGGAGAAGAGGACCGATGTCGCATCAGACGCCGCCGCATCACCGGGAAGCGTGTCGCAGGGACTGTCGCGGCTCAGAAGAACCATTGAGTCGCCGCACGGCCGTCGCATCGTTGCCGAAGCGCCTTGCATCGCCGGAGAAGAGGATTGACGTCGCATCAGACGCCGCCGCATCACCAGGATGCGTGTCTCAGGGCCTGTCGCGGCTCAGAAGAATCGTTGAGTCGCCGCATGGCCGTTGGGCGTGCACGCATCGTGTCGCATCAAGAAGAAGATGCCATCTTTGTTCATTGCACCGGATCTTCATCGCATCACGGCATTGCTGGTCGCATCGCCACGTAAGCGCAGTAAGAAACCGATGCATCACCTCCCCACGCAGAGAAGAACCGACGCATCCCCTGCGCATCAGTAGGGACCCGACGCATCATCGTTCTTCCGTGTAAGGAACCACGCATTACCTTCCCTGCAACACTTTCGTTGTATAGCGTTACGCATCCTAAGGTACATTGAACTCAAAATGTCGCATTTACTATCTAAAGAGAACTGAGCTAATTCTACCATTTTTGAAGTACAGTATTGTGGATTTTTGTCGGTTGTAGTCTTGTGGTAAATCTATATAAAAGATACTTATTTTTAATATACAACTTGTGTGGTGTCCATCTGTAGTGTTGTCACTTGATTACTGTATGTGTTCACAAATGCTTTACACACTGCCTCTGAGATAAGCCTGTCTGCTCGTGCCAAACTACCAAGTGGGTGAGCAGGGGTTATTTTAGGAGTGTACCCCCTTACCCTGACTAGACGCAAGGGTCCCTAAAGGTACCTACCTCTGCCAACTAGAGACCCCCAAATCTAACAATAACATTTTCAGCTGTGACCTTTTACACAGATTTGCGTGCACGAAAATCCTAGATTAGTTTACCAGAAACTAAACTTGTTTACACATCTAGCTTCGCACAGTATCACAACACCCTGAACATCATGTACAAGGTGTCGTTTCGCACTATGTACAAATGTCTTCTCTATCTTCATCCACGGGGCAACAGCTCTATCTACATATACATAACATCACTAATCTACACGCACATCGCAAGGCTGCTTTCTATTATAAAAGATGAGCATCCCGATAGATTAGCAGAGGAGGCACTCCAGCTGACACCAGAGGTCCATGCTTGCTGAGAAATCACCACGCAGCATTCTGACATCTTGTGAGGAGTGTCCAGTTCGGGACCAAGACGGGGTCCTTTATTCTCTCCCACCAGGTAATGGGGTTGGATCGTCCCTTGGGGGGATTCTTGTTTCCACACCTACATATACTCTAGGTACACTTAGAGTAGGGTTCACATAGAAGGAGTACGTTTGATTACTGCCTTGTTTTATATGCCGGCATAAATACATTGTTTTAGCACCATGGTAGAACTATATCTACTATTCACGCTTTTGGTGCTTGTAATCACTTTTATCTGCTTCTGTCTATTAATCATTGCAGCACATGTATACAAGAATAACGTTGGTTCAATAACTATATTGAAAACGTCCCATTGTGTATTATCTGTATACTTCTCTGAGAATACGTGAGCACTAGTGACTGAAGGAAAAGTTCGGTACTGTTTCCACGATCCCTGAGGGTTCAGAGTTGTCAGATTCAGTAGTTGCTTGAAACCATTTGCTCCCTGGTAGGTTAGGGGGCTTACGGTGGCACTGTGAGCTAGATGGTCTATAGACCAACATATTCTGCAGGGATGTCCGGAATCAGTCTTGGCACCAAGCCCCTAGTTTATGTTGTCCACACAATGTGCAGATCCTACGGATTAGAGGTACTACATGACACTCCTTGACTGTATGAGCAGCCTCGGATTGATCCAGATTGTCCACGACCCTACACACACCGCAGGATACATGCCTGGACCCCATTTTCACCTACAGCAACCGTGTCAAATACAGCCAAGTCACACAATTCACATAGACGATCACTCCATCATCCACTCCAGCATCTCCAGTCCCAACACTACCACCCTCAAGACGACCAGCGCCTCTGCCGTACGTAGAACAAGTTCTCAAAGGCCAGCTGGATAGTGGCCCTAATTACCTCCAACCCTGCTGCCGCCACGAACCTTGAAAAGGGAGTGAAGAAATTCAATGCCTGAATCATCAATTGCGCCGACCGCTTCGTCCCCATCAAGAGCAACATCCAGAAAAGAATCCTACAAAAAGGCCAGCTGGTACACCCAAGAACTCAGAACAGCGACACAAGACAGGAAATAGCTGGAGAGGAGATGGCGCACCAGCAAAGATACTTCCAACAGGGCAGCCTTCAAGACCTCCCTCAACCTCTACCATCGCCTGCTGAGGGCAATAAAGAAGACAGCCCTAGCCACACGCATTGAAACCAACACCAGCAACACCAAGGAACTTTTCAACATTGTTAAGGAATTCTCCAACTCGGCTGCCAGCAAAAACATCACCCCGACTTCTTCCACAACAAGATTGTAACCATATATAGAAACCTCGAACCCCAACCCACACCTACAGACTTTCTCAACAGATACACCACACAAACAACTGACACGTACCACATATTGACCATCTGGAACTTCCTCTCCACCCAGGACACCACCTCCACCATGAAATCCATCCACTCGGGAGCTCCCATAGACCCATGCTTGCACCACATCTTCAACCTCAGCAACCAAAGATCGGCCAGGAACTCACCACCCTGTTTACCACCTCTATCACCACCGCAACATTTCCCGATGCCTGGAAACATGCCGAAGTCAGACCACTACTCAAAAAACCCACCGTCGACCCCAGCAAACTCAATTACTATCTCTCTGCTCCCATTCCAAGGGAAGGTACTCGAAAAGATCATCAACAAGCAACTCATGACACACCTGCAGCAGACACAGCTACTCAAAGCCTCCAAGTCTGGCTTCCGCAGCAATCACAGCCTTAAAACCTCCCTAATTTGAGCCACTGGTGAAATCCAAACCCTCCTGGGCCTAGTAGAAATCACAGCTCTGATCCTCCTCGACATCTCAGCAGGTTTTAACACCCTATCCCACCACATGCTGATCGAAAGATGCCACATTGACATCCAAGGGGACGCGCTCAGATGGATCACCTCCTTCCTCACCGGACAAACCCCGAGGATCCACCTCCCACCTTTCACCTCCGAACACAAGAAGATCACCTACGGTGTCCCCCAGGGCTCATCCCTCTGCCCCATACCCTACCATGCACATATGACCCTGCTGGCCATGGTCTCAACATAATTTACTATGCAGACGACACCCAACTCTTCCTCTTACACACCGACGACCTCACCACCACTAGAACCAACTTCCACAGATGCATGACAAGCATCATCGGCTGGATGAAAAACTGCCTGCCGCTGAACACAGACATGAAGGAAGTACTGATTTTCAGCAAAGCAGCAACACATGGAACAACTCCTGGTGGCCATCCGGCCTAGGACCTGCTTCCACTGTCTCTGACCACGCCAGTAACCTCAAAATCATCATTGATAACAGTCTCACCATGAAATCACAGATCTTCAAGTGGCTACCCCTACACATGAGACGCACCGTGCCACAGGCCCTCTATGTAGGAATCGCCGCACACCACCTACAGAGACTTCAGACCGTACAGAATGCTTCAGCCAGACTCATCCTCTGCCTTACATGACAAACTCACATCCCATCCACCTCAGGCATCTCCACTGGCTTCCCGTACAGAAGAAATGCCAATTCAAGCTGCTGGCCCATGCACACAAGGCTCTACAGAACCAAGGACCTGCCTACATTAATCACAGCCTTAACTTCCACCAACTGCTCCACCTTCCTCTCATTTGCCCATACTCCAGCATCTATTGAAACGAAAGTGGAGGACGCTCCTTCTCTTGCATCGCAGGAGAGACCTGGAACACCTTCTCCACGCAACTCCGAACCATCACCTTACTACCAGAATTGCAAATGGCACTACCGACCTGGCTGTTCGAATAAGCCTCCGGGACCTGCAAGCGCCTGCATACCCGTTTGAGTGGTTAGCAACCCTTTATAAATCCTGATTAATTGATGTTTTCCAAGATATGGGAGTACAGTCTTTAAACGGGAGGCACACATTCCATTTTAATATAGCAGTTATTTCCCAAGATGGAATTCTGCCTGCAGCTACACATTTGTCTCTCTGGGGCTGTTTCCATGCATTATGGATATTCAAACGCAAAATGCTTGAAAATGATCATGATCCTCAAATCTTAATGGTTCCTATGCGGGATTCTCTGTTACATAGACCAGCATATATAAGTGTACAGAGTGACCATAAAACTTTTAAAAGTATTAAGTTGCCATATGGTGAACCACCACTAATACCACTCCCAACACCACCACCAATATCAGAGGCCACCAATGATTCCACCACCAACTCCAATACCATCAAAACCACCGCTACCAATAACACACCTCCAATTCCACATGAATACTGATACCACCACTATAATATAAATAGTATAAGGCCACCACCAATGCCATTCCACTACTAACATCACTACCACTAACAGTAGAGCTGATCCAGCGGTGTACTAACAGCAGATACTCCACTACCATATATTCACCTGGGCCCATATAACTACTCTGCACACAAAACACCAAGTAGACCACTGGGAAAAACTTCAGTTTATGATTTTCATACTTCAAGATCTAGTTATTTCTTTTCCCTAACTAAACCTTTCACTGATCAATTAGTTCTTTCCTCTGGTCAATGGACCATTAGTTGGAACTAGTTGATGGTGATAATTAACATAACTTATATATATTACTCGATTAAAATGAAATAATCACAGACTCAGGAAGTTTTAAAACCTTTATCTAAATTAGTTGCATGTGAACCATCTCAAACGTTTCAGTAAAAACACCCTCATTCGCAAGAGTGTCAATTCAATCAAATTTCAAATAAAACATTAGAAATTCAGATCCACACAATAACTATGCTCAGAAAGAAGAGGACAGCGAGAGAAGAACATCTATAAATACGATGAATTTATAATTACCAAGTATGGTGTGAAGACCAACCCCCTGGCCAAAGGGCTGGTAAGGGTCCCCGGGATAGATCAGGAGACAAAGACTTCAGGACAGGAATCAGGACAGGATACTTCACCTCTCTAAATACCGACGACTGCGTCGCAGCCCTCTCTGACACTCTCTTCCTCCTCGTGGTTCTTTCGTGATCTTCTTTCTAACCCAATTAAGTTAAGTAGATGGTTCTGCATTCGATTCTCTTCATCAGCGTCTCACAGCTTCAGCACCACCCCCAGCACCGACAGCATCTCGAGCTCTGCATCGCCTCAGCCGAAAAGCTCTGTGTCAGCTCCCAATAAGCGCTCTCTCCATAAGCTCTCTCTCTAACTAACTAAACTACCTCAATTATACCTTTTCATTACCGAGTACCACCCATTAATGTTTCAATATTGTAAAACGCTAACTTCTGATTGGTCAGGCGAGGGGGGATGATCGTCACACCATGCTTACATTTCACTTATTTCTTTAAACCATTGTATTCAAACCCCTCCCCTCAAACTTTATTAAATCATTTCCTTTCCCATACATCTCCAAACTTTATTAATACAAAATGTTGCGATATTATGAATAAAGCTCCTTCATATGAACTCTTCACCCTCATGTTCCCAGGGCACATCTTCGCTGGCCTTGGACGCGTGACAAGTCCTTACTCATCTTTTTCGTATTCTCTCTAGTACGCATGCGTAGGGTCAAGTCAGTCAGCTCGATTCAGACAAGTGTAGAGGGCCCAAATGCGCACTAATAATAAAGTCAAAAGAAGAAATGTTATTTTAAAAAATAAATGGTTTCACTGTACACCTCCAACCTCTACTCTAACCCATTCTATTTATTATTACCCTTTCTGCATTTGCGTTAGTATAAACTTATATTCTATTTCAGCCAAGCAGGTGCCATGCATGTGAGCTTTCAAGCGGCCATTTTATTGTCCATTGCGCAGGTGCAAGATTTTCCCTTCAAGCATTAGTAAGTCATGCTACGTAGATGCAGCAGACGCATGCGCAGTAAAGATCCCTTGTTAAAGTGCGTTTTAGTCCTTCGTTCATGTTATTGCAGTTGGTAAACACATAGGCAAGCTTCACTGTCCTGCGTGTCTGTTTCTAAATACGAATTATTAATTACAAACACGTTGTTAGTAAATCGTTAATGAGTTAAACGAAAGGATTGGTTCCGAGCAAGTCTCTTTTACGAGTCCTTGCTCCATCAGAGCCACCACCACCAGTACCAAGCATTGAGAAAGCAAATAGGTCTGACTGTAATATGCTACTGCGTGGAAACATAATTTCTGCATGCCTATGTTTATACTGTGAAGTCTTACATAGAACAGATATGCCCGGATGTGGGGCCAATGCTCTCTGTGCCACTCAGTCCAAATCCGGCCAAACAGGTCTAGGGTTGCTTCAGTTTCAGTTCAGAGGGACTTTTTCTACTGGAACAGGTCCAAGACTGATATGCATACGGCTGGGTCTTCACTGAGGTGACATGGTGGGCAAAAGAACTATGGACACGCTTAGTGTGACAGGTATGCCGAGACGTGGAATCCATGCTCCTTGTGCCACTAGAACCAAACTGTACCTTACTCACAAAGCCCAAATAGACGGATATGGGCCTGGGCTGCTTATGTTCTGGTTCAGTGGGGACCTGGCCTGGCAGTTTGATCTAGACTGCCTATTGGAGCAAGACCAAAACTGATTTGCATAATGATGGCTATTGTCTGAGTTGGCACGGTGGGCAACAAAACAATTGACTAGGATGCAGACCCAATAATGATAAGTGGCTGAGATTAAATCAAGCATTCCACTCATCACTATTTTGTATTTGTCACTGCAACACCCTAAGAGCCAAGACTGGTCAGATGTGGTTCACTGGAATCAATCTGCACTCTACTGGCAAAGCCTAAATAAGCTGAAATGAGTGTTGCCAGATTGGGCTATTTCCCACTCAAATGGGCGATATTTTCCCCATTTGTGCAGGATATAACTCTCCTGTCGGGCTGCACAAATTTGGGCTCATTTGCCTGTGTGTGCACAAAATGTTTGGATGCGGCGGCACTGCCAGGGAAAACGTTCCTCAGGCCCCGGTATGCACATTAACAGCCCTGTCAGTCATCGATAGTGTGAAAGCACTACCTGTGACGGCCCTGCTTCATGCTGCTGGCCTGCACCCAGAGTGCTTGGACCAATGTGGTCACATGGGGCAGGCCTGTTATCATTTCTCTTTTCGTTATTTTTGGCCCGTGGTCTGGCACTGACACTGTGCATTGCTGTCTGAGAGGCAAGTTCAGCTTCTTGGCCCATTCAGCACCGTGCTGCTGCTCTGCTGAGCCTGAGAGCCAGAGTGTGCCCAGTAATTTCTGGGGACAAGAACAACGGTAAGATAGGTCTCCTACATGGTTATCTTGCTGGAGAGATCGATGTTTTCTCTAGTCACAGTTTTACCTGCCATAAGGTAGTGCAGAGTGTTAATGTGGCTGCCGCAAAACCCAACTTGTAGGGTTGCCACTTTTCTCATGGAAACATTTGCACGCTTTAAGATGATTCTGCAGAGGCCCAGGCCTGACAGTTAAATAGAACTTTACATGCAATCCCATGTACTCATTTTCAACATGGCTTTTCTGTCTTTTTATATACTACTTGTCAGTCATGGATCGTTATGGCAGCTCTACAACACATTTTAAAGTGCTTTCTTGCAATATTTACTGTTTAATGTATGTTTGGATGAGGGGACTTTTGGCGACTGTGTACCAGCTGCGACCTTAAAATACTGGTCATGTCGGTAAAAAGCAGGCCAGGCGGCAACCCCACTTGTTACATGCAGATTTGAACTGTATGTGGATCACTTAGGTGGGTTGTCGCTTTTGTCAGGGGATCTCAATATTACTTGAAGTTGATGGGTTACATTCCTTCCAATATAGCTCAGCGAGATAGGAACAGGCATCAATGAGCCAGGCGAGCAACGCCCATAATTCGTAAATGGGCCTGGGTTGGTTGAACTGCAGCTCGAGAGACATTGCTTCAGCACATGCGCCCTACAAGGCTACCCAGAGGAAACGATGAAGTCAACTTGGACGTCGTCCAAGGCCGTGACCTGGTGGCCAACTCTATTGCACCCACGATGTTCCTACAGAAAAGAAACAATTTATATAAACATTGTATTAAACCTTGTCGTGAGACGGGTGGGAAATAAAGCAAATGTATTAATTGTGAGGGGCGGTATTTTAAAACAATGGGCTTAAAGAAATTGAACTAAATTGACATGGTGTGAGGATCAACCCCCTGTCCCCGTCCAATCAAAAGTAGTGGGCCCATAATTTTGAAACATTAATGGGAGGTACATGGGTGTAGAAGGGTATAATAGATATAGAATTAACTAATTAGTTAGAGAGAAGGAGTTCGAGATCAGGTGTTGGTGCTCGACGAGCTGATCGATTGCAGACTGAACCACTGTCCAGAGAGGTCCTGAGGTGGGGGCGGCGGACTCCATTAGAAGGAAGACACAGGAGAATCGAGGAGAAGCGAAGTATCAGAGAGGGGAACGACGCTGGCGTCGTTGATAGAAAGGTTACCTGTCCTGTTCTGAATCGGGTCCGGAGGTCTTAGATCTTCATCTTTCTTGGGACCTATCTTTCCAACTCCTTGGCCAAGGGGTTTGGTTTCTCTCACCTTTAGGTAAATATAAACGCAACCTTTAGTTGTGCTGCTGTCTCTATCTTCTTCTTTCTGAGGAACCGTCATTGATCGATAATTGATTATTATGCTTCATCCTTGATATACGATTAAGTATCATGTGGTTCTGTATTTTACTCTGCTAAAACTTTAGATAAACCTTTTAAAACTTCTTGACTCAGTGATTATTTTAGAATTCATGAATTATAATGAATGTCACTCATTTTAAACTTCCCAATTAATCAAAGGGTCCATTGGTAAGTCATTACTCTTCAATCAGAAAAGTAATTGGTAGCAGGGATATTGATAAAGAGTACAACTGACCCACCAGCTGAAATTGCTAGCGTAGTATGAATGAATGGGCCCAGGTGAGTATTCGGTGTATGAATGCTTGTTGCTAGTAACCCGCTGCATCAGTTTTCTGGCTATCAGAGGATGGTTTTGGTTGTACTTTGTTAATTGGGTAATGAGAATTTTATTTTTAAACTAACATCCGTTTGTTCAAGAGTTTTGTTTTATGTTGTCCAGAATTCCCTGGGGAAAATTGAATAGCGGATGGTAAGTGGAAGCCATACTGCAGTGAGGTTATCTGTCAGGAAGAAATAGTACTGAAAAGTTAAGCAGGGCTATCAGTACTTGTTAGGGACTCTATGTATGTGAGTGATAGCAAAGGAATACGCTGGTAAATTTGATGTTATATCACCTAGAAAGGGTAACATTGAAGAAGTAGCAGGTATTTCTGAAGCTTACGTGAAGAGTAAACGGAAGGGTTTTACTCGTAGTGTATGATTAGTAAACGGAAAGGTTTTACTAAGTGTGAGAGAAACTATCTTTTTCAAATATTAGAGAAACTGGCACGATAGCGAATGTTTTATGTTGTTAAAGAATTTTAATAATAAGAAGCGTAGAGAAAATAAAGCTTGCGTACGAATTTGTAAAGGGAGAGTCAGCTGCCGGAGAGGAAGCTGACGTCACAAACGCCGCGCTGGGATTGGTTGGAACAGTGGGCGTGGAACGACTCTTGTAAAGGAGGGGTCAGTAGTCAGGAGTAATACTGACGTCACAGGTGTCGCGCTGGGATTGGTCGAAACAGCGAGGGACAGAAAGGCGCAGATTGTAAAGAAGGGGTCGTCAGAATAGACGTCACAAAAAAAAAACCACGGTAGGATTGGTTCAGAAACAAATGTTAGCTGGAATTTAATTGGTTGTCAGCATAGAAGTCGAAATCCTAGTGGATAGTGGAGATTGTATGTGGAAACGCGATCCGACTTTAACAGGAACTCGTCCGGATAGGAGATTCCTAGGTTTTGCAGAATATAATTTTATACACAGAAATTTACCCAAAATGTACGGAGAAAAGAGAAAAATGTCATTTCTACAAAAGGTTAAGAATTATTTTAAAAAGGACAAACCCATCAAAACTAGAGAAGGAATTATCATTCCACCAGCAAAAACGCCCGCTTCATTCATGATGATGGAGAGAGGTTATCATACTTGCGTATGGTTAGAAAATTGGATAGAATATACAAAAAATTATGGGATATTAGCATTCCCAGAGAATGGTACTTTCAATGGGAGAATTCTTCAAAGTTTGAGATTAAGGATGAATGACTTAGAACCCAGACCAAGATTAACCCAATACGAAGCCTTAGAAGAGTGGGAAACTGAGGCATTCGAACGTGACCGATCCAGAAGTAGTAGGGGCTATCGGGGATTTTTCCCTAGATATCAAAATGAGTCAAGGGACGGTCAGATGAAACATGGAAGAAATATTAAAGAACCCGCCACCATATCAGGAAGGGGCAAGTGGATGCACCCCAAGCGCACCACTATTAAGAACACCATTGGTACCGCAAGTATTGCATAGTCCCCCAGTTAATAGGGTACTTCAGGATAAGGAAAAGGAAGCTAGAGATAAAAACAGAGCAGAATTAATACAGAAAATAACACAGTTGAATGTACATCCTGATTCCCTGACTATACCTGTAACAATTGGTCCAGTGGTTCCCTTATATGGTGACAAAGTAAATTATCCGAAACCATTAGCGATGCCTACACCTGTAGAAATTCCTAAACCCGAACCCTTAATAATTGATGACCAAATCAGTGATTGTGAATCTATGATATCCCTAATGGATTCACCGATTCAAGGATCTGTAAATAGCACTCCTAGAAGAATAACACATGGTTGTTCCAAAGATGTAAACATAGTAACCTCATCGGGAACCAAAAGTGCCACAGTAGTAACGCCAGAAGAATTAGAAAGGTGGGCACAAGGATCAGACAAACAGACTTCACCTCCAAAGATCATGGACATCTACAAATTAAAAGTCGAGTTAGAAGAAATGATAGCAGGAAATGTAGGGGTAGATCTTCTAAATACTTATGATGAAGAAGAACTATTGTTCATATGCAGAAGTATCACAAGAAATGTAAAGATATTTCATGAAAAATTATCAGATTTGGCTTTACAGATGGGAATTGAAATAGGGAAGTCAAAGATATTACAAAAACCCTATAGATCAGATTTTTCTGACAAAGATTTAGAAAACATGAATGCCTCTGGAAGAAAACTACAAGTGAAGGAATTGATGTCAGTCTTGCAAAAATGGGGAGATTTAGATAAATGGAAAGCTAGATGGACAAAGAAAAAGGAAGAGGCACGATACAGTAGAACAACTTCTGAATATTTATTGAAGGAAACAGGGAAAGCAAATCAGATGTACCCGATGCAAGAAGTACCTGGAGGAGGTTATGTTCATGTCCCATGGAGTAGACAGGATATTTTGTCATTTACGAATGATTTTCCAAAGTTGAGAGAGAAACCAATTGAATGGTATAAGCAGGTTGAGAGGTTTGTGAAAGTATCAAAGGTATTGTTGAAGGACTTGGATGGTTTTTTCGACATAGTAGTACCTGCCGATTTGTGGACAGATTGTAAAATTACAGTTGACTGGCCGAGTGAAGAGTATCCTAGAGATGCAAAGACAGGTGCTCCATCAAGTGATGTAATGAAGAAGTATCAGCAGGTAATAACTTACCTGAAAGGGAAAATACCACCAAAAGAAACAGATTGGGTGAAAATAGACAGGACTACCCAAGAAGCCAATGAATCGGTACATGCCTATTATGAACGACTATTAAAGGTGTTCAAACAGTATAGTGGATTTGAGGACATTGGAGATAAAAATATGAGTCAGTTTGTCTACCGATTTGTTTATGGTTTAAAGCCAGAGATTTGTCAAATGATTAAGCAGCACATGTTGTGCTGTCAAGGGAAACCCATTGACGAAATTTTGAAATATGCCAAATATTGTGGAGACGATATTGAAGATAGGCACAAGAAACTGCAAGAGAAAGTGATGTGGGCTCAGGTGAAAATGGCTGAGCGACAGGGAATTAATTTGGATAATCCAAATGATAATCAGGGAAAAGATTCTGGAACGAATGGTGACACAGGAAATGGTGGTAAAGTGAGAGGACGAATGAGCAGAGAAGAGGCTAAAAAGAAATTTCCTTATCATGGATGCGAAAAATTGGGGCATTGGAAGAACGAATGTAAAAAGATTCAAAATAATAATGGCCCAAATCATAATTTATATCCACAGACGCAGAATGACTCACAGCAGGGTGTAAATCCTCAGAGTCAGTTACCACCTGCACCTATACAGGGTAATGTAAGCAGAGCAAAGTACGGTACAGACGTCGGATATCAAGGAGGAAGTGGTAAGAATGATTATGTAACTTCACAGTTTCTTTTACAGGACGACTTTTATCTATGTAACCAATGACGGTGCCTAGGAGAGGGGGAGAAGGAGTGCGTACTTGGCGCATCCTTGCCGGTAGACCAGTCAGGTCCATATGTTGAAGGGAAAGTAAAAGGTAATGATATCACTTTCCTTTTGGACACTGGTGCTACCAGGTCTACTGTGAGAACAGCAGACATTCCAAACCTTCCTCTCTCTGGAGAAGCTATCCAAGTAGTGGGTGTAGCTAATCGTAAAATTAACACACCTCTTACCGAACCAATGGAAGTAAAAATTGGAAATTTTAGAGAAATGCATCAGTTTGTAGTGTGTGATTCCAGTCCAGCAAACTTACTGGGCAGAGATTTATTGTGTAAAATGAATTGCACAATTTTCTGCACACCGGATGGTGTTGCTGTTCAGACCCCGGATAAAGACCATGGGCCTGATTCACAGAACTAACTTACGTCAAAAACGTAAAGTTAGTACTTTTTGGTATTCACAGAATACACTTACTCATTTTGGTATTCACAGAATGAACTTACTCATTTCGGTATTCACAGAAGTTAGTAGTCCTAACTTTAGGACTCCTAAATGCCTTCTGTGAATACCGAAAGTCTTAAAGTTAGATTTTCTCAGTTTAGGAGTAGTAAAGTTAGGAGTCCTAACTTTACTACTCCTAAACTGAGAAAATCCTAACTTCAAGACTTTCGGTATTCACAGAAGGCATTTAGGAGTCCTAAAGTTAGGAGTCCTAACTTTACGACTCCTAAACTGAGAAAAATCGTAACTTCAAGACTTTTGGTATTCACAGAAGGCATTTAGGAGTCCTAAAGTTAGGAGTCCTAACTTTACGACTCCTAAACTGAGAAAAATCCTAACTTCAAGACTTTTGGTATTCACAGAAGGCATTTAGGAGTCCTAAAGTTAGGAGTCCTAACTTTACGACTCCTAAACTGAGAAAAATCCTAACTTCAAGACTTTTGGTATTCACAGAAGGCATTTAGGAGTCCTAAAGTTAGGAGTCCTAACTTTACTACTCCTAAACTGAGAAAAATCCTAACTTCAAGACTTTCGGTATTCACAGAAGGCATTTAGGAGTCCTAAAGTTAGGAGTCCTAACTTTACGACTCCTAAACTGAGAAAAATCCTAACTTCAAGACTTTCGGTATTCACAGAAGGCATTTAGAGTCCTAAAGTTAGGAGTCCTAACTTTACGACTCCTAAACTGAGAAAAATCCTAACTTCAAGACTTTTGGTATTCACAGAAGGCATTTAGGAGTCCTAAAGTTAGGAGTCCTAACTTTACGACTCCTAAACTGAGAAAAATCCTAACTTCAAGACTTTTGGTATTCACAGAAGGCATTTAGGAGTCCTAAAGTTAGGAGTCCTAACTTTACTACTCCTAAACTGAGAAAAATCCTAACTTTAAGACTTTCGGTATTCACAGAAGGCATTTAGGAGTCCTAAAGTTAGGACTACTAACTTCTGTGAATACCGAAATGAGTAAGTTCATTCTGTGAATACCAAAAAGTACTAACTTTACGTTTTTGACGTAAGTTAGTTCTGTGAATCAGGCCCATAGTATATAAAATTATGATTGCAAAACAAGGTACAGAAGTAGATGAGATATTCTCTTTGATAACAAAAGATGAATTACCTGAAGAATTAAGAGCTACAGTAAATTTCAAGGTATGGGATTTCACCGGGAAAGAAGTAGGACTTATGGCCAAAATAGACCCAGTAAAAATAAATGTAAAGGAAGGTGCAATTTTCCCAAATACCAGACAGTACAAAATGAGTGCAGAAGTAAAAGCAGGAGTTGTTGAAGAAATTAACAGAATGGTAACACAAGGCATATTAAAAGAGGTTATGAGTAGCCCTTGTAATTCACCAATTATGGGGTTGAAGAAACCTAGTGGAAAGTATAGGATTGTTCAGGATTTACGCAAAATTAATAAAATTGTGGTACCATGTTGTCCTATAGTGCCAAATCCTGCAGTGATCCTATACCAGATCCCCTGGAGTGCAGAATGGTTTACTGTGATTGATTTATGCCAAGCATTCTTTTCAATACCATTGCACCCGGATATCCAGTATCTTTTTTCATTTAAATTTGAAAACAAAGTCTATGTATGGAATCATATTCCTCAGGGGTACACGGAAAGTCCTTCCATCTTTAATCAAATATTGAAAAAGTGCTTAGAGAAGCTAGTGATGCCAGGAAGTTCAGTCTTAGTGCAGTATATAGATGATCTGCTAGTGGCATCTAACACCAGAGAGGATTGTGTAGTCGACTCCATTGCATTATTAAATCACTTGGCTGAAGAAGTATATAAAGTGTCACCTGAAAAATTACAGTTTTGTACAACAGCAGTTAAGTATTTAGGACACCAAATTGAGAGGGGAAAAAGAAGGATAACCTCTGAAAGAGTAAAATTAATTAAGAAAATGCAAATGCCTGTAACCCAAAGAGAAGTGAGGATGTTCCTTGGAATAGTGGGTTATTGTCGACAATGGATAGTAGGGTTTTCTCTGCTAGCAAAACCATTAATTCAAATGACAAAAAAGAAGGCAAAGGATCCAGTTGAGTAGGATGATGAGAGCGTAGGAGCTTTTGTAAAATTGAGAAGTGCTTTATGTGAAGCACCTGCCTTAGTTATGCCTGACTATACAAGAGGATTCGCATTATTCTGTCATGAAAGGGAAAATTGTGCACTTTTAGTCCTAACTCAGAGACCTGGTTTAGACAGACGTCCTATAGCATATTTTTCTGCTACGTTGGATCCAGTGGCAGCAGCGTTGCCAGGCTGCTTAAAAGCAGTAGCTGCTACATGTTTGAGCATCGAACAAAGTGAATCCATTGTAATGGGACATCCTGTAAAGGTGTTTGTCCCACACTCAGTTATTATTCTGCTGACAAGAACCAGAACTCAGCATCTTACTCCTAGTCGGCTGACTAAATATGAGAGAATAATCTTAGGTGCTGAAAATGTGACTATCGTCAGTTGCACAATAGTAAACCCTGCTACTTTACTACCAGATCCGTATCATGAGGAAGTCAAAGATGATTAAGAGGAACATGATTGTTTACAAGTCACAGAATTATGCACAAAACCACGTCCTGATATACAGGAACAGCCTCTCAGGGATCCAGACAGGGAGCTGTTTGTGGATGGCTCATGCTTAATGCATGAAGATGGCAAATTAAGTGCAGCTTATGCTGTATGTGAATTAACTGGAATAGTCGAAGCATCTTATTTACCAGGAGTCAAGTCTGCACAAGTAGCTGAATTAATTGCTCTGATCAAAGCTTCCAAAATTGGGAAAAATTTAAGAGTAACCATATTTACGGACAGTCAATATGGGTATGGGGTTGTGCATGACTTTGGCCAACTGTGGATGCAGAGGGATTTCATGACTTCTTCAGGATCCCCAATCAAAAATGGACAGTTTGTAAAAGAATTACTGGAAGCAATACAATCACCAAAAGAATTGGCGGTGGTGAAGTGTGCCGCACACCAGTCAGGAGATGACTGGGTGGTAGTCGGCAACAGATATGCAGATCTGGTGGCTCAACATTGTGCCAAAATAGATTGTCAGTAAATAAAAGGGTTGAAAGAATGGGAATCAGCTGCCAACTTATGCTATATGCACCACCTGAAACATGGAATGATGTAAAAAGACTGCAAGATGATGCTGACGAGAATGAAAGAGATGCATGGATAAAAATAGGATGTTCTCGAAGGGCAGACGACGATGTATGGATTTATGCTGATGGCAGACCAGTCATGCCTGACTGTCTGATTTCACAAATGGCCAGAATGTATCATGGAGACACACATGTAGGGAGATATGCCATGATTAGACTCTTCAGACAAAATTGGTATAATCCAAGGTTTAGGGCTGCAGCAGAAAGTCTTTGCCAAAGGTGTTTAACTTGCCAAATGAATAATCCAGGAAGAAAAACAGTAATTGGTTTGGGAAAAATTGGAAAGGCCGAGGGTCCCTTTGTGAGATTACAGCTAGACTTCATACAATTACCCCCATGTAGAGGACTGAAATATGTACTTGTCATAGTGTGTCTGTTTTCAAGGTGGGTGGAGGCTTACCCTACCAGAAGGAATGACAGTATTACAGTTGCAAAACTATTGCTACGAGAACTCATTCCTAGGTTCGGTTTCCCAGTAACTTTGGAATCAGATAGAGGAAGTCACTTCAACAATGATGTAATTCGAATAATCTGTGAAGCATTCCAAATTGAGCAGAAATTGCACTGTGCGTACCGCCCAGAGGCTTCTGGAGTGGTTGAACAAATAAATGGCACAATAAAATCAAGATTGGCAAAAATGTGTGCATCAACATCATTAGATTGGCCAGATGCATTGCCACTTGTTTTAATGGGACTCAGAAGCATTCCTGATAGAAATACCGGATTGAGTCCACATGAAATAATCATGGGAAGAGCAATGAGACAAGCACATGTACCTACAAATAAACTGCTGAACATAACTGATGATATGGTTCTGGATTATTGCAAAGGACTGGCTGACCTAGTGCGTTCTGTCTCTCACCAGGTTGAAGAAGACGCAGTTTCCAGGCAGCCTGAACAAGAGCATGATCTGAACCCCAGAGACTGGGTGGTAGTGAAGCATCACACCAGAGAAACGTGTCTATCACCCAGGTGGGGCGAACCTTGACAGGTTATACTAGTTACGAACACAGCAGTGAAATGTGCAGGATTGCCTAATTGGATTCATGTAAGCCACACCAAAAGGGTGCCAGAGCCTGAAGGACAAAATCCTCAGACAGCGTCAATAACTGAGGAAGCTGAAGGTTGGCCAGCTGAAGAATCCCAGGTGAGACATTCGAGACAAGCTGAGGAAGAACAACCGAGCACAAGTCAGGACTGGATACCAGTGGTTGATATACCAGAGGTTTACAACAGAACAAGAAGCCGAGCAAATTTAGAAGAAATTAGGGAAGACCAGATAGGTGAAGAAGAAGCAGCTCAGGAAGAGGAAAATGAAACAATAAGAGAACCTGAGCAGGACCAGATAAGGAGAGGAAATTGGGCTCAAATCAACAACGAAGCAACAAAATTTGAGCAGGGACAGATAGGTTTAGAAGAATGCGGTCAGGCTGCAGAAGTACAAAGTGCAATAAGCCCTGATCAGGACCAGTTAGAACTAGAAAAATACGTTCAGGGAGAAGAAAATCACGAAAACCCCAAGCATGAAGACGTAAATCCTGAACAAGGTCAGTTGCTAGAAACTCACATTGGAGCAACCGAAGAAAAACCAATAAGACCTGAAAAAGAACAAATAGAAGAAGAAACTGAGAATGAAGAAAAACAAACTGTGCCACAACCTGAAAATAAAAGAACTTCTGAAGAAGAAATAAGAAGTGAAGGGACAGTGCAAACAAAGAAGGCCAGAAAAGGTGATCATTGGCCTAGTGTCATTAAAAGAGTAAAATACCATATAAAAACCAGAAGTGAAGATCCGGAACAAGTAAATGAAGTAACAAGCCTAACGGGACAAACAAGTGGAATTGAAAAACGAAAAAGCAAAAGACTGAAACTTGTGAACGATAAATTTAAAGGTCCTGATTGGACTTATTATAATCCTTGAAGACTACGAAAGTTCAGAATCAAGTGAAAGTGGTGACGAAGGAACAAGTGCAGAACTGACTTATGACAAAGAAATAAAACCACCTTGATATCGTTTAAAGACTTAAAAATAAAGATAAGAAGAGAAATCTTCCTTGTCAAAAATGCCTGACGACAGAGTTTCTGGGAGACCGAAACGGAAATGTTGTAAAAGATGCTGTGCTATATGCATATGTAGTCTGGTAGTGGTGCTTATAGTATGGTTAGTTGTGATCGTAGCAATTCCTTACCTTCTGATAATGGATAAAAAGATTTACAACGCAACGAAGGGAAGGATAGATAACTTGAAAAGTAATAGAGTAAAATTAGAAGCAGAAGATGAACCAGAGTTTCATCATGAGGTAATAGATAACGACACTAGTTTGAATGTTTTCACAAAATTATTGTTTCAATATGTAGATACCATGGAAGTTAGTAATTGTTACGTCTGTATGAAGTTACCCGAATCAGTAGCAGAAGGATTAACATACCATCATTTACCATTAACTTATGGCATATCATGTAGTGTATTGACTAGTTTATTTTATAGAACAGGGAGACTTCAGTATTATTATTCAAATATAGATGTGATATTTTCTGAGGTTCCGATTCGAAAGAGTATGAATCCAGTGCTTAGTAGTCAAGATGCACAGTTTATGGGAGAATTTTTCTTAACAATGAAATCGATAGATATAACACGTGCACATAGAAGCAATCTAACATGTTCGTTACATGAAAAAGAACAGATATTTTTGAATTTAGTAGAAAATAGAAGACAAGATTTCCAAAAGAAAGCATCTGAGCATAAGGCTCATCTGCCACCTTGGGCTGAGAAAGAGGGTAGTTACACACCTGGCAAGGCTCAAGCTGCTATGGCTCTGGAGTTTGTAAAGACGGGGAAAATTTGTCTACATAGGTTAAAGACTGATTATAACAATGTTTTCATCGGTACCAGTGAATGTGAACATAATTTCTTAATTCTTGGAGGTTGGGGACTAAAGGGAGGAACAGATTCAGTTTTTCCTGGAATCTATTATGTGTGTGGGAATAAGGCTTACTTTAGGCTTCTTGCACGGTGGTATGGATGTTGTTATTTTGGAATAGTTTTTCCAAAAATATACCACGTAAAAAGAAACACTGGGAGCAATGAAAATAATAGTGAATTAACACGTAGTAAAAGAGCTAGTTTTTCTGAAATTGTAGGTGATATATTTGGTGCATTGATACCTTCAGTGGGAATCATTCTGAACTCAAGGAAAATATGTAAATTATTTACAGTGGTTGATCGTTTATCAACGGAACCTGCTGGAGGATTTTTAATGATTAATGCGGAGATGGTTGCAATTAGATCTATGGTTATGCAAAATCGACTTGCTCTTGATATAATATTGGCAAAAGAGGGCGGAGTCTGTAAATTATTGAAGACGAAACATTGTTGCATGTACATACCTGACAAAAGTGAAGAAATTGGAACATATATACAGAATATAACAAAACTTGAGAATGAACTAAAACCACTGGAAGTTGATGATGTATGGGAAAGAGTGACAAATAGTATTACGTCAATTGGTACCTGGTTTGCTAATGTAGGGAAAGGACTTATAGGTAAAATATTAGTACCCTTAGCAGGGATAGCAATAATAGTATTGTTGATAATAATATGGTGCAAATGTTGTAGAAAGAATGAGATGTATAGAGTGACAGGAAAAGGAAAGAAACGAAAATTTGATGAAATTGAACTAGAAGATTTGAAAAGTGAATTATACAAGAAACTAAAAGGAGACATTAAAAATAGAAAGTGTAAGAATGAAGCTGGGACAATTTTATGCTAAAAGTTGGCATCTGGTTGTGGGTAGTATTTTGATGGCTCAGAAACGCCATCAGAGAGGGGATTGATGGAGCAAGAACTCACAATGAGACTTGCTCGTAAGCAATCCTCTCACAGTATTAATTATTAATCTTTGTAATGTCGTTATTAACAGATGCACACATAAACACTATCCTAGAGAAGCTTGCCTATGTGTTTAAACTAATAAATAACGCTTGTCTAAATCCAAAATGGCTGCTAATGCGCGGGAATTTCATTGCACATGTGTCAACCATATCACGTGGTATGACGTCTTTCTTTGCTTGGAGGGAAATCTTTGCTTCTGCGCAGTGTGTATTAAAATAGCTGCTTATTGTTTTCACGTGCTACAGCTTACGCATATTGCTGCAATTAAAACTGTGGTATTCTAATGCTATTAATGCGGGCTAGATTTATAATTAAAGGGGATTAGAGTAGACATAATGGGTATACAGTGAAAACATTTATTTGTGATTTTAATATTTTCCTCTTTGACTTTTTATTAGTTCGTAAATGGGCCTGGGTTGGTTGAACTGCAGCTCGAGGGACATTGCTTCAGCGCATGCGCCCTACAAGGCTACCCAGAGGAAACGATGAAGTCAACTTGGACGTCGTCCAAGGCCGTGACCTGGTGGCCAACTCTATTGCACCCACGATGTTCCTACAGAAAAGAAACAATTTATATAAACATTGTATTAAACCTTGTCGTGAGACGGGTGGGAAATAAAGCAAATGTATTCATTGTGAGGGGCGGTATTTTAAAACAATGGGCTTAAAGAAATTGAACTAAATTGACATGGTGTGAGGATCAACCCCCTGTCCCCATCCAATCAGAAGTAGTGGGCCCATAATTTTGAAACATTAATGGGAGGTACATGGGTGTAGAAGGGTATAATAGATATAGAATTAACTAATTAGTTAGAGAGAAGGAGTTCGAGATCAGATGTTGGTGCTCGACGAGCTGATCGATTGCAGACTGAACCGCTGTCCAGAGAGGTCCTGAGGTGGGGGCGGCGGACTCCATTAGAAGGAAGACACGGGAGAATCGAGGAGAAGCGAAGTACCAGAGAGGGGAACGACGCTGGCGTCGTTGATAGAGAGGTTACCTGTCCTGTCCTGAATCGGGTCCGGAGGTCTTAGATCTTCATCTTTCTTGGGACCTGTCTTTCCAACTCCTTGGCCAAGGGGTTTGGTTTCTCGCACCTTTAGGTAAATATAAACGCAACCTTTAGTTGTGCTGCTGTCTCTATCTTCTTCTTTCTGAGGAACCGTCATTGATCGATAATTGATTATTATGCTTCATCCTTGATATACGATTAAGTATCATGTGGTTCTGTATTTTACTCTGCTAAAACTTTAGATAAACCTGTTAAAACTTCTTGACTCAGTGATTATTTTAGAATTCATGAATTATAATGAATGTCACTCATTTTAAACTTCCCAATTAATCAAAGGGTCCATTGGTAAGTCATTACTCTTCAATCAGAAAAGTAATTGGTAGCAGGGATATTGATAAAGAGTACAACTGACCCACCAGCGGGAATTGCTAGCGTAGTATGAATGAATGGGCCCAGGTGAGTATTCGGTGTATGAATGCTTGTTGCAAGTAACCCGCTGCATCAATACTCACACTGCATTCACTCACAGCATTTACATCACCCAGCACTTACATGAGCACACCTCTTATGCTGCACACATAACAAGCATTGGCAAAGGCTCTTGTTATATACAACACATCTCGCAAGCACGAGTTCATGCTCAAAATTACACAACTCATAAATATACACATTTCTACAAAGTGGACTGAGGATGTGGGATGGCCAGAGGAGGGAGATTAGGGCTGAGGCTTTGGAGGATGGTGCGGGATTGAGGAATGGTCTGAGGCTGTGGGGATGAGTTGGGAGTGAGTGGTTATGTGGTACAGAAGACAAAAGCAGGCAAAGGCTGCAGAAAGGGGGGGCAGGCGCAACAGGCTAACGATGAAGCAATACAACAGAGGCTGTGGGCTGGTGAGGGAATCGAATAGGGACTTCGGGCATACGGTGCGTTGTGGGTGGGCAAAGCAGCACTGGCTCCAGAGGTACTTATTAATCCTTGACCTGGGCCCTCCTTGGACTACATAGGGGCCTGGTGTTTTCGTTGCTGCTGAAGTCATGACGTACATCAGTGTTTGGGCCCCATTGGCCTGCATGATGTTAGTGCTCTGTGGAGGCAGGTACCACAGTGGAGAGTTGTCTGAGACTGTGGGCACAAGCTCCTGTAGGACACTGGGGCTCAAGCCCCAACAATATTTTGGCTGAGAGGCTAGGGCTCATGAAAGCACACCAAAGTCTGGGCTCTGCATGAGAACACAGGTGCCAGCTCTGAGGTTTACTGTTCATCTTTTCAATTCAGACGTTCAGTTGCCGCTGCTAGACAGCATATTCAAAGGAGGGGTGGGGTTGCAGGTGATGCGGTAACATTGGCAGTCACCTTTTTAGCAAGCTCCAATGTTTTAGAGGAGTTTGAATGTTTGACAGATATCACTTGAATTCAGTGGCGTAACGAAAGTTTAAGGGGTTCCCCTGCAATGTACACGTGGGGCCCCTGCTATGGATTTTATCCGGAGCCCGCAGACCTGAGTACTGTGCTGAGGGGGCCCCCTGCAACTGGGGGCCCCTCGCACCGCGGGGGATGCGGGGGCCTGTGTTACGCCCCTGCTTGAATTCTAGCATCTGCACATGAAATGCAATGTTCACCCTTTCACCTCTTCACTGATTAATCTTTGATTGTTTCCAAAAATATATCATTAATATCAGAAACGTAAACTTTTTAAGCTTTTTACATGGTTGCCCATTGTAACGTGTGACACCTTCAATCAGTCCTGGCTTTCCAATAGTGTTGCTGCTTGCACACAGGCACAATAGTCTGCCAGGACTCACTGGGACACACCACTCATCGTGCACTAACTCCGCTCACCATGCACTCACCAGTCACTCCAGTAGCTCACCCTCCACTCACACAGGTTTACTGGTCAAGCAGCACTCACACAGGTACACCAATCATCCTGCATTTACACCACTCACATCACTCACCCTGCACTCATTCCTCTCACTCTGTATGCATTCCTCTCACCCAGCACTCACATGTGAAACTGTCTTGTGGTTTGTGGCCTCCTGGTCTGCCTTGCTACGTTGTCTTAGGCCTGGCTGCCATGATGCCTTTTTTGCACACGTTACTACCAGCCTCTGCTTCTGTCAGGTTATTTTCGAACTGTCTGCATTTTCTGTCTTTCACCTTTTCTCCTGTTCCCTTTGGGCTACGTCTGCACAACATGTACAAGGTCGAAAAACAACGTCCCTTGTTCTTGCTGATCTGGCCAGTCCCTCGCACCTAGACATAACACTATGTACAGCTGCCATGGAGAAATTTGTGTGCTTTTAATATTGCGGTTTTACCGCTTTAGAGACACTTGGAGAAAAACCTTTCCAGAGAGAAGAGCTGTGATTGTCTGCCGATGTAGACTTTGCATCTAGATACTGAGGTATGGGGGTTCGCTAGACAAAGCCCAGAGGTCTTCTATTTTTATAATAAACTAGCTACTAGCACGGGGAGGGTGGTAAGGTCATTTAGCCCTATATCCACTGCTTTATGAAATGCTTTCCCCATTTGTATTCTATGGAGTTGTAACTATGCTGATTATATTATTCTTATGCATTATGCTGATAGTACTGACACGTGTACTGTATCTTAGAGCACGTTAGTTGAAATAAACATTTTAAACTATACAGTGTCTCTTCTTACGCACGTTGTGGACAGGTATGAGTGAGTTATGAAAGGGTGTTCTTGCTACTGCGAGTCCTGAGAGAGAGAGATACCGTGTTCTGGATTGTCTAATCATTGGTAGCATTGTTGCTAATGAGACGCTACAGCTAGTCGGGTTGGGATTTTAGGTGCTAAGGTTTATGGTTGGCTCACCACTGTATTCCGAGGTCCTATGATCCTGTGCATAGCTCTGTGTATGTGCAGAATCCCTATAACATGGCACCCAACGTGGGGCCCTTCTCGACCCAGGTCGACTCCAGCTGCTCCGTGAGCGCATCCTCGCTGGCTTCGGCGTCCTGCCGTTGGCGACACTGAGTGTGTCCTATACACTTTCCTTTTGCTTTGCGTATTTCACTTGCGTGCAACCTGTGATGTCTTGCATCCGCTGTCCTTTCTCATGGACCATGGATTATTGCCTCTCCAATACGTCTTTGTCTGTTCCGGATTTTGTTCAGTTGGTGGGTCCCTTAGAGGCTCATGAACGGGACTGTTCCGCTGCAGGCTACATGGCGCGTGCAGCTGCACTGGGGATTTTGGCACAATGGGATATCTGGGCGGCTGCTCAGAATCTCCTACAACAGAGCTATATTGAGTATCACGCAAGTTGTCCCGCATTGCTATTGGCCGCTCCCTCCTGCGAGGAACATGCATGCAGCTTTGATTTGTTGGACTGGATGGCGTCGCTGTTTTCTGACGATTCCAATGATGTCCTCTGGGAAGGTGTGGCATTTTTCTGCACTTACACTCTGTCGGATTGACAGGGCCTTCGCTTTCTGCGACCTGCCAGGCTAGATTTTTTTTACATCTCCCATTCGTTGTCCTTCATGGGGACTTCTCCACAACAGACGTTTCTGTTCTGCTCGGTCCATTTGAACTCTGTCTTCGTCCTTTGTCTTGGCCGATGGACTGCCCAGGGGAGGGTGTCTTGTGGTTTGTGGCCTCCTGGTCTGCCTTGCTACGTTGTCTTAGGCCTGGCTGCCATGATGCCTTTTTTGCACACGTTACTACCAGCCTCTGCTTCTGCCAGGTTATTTTCGAACTGTCTGCATTTTCTGTCTTTCACCTTTTCTCCTGTTCCCTTTGGGCTACGTCTGCACAACGTGTACAAGGTCGAAAAACAACGTCCCTTGTTCTTGCTGATCTGGCCAGTCCTTCGCACCTAGACATAACACTATGTACAGCTGCCATGGAGAAATTTGTGTGCTTTTAATATAGCGGTTTTCCCGCTTTAGAGACACTTGGAGAAAAACCTTTCCAGAGAGAAGAGCTGTGATTGTCTGCCGATGTAGACTTTGCATCTAGATACTGAGGTATGGGGTTTGCTAGACAAAGCCCAGAGGTCTTCTATTTTTATAATAAACTAGCTACTAGCACGGGGAGGGTGGTAAGGTCATTTAGCCCTATATCCACTGCTTTATGAAATGCTTTCCCCATTTGTATTCTATGGAGTTGTAACTATGCTGATTATATTATTCTTATGCATTATGCTGATAGTACTGACACGTGTACTGTATCTTAGAGCACGTTAGTTGAAATAAACATTTTAAACTATACAGTGTCTCTTCTTACGCACGTTGTGGACAAGTATGAGTGAGTTATGAAAGGGTGTTCTTGCTACTGCGAGTCCTGAGAGAGAGAGATACCGTGTTCTGGGTTGTCTAATCATTGGTAGCATTGTTGCTAATGAGACGCTACAGCTAGTCGGGTTGGGATTTTAGGTGCTAAGGTTTATGGTTGGCTCACCACTGTATTCCAAGGTCCTATGATCCTGTGCATAGCTCTGTGTATGTGCAGAATCCCTATAACAAAACCAAATACAAGCCCTGTACAACTCTTTTAAGGAAGTGCACTTTTTCATTCACATCATACTTGTAACAAGCATTGGCAAGGCCATGTTATGATTTTTGAATAGTGTATAGAGAAAATATTTTTACTAAACTTCAATAAAAGGTAAGGCAGGTAAAGCAGGGGCAGCAACAGAGCAAACCTTTCTAATGCAAGACAAGCAGATTGAACTAATGGAAGTGTGAGTGGCAGTGTGTGTGTGTTTGTGTGTGTGTGAGTACAAATGTACAAAAGAGTGCAAGAGATATAGTGAGAATAAGTGTGTGAAGCTGATTGTTTGTGAGAATGAGTGTCTGTGAGAGAATGTGTATGTTTATGAGTGCATGTTTGTGTGTGAGTGTATGTGTGTTATGTTCGCAAGTGTGCTGCATACTGGAGGTTATTCTTGCCTTATGGATGAGGGCACTAACAGCATAAGAATGGGAGGTGTTATCCGTGGCAGAATGCAGGCCCTCACTTGCTGCACATAATCATTAGCATATTGGAAGCATTCATAGCAGAATGCTGAATTTGATATTTGAGGTAATTCTTGTCATAAGAGACCTTGTACTCATTTATAGGGGGGTGCTGATGGCAAAACTCTGACCCTCGTATATCTGAGGTAATTTTTGTAGGTACCCATGAGTATTGGGTGGAGTATCCATGGCAAAATTCTGGAACTGGCATATTGTAATTAATTTTGGCATTAGGGGCTCACCTATGAAACATTCCGACCATGGTGTAGTGGAAGTAATTTCTGACTTATGATATTTGAAAAAATGGGATCTACTCCTAGGAAATGCCAGGCTTCTCTCAAGCACCATGAACGTGCTGGAATGTTTCATAAATGCCATTTCAGGGACTATGGCTTTTAGCAAATATGACCCAAACATTTTCAAAAAGGTATCAGGGGAATATCCCACTTTCCCCGAAACCAGCTACAAGAAGTCTGTTTACTCATTTTGTTCGCTGAAATTCAGGGAAAATATCACAACCCGCAGCTTAAAAAGACCTTGGGCCAGCACTAGTGAGCAGAATTGGCAGGTTGCAGAGGGGGCAGTTCAAGAGTAGAGTGCCCACGTATCTGCAGAAAGAACAGGAGCAGATATTTGGCAATGAAACAACAACATTGCCTAATTGTAATATGGATATACGTGCTTACATTTCAAAAGGGGCTAGGCCTGTTGCTGTCTTCCCCTTCCTGTATTTCTTCCCGTTTTATAGTCAAAATAGGGCCATGTGGTCCAGGCTATCCTAACAAATTTGTGTATCTGGCTCCTTTGGCTGAAGGGAGTTGACTGTGTGTGGGCTGCTGCAGTTGGGGAGAGCAAACTGAGACAGTGTGGGAGGTAAGATTGGCATGAGACTGTTAAGGATCAGCAACTGGGGTGTCCCTCACAGTTCTGGGATGGGAGGGCAGAACAAACTGCGTATGCTGCTGATGGGGCAGGGGAAACAAAATAATTTGTACCCCTTGGAAATTAATGACCTCATAATTCTAATGGCACTAAACGTTTGAAAATTGCATGAACTAACCAACCAATACTTTTTTGTTAAACATTACACGCGGGCAATCTGCTAAATGCATGAAAAAACGAATTTATTTACAAATATGAAGCTAACTAACACAAATTGTGCCTTAAGTAGTAATTAGTGTAAATTTGCATGATTTATGTTGCATAATAAGTTGTGCGGTGGCAAAGAATGCAGGTGGTAAGTAAAATGGCTTTAAATGTCGCTTCTGCTAGGTAACATCTAACACGGGCCTTTAGAATGGCGGGTGGTAAACAGAAAGGCTTACTTTCCATGTCTTAATTACTGTTGTGTTTGTTCTTACATTAGTTCCGTTCGGGCCTGCTAGGCCATGCTTCCAAAATGGCTGTCGGAAAAGATGAGATGCGCGCGCCGAGAACGAATGATCCCTGCGCATGGGCAGCGAGAGGTTCCAATCACGTGTATGCGGACTGTGCCCGGAGTTTGAGATGTCAAGGACAGTTTGACCTGCCACTATGAGGCTGCCAAGACTTCAGCGTAGAATGCCTGGGAATAAATGGATAAGGACAAACGACATGGGATGAAATAATGTGTGACCATCAGATTTGTTACAAGAAAATAATAGCAAATGGAACTACTTTTGGATAGGAGACGTATTGTGTGCTTTATTGCCCCAAACCAGATCGAACAAGGAGGGCGATGAGGTGACCATCACCACCCCTCCAAATGGACCAATTAGCATGATTCTTGCCCCGAAAGATTGCAACTATTGAGTGTAGAGAGCCAGAAAATAGGGTATAAGAGGATCTGCTCTGACGTTGTTAAAAAAATTTGCTTTTTCATTTTTCCGACTTAATGCTGAGAGAGACTCTGTCAATTGAGACTTTGAACTTTGATTGAGAAGGAACGAGACCGTTGCGGGAAATCTGCCCGGGAGGTGCGTCCGAGGAGGTTAGCGGGACAGTCAGTCAGTTTGGGAGTCATATCCAGTGATCTGCGGTTCATCTTCTTTGGTGAACTTTTCTTGCCATCGCTACATGGCTGAGGGTAATGCATAAATCTCAATTATTAAATTTTCCTAATTGATTTACTGATGTTTTCTAAATGCTTTGCTTAATAAAATTTTAGTTTATTTACAAAAAGAATTTAGATAAAAATGATATTCTAACTTTAAAATGAGTCCGTGTTTCTTTAAAATAAAATCAATGATTTATTAATGTTGAAAGTTCTAATTGTGATTGAGCTGGTCTTAATCACCATCAACTGATTCTACTAGTTGGTCCATCGACCGAAGTAGCGGAGTACCTTGATGTTTAGAACTGACAGGATTTGACGTCAATGTATATAATGTATAGATATTATTCTGTCATTTTATAAGGTATCCCGCTCATCCAGCAGCTCATTCTCCTTAAGCGGTTTAATCCAGAAATTGAATGAATGTATGTGAGCGGTGTCATGGGCCCCACCGACATAGGTTGTGTGTATGTATATTTCCTGGATTAGTGTCCTAAGGTGAAATTTATATTAGCCGCACTGGATCAGATTTCTTGGTAGCAGAGATATGGTTTCTATAGATTAGTTTGGTGATTATCAAATAATTGATTATCGATTTTATATGTTTAACACTCTATGTTAAGTTTGTACTACGTTATATGTAAGTTTAAGTTTGAAGCTTCCGGGAAGTAGGAAGTGGACACGTGTGGCAAGAGAAGTCACACGGAATTGTGCATTGTCTGATTTCAAATTTGGTGATAACACGGGACTGTGTTATGATAGGGAAATTTCACGTATGAATAATGTGTGAATGAAATAGCAACAGGTTTTCTTGTGAAACTTTGGCCTTAATTCTCAGGAGCAGTGTAGTCTCCACATGTGTTTTATCCCCAGAGAAACGGGTTTACCTCTTGCTTGAGAGAACGGTAAGGTAGAGGGAAGTGCTATACTTATCGAACAAAACAGTATTCTTGTAAGAAAGAATAAACTATCCCTTTTGTTTAGGGAAACAGACAATGGAAATGTGTTTTACGTTGTAACTAATAAATTTAGTTGAAAAGACAAGTTAAGAAAAGTGCCGATACTTTTTGTAAAGGAGGGGTCAGCAGGAGCAGGAGTAGAGCTGACGTCAACAAGAACCGCGCTGGTATTGGCCAGTGGGGGAAAAACGAAGAGCTTCCTGATTGGTGCGTTGGTGTGAGACGCGCTGGAATAGGTTAGTGTGAGAGTGACGTAAACGCTTTCTGATTGGTGTGTTGGTGTGAGACGCGCTGGGATAGGTTCAAATAACCGAGCAGTAGAAAAGGCAGTTTAGTGAAGAATTGTGTGAGTCATTTCGGCAAAACAAACAGTGAAAATGCCTTATTATAATGAATACGAGAGAGAGAAACCGTCTTGGTTGACAAAAATTAAGAACTTGTTTAAGAAAGATAAGAAGGTTGTGACTAGGGAAGGAGAAGTACTTCCTCCGCCGAAAACGCCAGCATCTCATATGATGTTGAAATATGGCTATCATACTTGCATTTGGTTGGAAAATTGGGTGAAATACACCAAAGGCGATGGAGTATTAGCATTTCCAGAAAATGGTTCATTTAGTACAGCAGTACTTCGGAATTTGAGAGAAAAGATGATGAAATTTGAACTGAGACCTAGACCAACACAGTTTGAAGCTTTAGGTGAATGGGAAGACGAGATGTATGAAAGGGAAAGGCACAGAGGTGTAAAGAATTATAGTTTGGTTCATGGAAGAGTATGGGGAGTGAATCATGAGGATAGGATGAGAAGATGGCGGTATGCTAACATGACGGATGGTATGTTTCCTGCCAGAACGGTTGAAGAAATTACAGGGAAGAAGTGCACGGAGAAAAAGAGGCATGTAGTAACAGAGAGATGTGGGTATGGAGGTAACAACACAGAGGACATTTTGAATAAAAGACCCCCTCCATATCAACAGGATTCTGCGGTGGGGACACCAAATGCACCGCCAATGAGAACTGTGATGAATCAAAGCCCTGAACGATGGTCCGAAATAAATAGTCAAATTAATAAGTTAGAAACACCACAGACTGTGAGACATGATAATGGAAATACAGATGAATTAGCCAGAACCACAAGAGAATTGACTGAAAAGATAAGAGAACTAACAAAGAATATGGAAGCTGTAACTGTGCCAGTAACTATTGGGCCAGTAATCCCAGTATTTGAAAATCAAAAGATAGATGAACATACCTTAACAATTCCATAAAATTCTAGTATGCAAAGGGTAAGAGAAGAAACAATTCCAGAAAGTAGAGAGAAAGAAGATTTTGTCTGTCCCTGTAGACTAAGTCCACCCGTAAATTTGACAATTAATGAGAGTCAGATAAATAGGACTCCTATGGGAGCTGAGTCAGCAACTGAAACCCCAGAGAAAAGCACAAATTGGATGGAATTAAATAGGACCCCCGTGGGTCCAACCGCAGAAGAATTAAATGATTGGGTAAGGAGTTTACAGAAAAAAGATGCTGAACCACAACTTTTGGATGTGGTCAGATTAAAAATAGATATGGAAGAATTGATTCTTGGAACTATTGGTTCAGATCGATTGAAGTCCTATCAAGATGAGGAGTTAATGTTCATGTGCAAAAGCATTACATGGAGAGCTAGGAAGTTGCATGAAAAACAAGAAGAAACAGCGAATGAATACAGTGGATTTTGGGAAGATTAAAGGATTACAGAAACCGTACAGGGTAGATTTCAGCGAGAAAGACATAGAAAATCTGAACACTTCAGGACGATTAACCCAGATAAAAGAACTAATTGTTTTACTGAGAAAATGGGGAAATCTAGACAAATGGAGAAGTAGGTGGATAAGAAGGAAAGAGGGAACAACAGATAAAGCATCATTGGCTTTTCCAGGAAAAGAGAAAGAACAAGCAGTAAAGGAGTGTCCTATGAGAGAAACTCCAGGAGGAAGTTATGTACACGTTCCGTGGTCCAGACAAGATATATTGTCATTTACGAATGATTTTCCAAGATTGAGAGAAAAACCTGTAGAGTGATATAGGCAGGTAGAGAGGTTTGTAAAAGTTTCAAAAGTATTGTGGGAAGACCTAGATGGACTATTTGAGATTATTGTCCCTGCAGATTTATGGACAGAGTGTAAAATTACAGTTGATTGGCCAAAGGAAGAATATCCTAGAGTCGCAAAAACAGGAGCGCCAGGTCCAGAGGTAATGAGAAAGTATGAACAGGCAATCACGTTTCTGAAAAATAAAATTCCACCAAAAGAGACATATTGGGTAAAGATTGATAGAACAACTCAGGAGAGTAAGGAATCTGTACTTGCGTAGTATGAGAGACTGCTTTTGGTCTTTAAACAGTATAGTGGATACGAG
Organism: Calotriton arnoldi; assembly: GCA_963921515.1. Taxonomy (NCBI): domain Eukaryota; kingdom Metazoa; phylum Chordata; class Amphibia; order Caudata; family Salamandridae; genus Calotriton; species Calotriton arnoldi. The sequence continues at coordinate 694,619 of CAWUFW010008199.1, read as the reverse complement.
ATTTTGAGTGAAAAAGACATGAGTCATTTTGTGTACAGATTTGTATATGGTTTAAGACCTGAGATAAGTGAAATGATTAAACAGCATATGTTGTGTTGGCAGAATAGCACAGTTGACAAGGTATTACGGTATGCAAAATATCGCAGTGATGATATTGAGTGTAGACAGCGTAAACTCAAGGAAAAGGCAATGTGGGCACAAGTAAAAGTTGCAGAAAAACAAGAAGCTCAAATAAATAATCAGTCTAGTGATGCAGGACAGACCAAGTCTAAACCAAATATTGGGAAGGGAAAAGGTCAGATGAGTATAGAAGAAGCTAAAAAGAAATGGCCATGCCACAATTGCGGAAAATTAGGGCATTGGAGAAACGAGTGTAGATTACCTCCGAAAACTAACACAGAAAATCAATTATTGAATCCACAGGTGCAGAATGAGGTGAGTTACCAACAACCGCAACAGCCACAGGTAGTTACTCAACAGTGTCAGGTGCCACAACCACCTCTTCCAAAGAGTGTGAATCCTCAAAGATACAGTACAGAGGCAGGATTCTACGGAGAGCAGGTAACAAAGTTGCCGCGCGCAGCTGCAATTTTGCAGTATTGGTTACGACAGGATGGAAATGAATCGGATGAAAGTTTATGACGGTGCCTAGGAGAGGAAGAAGAGTGCGTGCTTGGCGCAACTCTAGAGGTAGATCAGTCAGGTCCCTTTGTGGATGGAAAGGTGAATGGTGTAAATGTTACTTTCCTTGTGGACACTGGTGCTACCCGTTCTACTGTTAGGTCAGTGGAAATTCCAAACCTTCCTCTCTCAGGAGAATACATCCAAGTTGTAGGTGTTTCCAACAGGCAAATTAAAACCCCTCTTACCAAACCGATAGAGGTGGAAATAGGTCCGTTCAAAGACATGCATCGTTTTGTGGTATGTGGTTGTAGTCCTGTAAATTTGAGAGGCCGCGATATGCTTTGTAAAATGAATTGTACCATCTACTGTTCTCCAGATGTTATTGCTTTTCAAACATCAGATGAAGATGTTCTGTATAAATTAACAATGACAGAACTAGAGCCAGGATTGTATGATACATTTCCTGTGTTCGATGCAGAAAGAATCCATGATGAATTAAAAGAAACTGTCAGATCTGATGTATGGGATTTCACAGGGGAAGATGTTGGACTGATGAGAGGAGTTGATCCTGTAAAAATTACCGTAAAAGAAGGAACAAATTTCCCAAACACCCAGCAATACAAATTGACACCTGAAATTATTGAGGGAATAACACCTGTGATTAATAAGATGATTGAACAAGGAATTCTGAAAGAAATAATGAGCAGCCCATATAATTCTCCTATAATGGGACTGAAAAAGCCAAATGGAACATTTAGAATTGTTCACGATTTGAGAAAAATAAACAAGGTTGTTATTCCTTGTTGCCCAATTGTACCAAACCCTGCTGTAATACTGTATCAAATCTCACATGATGCAGAATGGTACACAATTATTGATTTGTGTCATGCATTCTTTTCTATTCCATTGCACCCTGACAGCCAGCCATTATTTGCGTTCCGGTTCGGAGAGCGTATTTTGGCATGGTGCCGTATTCCTCAAGGGTATACTGAAAGTCCTTCTTAATTTAATCAGATTCTGAAGAAATCTCTGGAAGATTTAAAAATGCCTGAAAAATCTGTGATGGTTCAGTACATCGATGACCTATTGGTGGCATCGAAGACCAGAGAAGCATGTGTTATGGACACCATTGCTTTACTGAATCACTTAGCAGAAGGAGGACACAAAGTGTCCCCATCAAAACTACAATTTTGTCAGCAAGAAGTACAGTATCTAGGTCATAAGATTGAGAAAGGCATGAGAAAAGTGACAACAGAAAGAATAAGGATTATTAAAGGAATGAGAGACACAAAGAGAGGTGAGAATGTTCCTTGGAATGGTTGGTTATTGCCGACAGTGGATAAGTGGATTTTCATTGATTGCAAAACCTTTACAGCGATTGACAAAGAAAGATGTCAAAGATCCGATTGAATAGAATGATGAAGAAATGAAATCTTTCAAGGAGTCGAGAACTAGTCTGTGCGAAGCACTAGCATCAGGAATGCCTGATTATGAGAAAGAGTTTGAACTGTATTGTAGTGAGAGAGACGGATGTGCACTTTCAGTTCTGGTACAAAGACATGGAAGAATGAAACGACCAATAGCTTACTTTTCAGCTGTTTTGGACCCAGTAGCAAAGGCGTTGCCTGGATGTCTAAAAGCAGTAGCTGCTACTTGTGTGAGTCTGGAACAGAGTGAAGGCATTGTGATGGGATATCCTTTAAGGGTATATGTCCCTCACTCCGTCGAAATCCTTCTGACCCGAACAAAAACCCAATTCATGACACATAGTCGGCTGACTAGGTATGAAAAAGTGATCTTGGGTGCAGGAAATGTAACCATTGTAAGATGCACAAGTGTGAATCCTTCCACTTCACTGCCAGATGCAGTAAATCCAAGAGTAAAAGATGATGTTGATCATAACTGTCTGGATGTGCTTGAATTTTGCACAAAACCCCGCCCTGACATCAGGGATGAACCTCTGAAAGAATCAGATTATGTAATGTTTGTGGATGGGTCGTGTTTGAGAATGAATGAAGGAGTTTTAAGTGCTGCATATGCTGCATGTACGGTAGCAACCATAATGGAAGCATCTTGTTTGAGAGGAATACGTTCAGCCCAGGTTGCTGAGCTAGTTGCTCTGATTCGAGCATGCATACTGGGAAGGAATTTCCGAATCACTGTGATCACGGATAGCCAGTATGGCTTTGGAGTGGTCCACGATTTTGGACAAATCTGGTCCCAGAGGGGATTCCTGACTTCCTCAGGGTCTCCTATTAGAAATGGTGAATTTGTGAAGAAGTTGCTCGAGGCGATACAGCTGCTTAAACAGATTGCAGTAGTAAAATGTGCCGCTCATAAAAATGGAACAGATTATATTTCAGTGGGTAATCAGTTTGCGGACGAAATAGCCCAATATTGTGCCAGAAATGAGACCTCACATTGAATCGGAGAAGGGAGAAAGAGAATGTTCCATGTCCCTTGCTGTTTACTAACTCAGTTGAAACATGGGAAGAGGTGAGGGATCTGCAAGAAGAGGCAAGTGAAGAAGAAAAAGATATTTGGATAAAAGCAGGTTGCAGGCAGAGAGAAGAAGATGGAGTATGGGTTTACAGGGATGAAAGACCGGTTATGCCTGATAGCATGATCTCTAACATGGCACGGATGTACCATGGACAGGCACACATAGGTAGAGACGCCATGATCAGACTTTTCAAACAGACTTGGTACAACCCAAAATTTAGGTCTATAGCTGAAAGTCTTTGCCAAAGATGCCTTATTTGCCAACAGCTAAATCCTGGAAGGAAAACAGTAGTGAGCCTAGGAACAATAGGACGAGAAGGAGGTCCGTTTACCAGAATGCAACTAGATTTTATTGAAATGCCCCCGAGTAACAGATTGAGGTATGTTTTGGTGGTTGTTTGTTTATTTTCTCGTTGGGTGGAAGCCTATCCGACTAGAAGGAATGATGGAGTTACTGTAGCAAAACTCCTGTTGAGAGAATTCATTCCTAGGTATGGTTTTCCAGTAACGATTGAGACAGATAGAGGAACACATTTCCAAAATGAAATTATCCATCTGATATGTGAAGCACTGGATATTCAACAAAAGCTGCATTGTGCCTACAGACCAGAGGCTTCTGGAGTGGTAGAGCAAGTAAATGGCACCATAAAGAATAGATTGGGGAAAATGTGTCAAGCAACAGGACTCAAATGGCCCGATGCCTTGCCATTGGTGCTGATGAGCATAAGAAGCATACCTGACAGAAAGACAGGTTTAAGTCCCCACGAGATAATAATGGGACGAGCAATGAGACAAGCACATGTACCTGTGAACAAATTACTGACTATAACTGATGATCTCGTACTGGACTATTGCAAAGGATTAGCTGATGTGGTGCATTCTGTGTTTCATCAGGTTGGACCGGATGCGACCACTCTTGAAAGAAAACCAGCTCATGATCAAAGTCCAGGAGATTGGGTCCGCATAAAAGTTCACAGAAGAAGAAATTGCTTGGTACCGCGTTGGGATAAGCCACATCAAGTGATTCTGGTGACAACGACTGCAGTAGAGTGTGCAGGTGTGAAAAATTGGATTCATGCCAGCCATACAATCAGAGTTCCAGATCCTGAAGCTCGACCTGTAAAGTCGACATCTGGAGATATCAGCCACCAGTTCAGAGTCTGAAGCAGAGACTGAAACAAGAGTTCCAGATCTTGAAGATCGACCTGCAAGTCGACATCTGGAAATATCAGGTACCAATTCGGTAATTAAAGAAGAAACTGAAACAAACAGAGTTCCAGATCTTGAAGATCGACCTGTAAGTCGACATCTGGAAATATCAGATACCAGTTCAGCATCTGAAACAGACCAACCTGACTGCAGAGAAAAGCAAACAGAAGAAACCAAAAACAAAAGAACTGATATTGAAACAGGAGAAAAAGAGCAAATAGGCAGTGATGGTGAACAGCCAAGTACAAGTTATGGAAAAATTCCACCAGAAATTGTAGAAGTAACTCAAGAAAGTTCAGATTCAGATAGGGAGATTGAGGTAAATGCGGAAGAAACACGAGGAGAATTAGATTCAAATGAAGAAGCTGAGTTAGGAGAATTTGACTCAGAAAAACAAGCGCAAGAACCATGAGAAGGTTTAGATTCAGATGAAGAAGCTGAAATTATAAAATTTAAGGTTAGAGGAAGTGAAGCGAGATCTGAAACAGAATCTGAAGAAAGTGAAGACGAGAGAAGACAAAGAACAGGTTCAAGAAAGCGGACTTGGAGACTAGAACGAGAAGAAAAAGAAAGTGAACTGAAAAGGCCAAGGAAAGGAGACAATTGGCCCAACGAAGTTAAGAAGCTGAGATATAAGATAATAAATTTGACCAAAGACACAGCAGAACAAGTAAACGAAATAACAAGCCAAGAGAGACAAGGAAAAATGAATAAAAGAAAATTACAGAGACCTAAAAGAGTGAAAAGACCTAACTTGAAATACAAGTCACCTGAATGGGTACACATAGCACTGTCTGACATCAAAGAAGTGGACAGCAGTTGCGAAAACCCAGACAAAGACTGTGAACAAGTGGGCAAAAGTGAACTGAATCAATCTTGAGAGACAGAAAAAGAAAACCGGATTTGACACAAAAACTGATTAAGACAAAGAAGGTTTCTGAGAAGAACCGAAAGAGTGCAGCAGAAGCAGTTGATGCCAAATCAACACCAAGTCATTTGAGGTGTGGGAACACACTTATGTACATATAACAAAATAGTATTTCAACATGGTGGACACCGAGAGTAGAAGATTTAGATGTGGGTTCTTACGTAGATGGTGTAAAATGTGTTTCTGTTATACAGGCTTTCTGATGTTTGTTTGGTTCATTTTAACAATAGTAATCCCACTAAGGTTAGCAGTAGGAAATACATCTGCATTTATAAATGACACGAATAATGACAAAAAAGCTAACATAAAGAACACTGCAACACTGATAGATAGTACTGAATTTCATGAAGATAAGTCAATAACTGATTTCTCCAAGAATGTCTTAACGAAACTTTTATATGAATACGTGGAGACGATGGATGTCCGAGATTGTTATGTATGTATGCAATTACCTGCGTCTGTAACAGAAGGAGTGACATATCATCATCTTTCTTTAACGTATGGAATAACATGTAGCGTTTTAGCTAGTTTGTTTTACAAAACAGGTAAACTAGAATATTACTACACTGACACAAATGCTGTTTTTGCCAAAGTTCCCATAGTCCCTGAGCTAAATAGGTTGAAATTTGCAAAGACCTTTGGAGAATTTTTCTTAGAAACAAAAGAACTAACATTAGAAAATGCATTTAGACATAACCTTACTTGTAGCTTAAGAAAAGAAGAGAAGATTTTCTTAGACATGGTAGAAGACAGAAGGGTTAAGTTTCAAAGAAAGGCAACCGAAGAAAAGACAAGAACCCCACCTTGGGCGTTTGAGGAAGAAGGTCAAGACAAAAGTGAAACTAATGCTGCTATGGTTTTAAATTGGTCCCAACAGGGAAAATTATGTCTTAGTAGACAGAATACCCGGTATGATAACTATTTCGTGGGTTCTAGTGAGTGCCAAGATACATACAAGATTCTAGGGGGATGGGAATTCAAAGGAGGAAAAGATCCAGTATTTCCAGGGATCTATTATATTTGTGGAAACCGAGCATACTATAGGTTGCCGGACCATTGGTACGGATCATGCTATCTAGGCCTAGTCTTTCCAAAGATTTTTCACGTGGAAAGGGGAAAAAAAGGAATTCACGAAATGGGGACACCATTAACACGTAGGAGAAGGGAAAGCTTCTCAGAGATAATAGGTGACATTTTTGGAGCATTGATACCAGCAGTGGGTGTATCTTTGAAACCATACAAGATTCGGAAATTGTCTACAGTGGTAGATCGTTTATCAACGAATACTGCTGGAGGGTTCTTGATGATAAATACTGCGATGAATGCCATGAGAGCTATGGTAATGCAGAATCGACTTGCCCTTGACATTCTTTTGGCAAAAGAGGGTGGAGTCTGTGGAATGCTGAAAGTTCAACATTGTTGCACTTACATTCCAGATAAAAGTCAAAATATACAGAAGTATATAAAGAACATTACAGATTTGCATAAGGAAATTGCCCCACTGGAGGTTGAAGGTGCGTGGGAGAAACTTGGTAAAGGTTTTTCCTCAGTAAGAAAATGGTTCGCTGAGATAGGTAGTTCACTAATTGGAAAAGTACTAATTCCAGTGACTTTAATAGTAATAGTAATACTATTATTGAGATTAGCATATGTGTGTGTTAAAAGAAGAAAAAGACAAATTAAGGTAAAAAGAGAAAATGAGAAAAACAAAGAAAGAGAACGAGAGATGGGAGAGATTGAATTAGAAGAATTTAAGGAAAATATGTACAAAAGGTCTAAGAAACAAGATGAAAAGAACACGATTGTCTAGATTAACAAATGCAAGTGGACAAGAAACATTTATCTGATAAAACTTGGTAGGGATAGGTTTTAGTGGTGATATAAAAAAATCACCAAGGGGGAATTGATGGAGCAGGGGAAACAAAATAATTTGTACCCCTTGGAAATTAATGACCTCATAATTCTAATGGCACTAAACGTTTGAAAATTGCATGAATTAACCAACCAATACATTTTTGTTAAACATTACAAGCGGGCAATCTGCTAAATGCATGAAGAAACTAATTTATTTACAAATGTGAAGCTAACTAACACAAATTGTGACTTAAGTAGTAATTAGTGTAAATTTGCATGATTTATGTTCCATAATAAGTTGTGCAGTGGCAAAGAATGCAGGTGGTAAGTAAAATGGCTTTAAATGTCGCTTCTGCTAGGTAACATCTAACATGGGCCTTTAGAATGGCGGGTGGTAAACAGAAAGGCTTATTTTCCATGTTTTAATTACTGTTGTGTTTGTTCTTACATTAGTTCCGTTCGGGCCTGCTAGGCCATGCTTCCAAAATGGCCATGGGAAAAGATGAGATGCGCGCGCCGAGAACGAATGATCCCTGTGCATGGGCAGCGAGAGGTTCCAATCATGTGTATGCGGCCTGTGCCCGGAGTTTGAGATGTCAAGGACAGTTTGACCTGCCACTAGAGTTCAGCATAGAATGCCTGGGAATAAATGGATAAGGACAAACGACATGGCATGAAATAATGTGTGACCATAGGATTTGTTACAAGAAAATAATAACAAATGGAACTACTTTTAGATAGGAGACGTATTGTGTGCTTTATTGTCCCAAACCAGATCGAACAAGGAGGGCGATGAGGTGACCATCACCACCCCTCCAAATGGACCAATTAGCGTGATTCTTGCCCTGAAAGATTGCAACTATTGAGTGTAGAGAGCCAGAAAACAGGGTATAAGAGGGTCTGCTCTGACGTTAGTAAAAAACTTGCTTTTTCATTTTTCCGACTTAATGCTGAGAGAGACTCTGTCAATTGGGACTTTGAACTTTGATTGAGAAGGAACGAGACCGTTGCGGGAAATCTGCCCGGGAGGTACATCCGAGGAGGTTAGCGGGACAGTCAGTCAGTTTGGGAGTCATATCCAGTGATCTGCGGTTCATCTTCTTTGGTGAACTTTTCTTGCCATCGCTACATGGCTGAGGGTAATGCATAAATCTCATTTATTAAATTTTCCTAATTGATTTACTGATGTTTTCTAAATGCTTTGCTTAATAAAATTTTAGTTTATTTACAAAAAGAATTTAGATAAAAATTATATTCTAACTTTAAAATGAGTCTGTGTTTCTTTAAAATAAAATCAATGATTTATTAATGTTGAAAGTTCTAATTGTGATTGAGCTGGTCTTAATCACCATCAACTGATTCTACTAGTTGGTCCATCGACCGAAGTAGCGGAGTACCTTGATGTTTAGAACTGACAGGATTTGACGTCAATGTATATAATGTATAGATATTATTCTGTCATTTTATAAGGTATCCCGCTCATCCAGCAGCTCATTCTCCTTAAGCGTTTTAATCCAGAAATTGAATGAATGTATGTGAGTGGTGTCATGGGCCCCACCGACATAGGTTGTGTATAGGTATATTTCCTGGATTAGTGTCCTAAAGTGAAATTTATATTAGCCGCGCTGGATCACTGCACAACACAAACCTAAATGTGGAAGAAAAAACATGCACAGATGCCTTTGCAGCATTATGGTGGTTGCCACTGTCATTTTGAAAGAGGGAACATCCTTATTAAGAAGCTCTATTCGGCAACAGAATTAGCCTATCAATAAAAATATGGTCCACTCTGTGGTTAATGCACACAGTGAGCATGTCATGACCCTTTAGCAATATTGTTAGCTAAGACATGGCAGATGAGAATTCCCATTGCAAACTGCACATAATTACATTTCTTTAGGTGACCTCTCCTCAGGAGCCAAAAGTAGTATGACAAGCATTGTTTCTCGGTGACTGAACACATCTTCTGCCCAATCAAATACTGTACTCAAGGTAACCAATGTGTGGGCGGCAACAAAGCCCCTCTCTCAGGGGTGCTTCTTAAAGCTCTTTTTGATTTCAGCACCTAGGGTCAGGTAACTGCTGCAATGTGAAGTCAGACCCAAAAAGTAAATTTCTAAATCGCAGAAGTTCTGAAAAACATCCATGAACTGTAGTGCTTTAAATAAAGTGCATCACAACACTATACAAGTATCTTAACTTTTTCAGACCACAGCATGGATTTACGTCATGGCATAAATCATTTTCTAGAAGCAGTGTAGTGGTTTTATAACACTCTGTTTTATTCAAGATCACATTATTTTCATTTATTTCCTTTTATGCATTTATTGCGAATAAACAGACACAGTTCCTAACTGCGTCCATTGTGCTTTTGATTCCCATTGAAATCTTAGTAAGTGAATGACAGGACTACATGGAGCTAGGTAGTGCACAGTGCACAGTTGTCCTGTCGGAATATGTATCCTTTCTAGTAGAGCATTTTCATTCAACATTATATTTTCCTAAATTAACATGAGCTCTCTTATGGTTTGTTCACCCCGTACATATTTAGTGGACTCCGCTAAATGCGTTGTGGCATGGATACTAAACTAATGTATATTTGTATCTCAATGTATAATCATTAATGCATAATCATTAAACTCAATATGTATTCTTTCCAATAACGGACAGTCTATACAGTGCACACCTACAGGAATAGCCATTGGTCAACCTTTATAAGGTGAGCAGCATGGATGTTTCATTTTGTTTTCTTCTGAAGAATGAACACAGGAGTCGGTAGCAGGGAAAGCTGACTGGAGCCAAGACACCTGATGCCTGTCTTGCTTCAGAGGAACCTGCCCTAGGTCCTGGAGAGATGACCTACAGTTGAAGAGCAGATCGTACTCAAGAGACCGGAACATGAGGCCTCAAGAGTACAAGAACAGACCAGCTAAAAGAGTTCACATGAAAAAGGGTTCTCTAACCACAATACCTGAAGAGACAATACCTTAGAACATCTTGATGCCTTTACAGCACAGTCAAAGGCCTCAAAGGCCCTTGCTGTATGCCTGGCACACCTGCATTACTTACAATGCTCCAAATGATTTTAGACCGCCTGCTTCCCTCTCATTGCTCAATCATTGCTCAATCACAATTCCAACAGTGCTGCACAATTCATTAGAAAACAAATCATGAAAACAACCACTCACCTTCAACCTCCTGACCACACAGGATTTTATCAAGGCTGCAAAGTCTTGTAGACCTGCATGATCACTGGCAGACTTGCGTCATGCTCATCTATGCAAGAACACACTTATTAATAGCTCTGCAACAAATCCAGCTAGAGGTAGCAACAACTGCTTGGATAAAGGTCTCTTCTCAAAATAACTACTGAAAACAAAGAGGCCTTCAAACAAGGGCTCCTTCTAGCTTCCGGCCAATAACCAACTGTTTCTAGACAAAAAGATTGAAAGATCCATGTTGTAAACGAAGTTGGGTGCTTGTAATCAAGTAGTCCAGTAGCTAGTAGAATAGGTTCCAAACGTAGGTTTATTAAGACTTAGTTAAAGGTTGGTAAGTAGCCAGTAAGTAAGTAGAATATAGCCCCACCAGGAGCAGCATCCTTGCTGCTCAGCCCGCACACTCCAACTGACACTCTCTACCACACCAGATACTCAAGCCTTCCATTACATCATCAAGCACTCCAGCATTCACCTACACCACATTCATACTGGCTGAGCAGCGGGGAACAGGGAACTAAGGGAAAAGATGTACAGCGCCAATTCAAGTCACAACAATCAGCATCAAGATAACTAGCTACATTCAGTCATTAATGTGATAGGGACATTTTTCTGAACTTGCAATGATAAATATTTCACAAGCAAACTGTCCTGTCACATAAGGGATCAGTGGATTGACAAAAAGGGTGCTGTCTTGAAATAACTTAGCGAAAACGTGTCTTATGAGCTTTGGATTACAATTTGTAGTTGTCAGTGCACTCAATCTACTTTTTAAAGATCACTGTGAGTAGCCTAAGAACAGTGTCAAATCTACAAAAACATGTTTGTTAGAATGCCAGGTTTGTCGAATATGTTTGAATTGCAGTTTGTCTTTTTCTTTCTTCTCATATTGGCTATGAGGGTAGCTTCAACCACACTTCTGTAAATGCTTGTCCTGACCCATTGCTGGAAGTGTTAGCCCCCCCCGAAGCCTGGGTCTAGTTGCTCCCCTGCAATGAGCTGCATGCCAACTGCAAGGCATAGGATTAGAACCTTGTTTTTTGACAAGCTTTCGTTATTCCCAGATTTCTAGAAAAGGGCTCTTTTGGGTAGCAAAAAAGTCTTATTAGCACTGGCAACCTCTGCTTTATGTTTTAGATTCCAACTTTATTTCTCCAGACCAGATGCGCGTCACATATAATGCTAGTTATGTAATCAGCTACAAATGATGTGTGACTCCTGTACCTCCTACCACTCATTGCTTTATGTAGAAATCCCATATGCATTGATTTGAACACTTGTATGATTCGTTTTCTCAGCATAGTGTGTTTGTGTGGTGTGGGGCGCTCTGACACCCTACAATAGGAGAAAACACACACAAACACAACATCCGGAAAAAACAAATATTCCTATGGGTGAAGTAAAGCATGTGAAATATAAACAGGGATTGAAATCAATCAATGCGTTTGCCTTAAAAGGTAAGAATATGAATAACATTTAAAGTCCATAACGGAGCTGAACAGACTCATGAGATTGATGATAGTATGATCTAGTCGGCAATGGTATGATAGCAGGACAGTGCTAATAATGAAGTGGGATGGGACAAGAGGAGTGATGACAGTGTCAGCGGAGTTAAGGGAGTGTCACAGTTGAAATGTTTGGGAGAGGTTTTTGCCAAAAGCTATGGGAAAATGTAACTATTTCCTTTCTGCTTCCATAGCCTTTCCTTCATTTAGACCCAAAACAAACCCATCTGCCTCTTGCCAAGCCTGGGAAATTTAGTATAGTTTTTGCCACAACATGAAGGCAGCAAGGTCTGTTTAACCTTTATTGCCAGATTATGTGATCATGTTGAAGGACTTTGGAGTGGAGGGCATTTAAGTATAATTGGTCAAAATAAACAACTCTACTTTCTGTCCTCTTCAATACTTTTTAACGTGTGCAATTTACATGTTACCATCATTCTGTGTGCTTTGCAGAGAGGGTAAGGATTGGATGTAGTCTAATCATCTTAATGGCACACTGGCAGGCACTTTGAGGAACTCATACCGCTTTCAGCCACAGGACTCAGCCGTGCCTTGTTATAAACACTGTGTCGTGAAGAAAGCAACTCCGGACACTTCAGTGACATAGGAAATGTCGACTTTATTGAGAGCCAGCAGCATAATGGGCACTTCACAGCTGACCAGTTGAGCATGATGTAGTAAATTACTTCTCTACTATTCTCCACTGTACTGCTCTGTTAGAATGTACCATGACATCATAGAATGCCTGAGTTGCCTCTCTGTGTTTAGAGTGTCAGTTAGTCAACTCAGGCTGAGCTGCTAGGAGCCTGCTCCTGGTGGGGCTGCATCTATACCTTCTATCTTATCCTACTCACCTATCTTGGAACCAAGCTACAATAAAGGATTACTCTATTTATACAGCTGGACTTTGTATCATCCTTTACCACATTTTGGCGACGAGTTGAAGAGAACCTACGCGTTGAGGAAGGAAGGCTGTGGATATCTTGCTAAAGATACATGAACTGGAACTAAGGATCTCACTAAATAAATTGAAACTGATGAACTGGAACCCCAAGGAAAAGGTATTACTACGGAAACGCCCTGGTCAGCCCCACCAGTGTCCTTTATCAACAGGACAGCCTGCAGCCTAGGGCGTTTGACCATCCTCTTCTACTATCTGCCTGTGCCTTTGAAGCACATTGTTAGCGCAGGCACTTTGTTGTGTGGACTGTCTGAACTAAACAGTGCACATTCTGTGGCTATGTTCTCGTTGTGCCTGTGGATTGAGTGGGACCTGGACAAACTGCTGTGTAGCGCATTCCTACTACCGCTCTACAAATAGCTTACATGTAGAGCCTGCCATCATCAGTTTTGGAGTCTGTGTTTGCCGATTATGATCCTACTGGCAACTGCGTCGATTTTGTTGAGGACTCTTTTACATGCTTTGATTGATGCAACATTTGTGCAGTGACTTCGAGATGCTACAGCCGGTGACTGTGTATTTTGTCCCTGACCGTCTGGAGAGCGCCAACTCCGAGGTTTCCAAGTGTCCTCGGTGAGTCAACTTTGGTCCGTGGTTTAATTTTTGGAAGTTGGGCGCTGGTCGGGTGTGCAGGCCGTTGGGAGCGCGCGTGCCCTTTTTAAAATCATCCTGCTGAGACTTTGCAGCGCGAGCAACCTTACCTGTTGCTGTCCACGCGTTACTCGTCAGGGATCCTTTGTGACGTTGCACTCTACGCATCTCAGGGCTGCAGAGGGACGTCCTGCAGCATGGCCGTGCCGTGAGCCATCCGGTGCGGCGTTGTTGATGAGTGCCACCATATTGTGTTTGGCGCTTCACTGCAAGCTTGCATTCTACGTGGTTTCATATGTTTATACTCCATGTGGTGTGCACTCTTCGCCAACCACATTGACAATAAAGTTTGCTCGAACGAAGGTGCTCTGAGGCGGCGTCCTACTTCAGCGCGGTGTTCTCCCTCAGCCAAGAGTTTCGTCTGTTTCCCCTCCCCAAGCTGTGCCCCTGTGTGGTGCCCTGAGGCCACGTCCTCCTTCAGCCAAGAGCCACTGAACTGTGTAATAAGGACTTCACGTTGGTCAGAAAACCTCGGGTGAGAGACCGCTCACCGGAGCTCAAGATTTTCATTTCATTATATTGATTGCCATTATTATGCTTGTCTTGTTTTGGGTGTGTGCATTTATGGTCGTGTTTTGTTCCTAGGACTCTTAACAGGTGTAAGGCAATTCCCATCCAGTTTACTACTGCACTGTGTACGCTTTATTGGGGAGGCTATCGGGGTGGTTTACCCTGTCATGAGGAGGCTTAGTGGGTGGTCCTGCGTGTACCCATTTATGTGCTGGTTTGGGGGTCTAGTGTACCTTATAATGGGGTGGTTGAGGGGACAGTCAGTGACTTAATTCTGTTCTCTAGGGTGACGGATACCCTGCGGTGTACCCATGTATGGGGAGGTTGTGCGAGCGGTGAGTGCTCAAGTCTAGTTTTTTGTTAGTGTAGAGTGTACCTGTTTTGGTAGGTTGTGGGGCTAGTCAAATGCTCCAATTTAGTTTTTAGGGTGCTGTATACCCTATGGTGTACCCTCATTGGGGAGGTTGTTGGGCCAGTCAATGCCCAATTTTTGGTTTCCTAGGGTGTTGTGTTACCCTACGGTGTACCCTTTATTGGGGAGGTTGTTGAGCCAGTCAATGCCCAATTTTTGTTTCCTAGGGTGATGTTTTACCCTACGGTGTACCCTTCATTGGGGAGGTTGTTGGGCCAGTCAATGCCCAGTTTTTGTTTCCTAGGGTGTTGTTTTACCCTAAGGTGTACCCTTCATTGGGGAGGTTGTGGGGCCAGTCTATGCCCAATTTTTCTTTTCTAAGGTGATTTCTCTGTGGTGTACCCTACCTAGGGGAGGTTGTGTAATTTTCCAGGGTCAGTACCCTGCGTTGTTCCCTATTTTGGTGGATGTTGTTTGGTCAGTTCCTAGGGTTACTACCCATGGGGCATCTTTTCATGTTGACACTATGCTACGGTCGAAGTCCACCTGCTTGGAACTCGTGGATAAGGGTTTCATGTTCGTAGAACTTTGAGTGAGAAGCTTTTCTTTAGTGTTTAGACCTCTTCCGTTACCCTTAACGGACCTTTTATCCTAGTTTTCAAGTGTCAGCATGCCTTCTACCCTAATTAGGGGAACTTTTGTCCTTTCCAGAGCGTTTGCTCTCTGGTGTATCTTTCTTGTGGAGGTTGCACTCTTCTGGTTATCTAGAGTGAATATTTCCCCTGTTGTACCTTTTCTTGGGGATGTTGTTTTTCTCCCAAGGGTCTGTGTCAACACCCACTTTTGTTTCCCAGGGTGACTACCCTGTGGTGTACCCGCGTATGGGGAGGTAGTGGGTGTGACCACCCTTCTCTGTTGCATTGGTTTTTTTCATCTAAGCCTTGCTTTGTTTTTCCCTAAGGGAGGGGGATGGGGCGTGTATTAATGATATTTGCAATTTTAATGTATTCAATGAGGTTTTGCATTTTAATGCATTTCTTTTCATGCCTGTGTTATTCCCGATACCTCATGTACTACACCATTAGATATTTGCATCTCAATGTGTTCATTTCATGCTCATGTTTATTTGAGGTATCTTATTTGTCTTTTCCTCTATTTCTGCTGTCGTTCCCTAAGGAAGGAGGATGTGTAGTAAATTACTTCTCTACTATTCTCCACTGTACTGCTCTGTTAGAATGTACCATGACATCATAGAATGCCTGAGTTGCCTCTCTGTGTTTAGAGTGTCAGTTAGTCAACTCAGGCTGAGCTGCTAGGAGCCTGCTCCTGGTGGGGCTGCATCTATACCTTCTATCTTATCCTACTCACCTATCCTGGAACCAAGCTACAATAAAGGATTACTCTATTTATACAGCTGGACTTTGAATCATCCTTTACCACAAATGACTTATAAGTATAACACACCGACAGACAATCTGAACTCACCTAGACACTTGGAGATGACTCCGTTCACAGTGTGCACTTGTGAGAGTCATATGTTGCAAGAAAATAAAACTACAAATACGCATCTAAAAAAAAAAAAAGCAAATACTCTTAGGAAATGAAGGTTGGAATGAAAATGAAGGTACAATGTACACAGGGCCTACTTTGCTGAAATGGATTACCTTATGGTTTTTTACATGCCTTACTGAGAAATACATCCATGCTTTTGCCTTAAAATTTAAGGATATGAACTTAGGCCCCCCCTAGGGACCCTTTTCAAAGTTGGTTTTAGGACCTGCCCCCACTTAAAGCCCAGGGTGGGTGATAGGTTTAAATAAGCTGTGCGGCCTAACGAGACTGCAAGGTCAGTGGTAAAAAGTAAGTGGGACAGCGCTAATTATGAAGGGGAATGGAAAGGGATGGGATAAGTGGAGTGATGATGGTGTCAGCAGACTTAAGGGAGGGTTAGTGTTGAGATGTTAGGAGCAGGGGCGATATCATCAAAGGTGTTGGGAAAATGGTCTGTTATATTCCCTCTTCCTTGTTCTTTCTTGTGTTAATGATGCTAATGTTGTATTGCTTTAAGTTTCCTTGTGTTCTATTGCCATGGAGCTGTTTCTCTCCAAGTTCCACTTTCTTGTGTTAATGATGCTAATGTTGTATTGCTTTAAGTTTCCTTGTGTTCTATCGTCATGGAGCTGTTCCTCTCTAAGTTCCACCTTTGGTCAGTTGCCCTAGAGGATCTGCCTGCTGCAGTTCTCTGGGTCTTTGTTGCAATCAATAAAGCCTTATATAATATATCACGCTGCTCTGGATTCCTACAAAGATGATTTTGAAGACACCTCTGCTACCTTTCTCTGTTGCAGCACAGGAGCGATCGTGTCTTCATTCTGAAGAACCTACATTGGATTTTACTTCGTTGGATGTGCTACTATATTGGATTTTTTAGGGAATTGTACTTCTACTCATCATGGTTTAATACTTCTTGTATTTAATTTTTGGATTTTGGACTTTGCACTCGTTTTTATTGCTAATTACAACTTGTATTTTCTCACCTACATTTCAAACATCCACAACTGTCTCTGCACGTTCCACCTCTTACACGCGCTCTGCTCACTGCATGCTCCTCCCTTCAGCGTCTTCATTCATGCCGGAGGAGATTATTCAAGTAAGCATTATTTATTTTGAAAGACTCTGTTGTGTTTGCTGTTCCATTTTCACTATTTGGAGGTTTTGCTTAAATGTTGTAGTTTTATGAATCTGCTATACACTACTGTGCAATTTGAACCTCCTTCTAAGTTTCTCCAAGCTAAAGGAGAACCACCTGTGCCGTGGGTCAGATGGAAGGAAGAGTTCATGACCTATCTTAAGGTTATCGATGGAGAAAGATTGGCTGCTGCAAGGAAAAAAAATATTTTCTTACACTGCTTGGGTTTCGAACATCAAGTAGTGTTTAGAACTTTTCTGCAAGCTGAAGGGAGTGGAAACCAGAATACTTTTGATGGAGCAAGGTTTCATAAACGAAACTTGCTTGTATTCAATCCTCCTCACAGTATTTAATTTATTAAAAACTTGTATTGTTAATACTAACCTTTGCATTCACAACACGAGAGGGAAAGGAAGCTTGCCTATGTGTTTTACTAATGAATAACGCTTGTCTGTAATCCAAAATGGCCACTAAAGCGCGGGAATCTCACAGCGCATGTCGCAACCTGATCACTTGGTGTGACGTCTTTCTTTGCTTGGTGGGAAACTTCTGCTTCTGCGCAGTGTGCATTAAAATGGCTGCTTGATGTTTTCACATGCTTCAGCTTGCTCTCATGTCATTATTAAATTGTCGTTTCTTAACGCTACTAATGCGGTATAGAATTTATAATTAAATGGGAATAGAGTAGAAAAAGTGGGCATACAGTGAAACATTTTATTCTGTGATTTTAATATTTTCTTCTTGCATTTTATTAGTTCGTAAAACTTGGGCCTGGGTTGGTGACCTGAAACTCGAGAGACAAATGGTTCTACGCATGTGTCCTGTATGCCTGCCAAGTGAAGTCAACCTGGACCACGTCCAAGGCCGTGACCTGATGGCCGAAGATGCTGTACTTTTGTCTTTCCTGTTGCAAATTTGATACTTTTTGAATGAAAAATGTATAACATTTATCGTGAGACGGGTGGGAAATAAAGTGAATGTATTAATTTAAAGGGGCGGGAATCTAAAGACAATAGGCTTTACAATTTAGGCCAAATCGAAATGGTGCGAGAATCCACCCCCTGTCCCTGTCCAATCACAAATAATGGTCCCATATTTTGGCAACATTAAGGGGAGGTACATGGGCGTAGAAGGGTATAACAGATATAGAATTAGCTAATTAGTTTAGTCGGAAGTCTTGAAGTCGGAGGAAGGAGATGCTGCAAGAAGAATAGGCGTCCATACTGACAGGCTTAGAGCTCCAGACTGCCATGCTGACCGGTTGCTGACTGAATCCCTGTCCTGAAGAGGTCCTGAGAAGGGGGCGGCGGAGTCCATTAGACGGGAGAATCGAGGAGAAGCCGAGTACCAGAGAGGGGAACGACGCAGGCGTCGTTATAGAGAGGTCACCAGTCCTGTCCTGAAACCTGAAGGAGGTCTTTGCTCTTCATCCTTCCTGGGTCCTATTCTTTCCAACTCCTTGGCTAAGGGGTTTGGTTCTCGCACTTAGGTAAATATAATGAAACCTTTAGTTGCGCTGCTGCCTCTATCCTCTCCTTTCCTGAGGAACCGTCATTAATTAGTAATAATTATTCTATGCTTTTTCTTGGGTATTGCGATCAAGTACCTTGTTTTTCTATATTTTACTCTGCTAAAACTTTAGATAAACACTTTAAAACTTCCTGACTCAGTGGTTATTTCAGGATTATGTACTGTAATGAATGTCACTCATTTTAAACTTCCCAATTAGCAAAGGATTCATTGGTAAGTCATTACTCTTCAATCAGAAGGTAATTGGTAGCAGGGATTTTGATAAAGAGTACATCTGACACCCCAGCGTAAGTATTAGTGTAGTATGAATGTATGGGCCCAAATGAGTGTTTTGTGAATGAATGCTGTTTGCTAATATTGCGCTGGATCAGAATTCTGGTAAGCAGAGGATGGTTACTCTTTGTTAATTGGGTAATGAGAATTTTATTTGTATTTTTTATGAACTAACATCCGCTTATTTTAAGAGTTTTGTTTTATGTTGTCCAGAATACCCCGAGGTAAAAAGAATAGCGGGTGGTAAGTGGAAGCCATACTGCAGCGAGGTTATCTGCCAGGCAGAAATAGTACTGAAAAGTTAAGCAGGGCTATCAGTACTCGTTAGGGACTCTATGCGTGTGAGTAATAGCAAAGGAGTACGCTGGTGAAAATTTGATGTTATATCACCTAGAAAGGGTAACATTGAAGAAGTAACAGGTATTTCGGAAGCTTGTTTGAAGAGTAAACGGAAGGGTTTTACTCATAGTGTATGTTTTAGTAAACGGAAAGGTTTTACTAAGTGTATGAGAGAAACTATTTTTTCCGAATTTAGAGAAACTGGCACGATAGCGAATGTTTTATGTTGTTACTGAAATTTAATTAAGAATTGTAGAAGAAATAAGTTTTGCGTAAGATTTTTTGTAAAGGGAGGGTCAGTTGCCGGAGAGGGAGCTGACGTCACAAAACGCCGCGCTGGGATTGGTTGAATCAGCGGGCGTGGAGAAACTTTTGTAAAGGAGGGGTCAGTAGTCAGGAGTAGTACTGACGTCACAAAACGCCGCGCTGAGATTGGTTGGATCAGCGAGAGACAGAGAAGCGCAGATTGTAAAGGAGGGGTTGACAGACAAACGTCACCAAAAAGGCCGCACTAGGATTGGTTCGGAAAGAAAAGTTAGCAGACATTTGATTGGTTGAAATTATAAAAACGAAATTCTTAGTGGATAAGGGATTGCATGTTAAAACGTGATCCAACTTTAACAGGAACCCGTCCGGACAGGAGATATTTTGGTTTTGCAGAAAATAATTTTATACATCGATATTTGCCCAAGATGTATGGAGAAAGAAGAAAGATGTCATTTTTACAAAAGATCAAGAATTATTTTAAAAAGGACAAACCAATCAAAACTAGGGAGGGAATTATTATTCCCCCAGCCAAAACGCCAGCTTC
Organism: Calotriton arnoldi; assembly: GCA_963921515.1. Classification (NCBI taxonomy): domain Eukaryota; kingdom Metazoa; phylum Chordata; class Amphibia; order Caudata; family Salamandridae; genus Calotriton; species Calotriton arnoldi. Next base: position 674,663 of record CAWUFW010008199.1, on the reverse strand, counting down.
ATTCATGATGATGGAGAGAGGTTACCATACTTGTATATGGATAGAGAATTGGATAGAATATTCCAAAAATGACGGAATACTAGCATTTCCGAGAATGGCACGTTCAATGGGCGAATTCTTCAAAATTTGAGATTAAGAATGAATGACTTAGAACCCAGACCTAGATTAACTCAATATGAAGCTTTAGAAGAATGGTAAACTGAAGTCTTTGAACGTGACCGGCCCAGAAGTAATAGAAGTTATCGGGGATTTTTTCCTAGATATCTCAATGAGTCAAGGGACGGCCAGATGAAACAATGGAGAAGGGCAATGCTTACAGAAGGATTGTATCCATTATTCACAGGAGAAGAGAAATCAGGGAGCAAGTGCACAGAAAAGACAAAACATTTAATGAGAAGTGATGAATCTGAAGATGAATTTATGGAAGAAATGTTAAGAAACCCCCACCATATCAGGAAGGGACAAGTGGATGCACCCCAAGTGCACCACCGTTAAAAACTCCATTAGTACCACAGGTGATGCATGAATTCACCCCCACTAGAATACTTCATGACAAAGAAAAAGAAGCCTTAGAGAAAACTAGAACAGAATTAATACAGAAAATAACCCAGATAAAAGTACATCCTGATTCGTTGGCCATACCTGTAACAATTGGTCCAGTAGTCCCATTATATGGTACTCAGGGAAGCTGTCCTCCACCAATACTTGCACCTACTCCTGTGAATATTCTAAAACCTGAAGCTCCAGTTATAATTGAGGATCAATTTAGTGACTGTGAATCCACAATATCACTCATGGATTTGCCTATTAGAAGTTCAGTAAAGGGCACTCCCAGAAAAGAGGTACCTGAGTGTTCAAAGGAAGTAAGTTTAATAACTTCATCGGGGGCAAAAAGTGCCACCATAGTAACACCTGAAGATTTAGAAAGGTGGGTACAAGGGTCAGATAAACAGTGCACACCTCCAAAAATAATGGATATTCATAAATTGAAAGTTGAATTAGAAGAAATAATAGCAGGAAAAGTAGGATTAGATCGTTTAAATACCTATGATGATGAAGAATTATTATTCATGTGCAGGAGCATCACTAGAAATGTAAGGATATTTCATGAAAAGCTGTCCAATCTAGCACTACATATGGGAATAGAAATAGGGAGATCAAAGGTGTTACAGAAACCATATAGAGCAGAATTTTCAGAAAAGGATTTAGAAAACATGAACGCCTCTGGAAGAAAATTACAGGTAAAGGAATTAATGATAGTCTTACAAAAATGGGGAGACCTTGATAAATGGAGAACTAGGTGGGCCAAGAAAAAGGAAGAGGCACGAACAAGCATAACAGCATCTGAATATGTAATGAAAGAGACAGAAAAAGTTGACCAAATGTACCCAATGCGAGAAGTTGCGGGAGGAGGATATGTGCATTTCCCCTGGAGCAGACAGGATATTTTATCTTTTACGAATGATTTTCCAAAGTTGAGAGAAAAACCAATTGAATGGTACAAGCAGGTTGAGAGGTTTGTGAAGGTGTCAAAGGTATTGTTGAAGGATTTGGATGGTTTGTTTGACATTGTGGTACCTGCCGATTTATGGACAGATTGTAAGATCACAGTGGATTGGCCAAGTGATGAGTATCCTAGAGACCCAAAGACAGGTGCCCCGTCAAGTGATGTAATGAAAAAGTATCAGCAGGTGATAACTTACCTGAAAGGGAAAATACCACCAAAAGAAACAGATTGGGTGAAAATAGGTCGAACCACCCAAGAGGCTAATGAATCGGTACACTCCTATTATGAGCGTTTATTGCAGGTATTTAAACAGTATAGTGGATTTGAGGACATTGGAGACAAGAAAATGAGTCAGTTTGTGTATCGATTTGTTTACGGTTTGAAGCCAGAGATCTGTCAGATGATTAAACAGCATATGCTGTGTTGGCAGGGGAAGCCTATTGACGAGATTTTGAAATATGCAAAATATTGTGGAGACGATATTGAGGATAGGCACAAGAAATTGCAGGAAAAGGTGATGTGGGCACAGGTGAAAATGGCCGAGAAACAGGGAATTAATTTGGATAATCCGAATGAAAATCAAGGAAAGGATTCTGGAACGAGTGGTAATTCTGGGAATGGTGGAAAAGTGAGAGGACGAATGAGTAGGGAAGAAGCTAAAAAGAAATTTCCTTGTCATGGATGCGGAAAATTGGGGCATTGGAAGGACGAGTGTAAAAAGATTCGAAATAATAATGGCCCAAATCAAAATTTAAATTCACAGACGCAGAATTACTCACTGCAGGGTGTAAATCCTCAGAGTTAATTGCCACCTCCACCTGTTCAGGGTAATGTAAGCAGAGCAAAGCACGGTACAGACATCGGATACCCAGGAGGAAGTGGTAAGAATGATTATATAACCTCACAATTTCTTTTGCAGGACGATTTCTGTCAATTCAGCTCATGACGGTGCCTAGGAGAGGGGGAGAAGGAGTGCGTACTTGGCGCATCCTTACAGGTAGATCAGTCAGGTCCATATGTTGAAGGAAGTGTGAAAGGTATGACATTACTTTTCTTTTGGACACTGGTGCTACCCGGTCTACTGTGAGAACAGCAGACATTCCAGACCTTCCTCTCTCTGGTGAAGATATCCAAGTAGTAGGGGTGGCTAATCAAAGAATTAGAACACCTCTTACCGAAACAATGGAAGTTAAAATCGGAAACTTCAGAGAAATGCATCAATTTGTAGTGTGTGATTCTAGCCCAGTGAACTTATTAGGTAGGGATTTGCTGTGCAAGATGAATTGTACAATTTTCTGCACACCGGATGGTGTGGCAGTTCAGACACCAGATGAAGATCATGTATATAAAATTATGGTTGCAAAACAAGGTAGAGAAGTAGATGAGATGTTTTCAGTATTAACAAAAGATGAGTTGCCAGAAGAATTAAAAGGTACAGTAAACCCCATAGTATGGGATTTCACAGGAAAAGAAGTAGGACTTATGGCTAAAATAGACCCAGTTAAAATTACTGTAAAGGAAGGTGCGATTTTTCCAAATACCAGACAGTACAAAATGAGCGCAGAAGTAAAGGCAGGAGTCATTGAAGAAATTAATCGAATGGTCGAACAAAATATACTGAAAGAAGTAATGAGTAGTCCATGTAATTCACCAATAATGGGCTTAAAGAAACCTAGTGGAAAATATAGAATTGTTCAGGACCTGAGGAAAATAAATAAGATTGTGGAACCATGTTGTCCTATAGTGCCAAATCCTGCAGTAATTCTGTACCAGATCCCTTGGAGTGCAGGATGGTTCACAGTAATTGATTTGTGTCAAGCGTTCTTTTCAATTCCATTGCACCCAGACAGCCAATATATTTTTTCATTTAAATTTGAGAATAAAGTCTATGTGTGGAATCGTGTTCCTCAGGGGTACACAGAAAGTCCTTCCATTTTTAATCAGATATTGAAAAAGTGTCTTGAAAGATTGGTAATGCCAGGAAGCTCAGTCTTAGACCAAAATATCGACGACTTATTAGTGGCATCGAACACCAGAGAGGACTGTGTTGTGGATTCCATAGCACTATTAAATCTTTTGGCAGAGGAAGGGCATAAAGTCTCACCTGAAAAGTTGCAATTCTGTACAACAGCTGTTAAATATCTGGGACACCAAATTGAGAGGGGAAAAAGAAGAGTAACCTCTGAAAGAGTAAAATTAATAAAGAAAATGCAAATGCCTGTAACCCAAAGACAAGTAAGAATGTTCCTAGGAATAGTAGGTTACTGTCGACAATGGATACCAGAATTTTCCATGTTAGCTAAACCCTTAATTAACATGACAAAAAAGAGGGCAAAGGACCTTGTTGAGTGGGAGGATGAAAGTGTAGAAGCATTTGTAAAATTGAGAAATGCGTTGTGCTCAGCACCTGCCTTAGGCATGCCTGATTATAAAAGAGAATTTGCATTATTCTGTCACGACACAGAAAATTGTGCACTTTCTGTCCTAACTCAGAGACACGGATTAGATAGACGTCCTATAGCATATTTTTCTGCTACATTGGACCCAGTAGCAGCCGCGTTGCCGGGATGCTTAAAAGCAGTGGCAGCTACTTGTTTGAGCATTGAACAAAGTGAGTCAATTGTGATGGGACATCCTGTAAAGGTGTATGTTCCACATGCGGTTGTGATTCTGTTGACAAGAACCCAAACTCAGCATCTTACTCCTAGTCGGCTGACTAAATATGAGAGAATAATAATGGGTGCTGAAAATGTGACCATGGTAAGGTGTACTATAATAAATCCAGCAACCTTACTACCAGACCCATATCACGAGAGAATTAAAGATGACGAAGAAGATGAACATGATTCTATACAGATTACAGAATTATGCACAAAACCTCGCCCAGATATAGAGGAACAGCCTCTTAAAAAGCCAGACAGGGAGCTATTTGTTGATGGTTCATGTCAAAGACATGAAGACGGTAAACTAACTGCTGCCTATGCGGTATGTGAATTAACTGGAATAGTCGAAGCATCCTATTTACCAGGAGTCAAATCTGCACAAGTAGCTGAATTTATTGCATTAATAAAGGCTTGCAAAATTGGGAGGAATCAGAGAGTAACTATATTTACTGATAGTCAATATGGTTACGGGGTTGTGCATGATTTTGGCCAACTATGGATGCAGAGGGATTTCATGACTTCTTCAGGATTTCCCATCAAAAATGGACAATTTGTAAGGGAATTACTGGAAGCAATACAATCACCAAAAGAATTGGCTGTGGTGAAATGTGCCGCACACCAGTCAGGAGATGACTGGGTGGTAGTCGGCAACAGATATGCAGATCTGGTGGCTCAACATTGTGCTAAAACCAGACTGTCAGTCAATAAGAGGGTGGAAAGAATGGGAATCAGCTGCCAACTTATGCTGTATATGCCACTTGAAACTTGGAATGATGTCAAGAAATTGCAAGATGAGGTTGATGAAAGTGAAAGGAATTTGTGGATCAAAGTAGGTTGTTCCCAGAGAAGAGAGGATGAAGTGTGGATCAGTGCAGATGGCAGACCAGTCATGCCAGACTGTTTACTCTCACAAATGGCCAGGATGCATCATGGAGACACACACATAGGGAGAGATGCAATGATTAGGCTGTTCAGACAAAATTGGTACAATCCCAAATTCAGGGCTGTTGCAGAGAGTCTTTGCCAGAGATGTCTAACTTGCCAAATGCACAATCCAGGCAGGAAAACGATAATTGGGTTTGGAAAGATCGGAAAGGCAGAGGGTCCATTTATAAGACTCCAGTTCGACTTCATACAGTTACCACCATGCAGAGGGCTGAAATATGTACTAGTCATAGTGTGTCTGTTTTCAAAGTGGGTGGAGGCTTATCCTACTAGGAGAAATGACAGCATTACAGTCGCAAAACTGTTGCTACGAGAGCTCATACCTAGGTTTGGTTTCCCAGTAGCTTTGGAATCAGATAGAGGAAAACATTTTAACAGCGAAGTGATCCAGATAATCTGTGAAGCATTCCAAATCAAACAAAAACTGCACTGTGCATATCGCCCAGAGGCTTCTAGAGGGGTTGAACAATTGAATGGCACTATAAAGTCAAGATTAGGAAAAATGTGTGCATCAACATCATTAGAGTGGCCAGATGCATTGCCACTTGTTTTAATGGGACTCAGAAGCATACCTGACAGAACCACGGGATTGAGCCCCCATGAAATAATGATGGGAAGAGTAATGAGACAAACACATGTTCCCACAAACAAACTGGTGAATATATCTGATGATATGGTTCTGGACTATTGCAAAGGATTGGCTGACCTAGTGCGTTCTGTCTCTCACCAGGTTGGAGAAGATGCAGTTTCCAGGCAGCCTGAACTAGAACATGATCTGAATCCTGGTGATTAGGTGGTAGTGAAGAATCACACCAGAGAAACGTGTCTATCACCCAGGTGGAGCAGACCTTGTCAAGTCATATTGACCACAAATACAGCAGTAAAGTGTGCAGGATTTCCTAATTGGATTCACGTAAGCCACACACAGAGAGTACCAGACCCTGAAGAAGAGAATCCTCAGACAACACCAATCACTGAAGAAGCTGAAGGTTGCCCAGCTGAAGAATCTCAGGCTCGAGGTTCGAGAAAAGCTTAAGAAGAACAACCGAGCACAAGTCAGGATTGGATACCAGTGGTAGAGGTCCCTGAGGTTTACCACAGAACGAGAAGTCAAACAAAATTGGAAGAAATTGAAGAAGATCAGATAGGTGAAGAAGAAGCAGTTCGGGATCAAGAAAAAATTGGACTCAAAACAGTGAAGATCTAATAGACTTTGAACAGGGACAGACAGGTTTAGAAGAATCCGGTCAGGCTGCAGAAGTTCACAGTGCAATAAGCCCTGATCAGAACCAGTTAGATCAAGAAGAATACACAGAAGAAAAAGAGACTGATAAAAATGAACATGAAGAAATAAACAAAGAACAAGGTCAATTATTGGAAACTCACAGAGGAGTTGCAGAAGAGAAACCAATAAGGCCTGAAAAAGAACAACCAAGAAAAACAAAAATTGCAGAAAACGAAACAATACTAAGCAGTGAAAATAACGAGATATCTGAAGACGAAAATAAAGAAACAGTACAAATAAAGAAAAGGAGATCATTGGCCAAGTGTCATTAAAAGAGTAAAGTACCACATAACAACCAGAAGTGAAGATCCAGATCAAGTGCATGAAGTAACAAGTCAAACTGATCAAGAGAAAAAGTCAGGGAAAAGAAAAAGCAAAAGACTGAAACTTGTGAATAACAAATTCAAGGGTCCTGACTGGACTTACATCATTCTAGAAGATTTTGAAAGCTCAGAATCAAGTGAAAGTGGTGACGAAGGAACAAGTGCAGAACTTACGTACGAAAAAGAAACAAGACCACCCTGACTAAACAAAAGAATCACCTAAAGAAAAGAAGAAAAGATAAGAAGAGCAATCTTCCTTGTCGAAAAATGCCTGACGATAGAGTTGCTGGGAGACCAAAACAGAAATGTTGTAGAAGATGCTGTGCAATATGCATATGTAGTCTAGTAATGGTGCTTATAGTATGGTTAGTACTGATTGTAGCAGTTCCTTACCTTATGATAATGGATAAAAAGATTAATAATGAAACCAAGGAGAGGACAGCAAACATGAAGGGCAACAGAGTAGAACTAATGGCAGAAGATGAAGCAGAAATTCATCACGAAATAGCTGATAACGACACTAGTTTAAACGTTTTTACAAAGTTATTGTTCCAATATGTAGACACCATGGAAGTTAATAATTGTTAAGTCTGTATGAAGTTACCTGAATCAGTAGCAGAAGGATTAACATACCATCACTTACCACTGACATATGGCATCTCATGTAGTGTATTAACAAGTTTATTTTATAGAACAGGTAGACTGCAGTATTATTATTCAAACTTAGATGTGATATTTTCTGAGGTTCGAATTCGAAAGAGTATGAACCCAGTGCTTAGTAGTCAAGATGCACAGTTTATGGGAGAATTTTTCTTAACAATAAATCAATAGACATAACACATGCACATAGACACAATCTAACATGTTCTTTACATGAAGAAGAAAAGATATTTTTGAATTTAGTAGAAGATAGAAGACAAGATTTTCAAAAGAAAGCTTCTGAGCATAAGGCTCATTTACCACCTTGGGCAGAGAAAGAAGGGAGTTACACACCTGGCAAGGCTCAAGCTGCTATGGCTCTGGATTTCGTAAAGACAGGAAAAATGTGTCTTCATAGGTTAAAGACTGACTATAACAATGTTTTCATCGGTACCAGTGAATGTGAACATAATTTCTTAATTCTTGGAGGTTGGGGAATAAAAGGAGGAACAGATTCAGTTTTTCCTGGAATCTATTATGTTTGTGGGAATAAGGCTTACTTTAGGCTTCCTGCACGGTGGTATGGAAGTTGTTATTTTGGAATAGTATTTCCAAAGATATACCACGTAAAAAGAAACACTGGCAGCAATGAAAACAATAGCGAACTAACACGTAGTAAAAGAGCTAGTTTTTCTGAAATTGTAGGTGATATATTTGGTGCATTGATACCTTCAGTGGGAATAATTCTGAACTCAAGGAAAATATGTAAATTGTCTACAGTGGTTGATCGTTTATCAACGGATACTGCTGGAGGTTTTCTAATGATTAATGCGGAGATGGTTGCGATTAGATCTATGGTGATGCAAAATCGACTTGCGCTTGATATCATATTGGCAAAAGAGGGCGGAGTCTGTAAATTATTGAAGACGAAACATTGTTGCACTTATATTCCTGATAAGAGTGCAGAAATTGGAACGTATATACAGAACATAACTACACTTGAGAAGGAACTTAAACCACTGGAAGTTGATAGTGTATGGGAAAGATTGACAAATAGTATCTCGTCAATTGGAACCTGGTTTGCTAATGTAGGGAAAGGACTTATAGGTCAAATATTAGTACCCTTAGCAGGGATAGCAATAATAGTACTGTCAATAACAATATGGTGTAAATGCTGTAGAAAGAATGGAACATATAAGGTGACAGGAAGAGGAAAGAAACGAAAGGTAGATGAAATCGAACTTGAAGAATGGAGAAGTGAATTATACAAGAAATTAAAAGGGGACGGTAAAAATAGAAGGTGTAAAAATGAGAATGAAGTAATTTGCTAGAAGTTGGCATCTGATTGTGGGTAGTATTTTGATGGCTCAGAAACGCCATCAGAGAGGGGATTGATGGAGCAAGGTTTCATAAATGAAACTTGCTTGTATTCAATCCTCCTCACAGTATTTAATTTATTAAAAACTTGTATTGTTAATACTAACCTTTGCATTCACAACACGAGAGGGAAAGGAAGCTTGCCTATGTGTTTTACTAATGAATAACGCTTGTCTGTAATCCAAAATGGCCGCTAAAGCGCGGGAATCTCACTGCGCATGTCGCAACCTGATCACATGGTGTGACGTCTTTCTTTGCTTGGTGGGAAACTTCTGCTTCTGCGCAGTGTGCATTAAAATGGCTGCTTGATGTTTTCACATGCTTCAGCTTGCTCTCATGTCATTATTAAATTGTTGTTTCTTAACGCTACTAATGCGGGAAAGAATTTATAATTAAATGGGAATAGAGTAGAAAAAGTGGGCATACAGTGAAACATTTTATTCTGTGATTTTAATATTTTCTTCTTGCATTTTATTAGTTCGTAAAACTTGGGCCTGGGTTGGTGACCTGAAACTCGAGAGACAAATGGTTCTGCGCATGTGTCCTGTATGCCTGCCAAGTGAAGTCAACCTGGACCACGTCCAAGGCCGTGACCTGATGGCCGAAGATGCTGTACTTTTGTCTTTCCTGTTGCAAATTTGATACTTTTTGAATGAAAAATGTATAACATTTATCGTGAGACGGGTGGGAAATAAAGTGAATGTATTAATTTAAAGGGGCGGGAATCTAAAGACAATAGGCTTTACAATTTAGGCCAAATCGATATGGTGCGAGAATCCACCCCCTGTCCCTGTCCAATCAGAAATAATGGTCCCATATTTTGGCAACATTAAGGGGAGGTACATGGGCGTAGAAGGGTATAACAGATATAGAATTAGCTAATTAGTTTAGTCGGAAGTCTTGAAGTCGGAGGAAGGAGATGCTGCAAGAAGAATAGGCGTCCATACTGACAGGCTTAGAGCTCCAGACTGCCATGCTGACCGGTTGCTGACTGAATCCCTGTCCTGAAGAGGTCCTGAGAAGGGGGCGGCGGAGTCCATTAGACGGGAGAATCGAGGAGAAGCCAAGTACTAGAGAGGGGAACGACGCAGGCGTCGTTATAGAGAGGTCACCAGTCCTGTCCTGAAACCTGAAGGAGGTCTTTGCTCTTCATCCTTCCTGGGTCCTATTCTTTCCAACTCCTTGGCTAAGGGGTTTGGTTCTCGCACTTAGGTAAATATAATGCAACCTTTAGTTGTGCTGCTGTCTCTATCCTCTCCTTTCCTGAGGAACCGTCATTAATTAGTAATAATTATTCTATACTTTTTCTTGGGTATTGCGATCAAGTACCGTGTTTTTCTGTATTTTACTCTGCTAAAACTTTAGATAAACACTTTAAAACTTCCTGACTCAGTGGTTATTTCAGGATTATGTACTGTAATGAATGTCACTCATTTTAAACTTCCCAATTAGCAAAGGATTCATTGGTAAGTCATTACTCTTCAATCAGAAGGTAATTGGTAGCAGGGATTTTGATAAAGAGTACATCTGACACCCCAGCGTAAGTATTAGTGTAGTATGAATGTATGGGCCCAAATGAGTGTTTTGTGAATGAATGCTGTTTGCTAATATTGCGCTGGATCACTTTCAAAGAGGCTATGGTGCATATTTAGACCAGGTTTAACCCTACTTCCAGTATTGCTTTGAACAGATTTAAGTTTTATACCAGGGCTCAGGAGGATGGCAAAACATTTGATGATTTTCTTACTGGATTATGTGCATTTTCTGTAAACTGCAAATTTGGGCCTATTACAGTTGAAATGATCAGAGACCAAATCATTGGTCACGTCAGAAGTAAAAAAGTACAGGGACAGTTATGGATTATGGGAGATCCTAACTTGCGTGATGTCATCAGTGCTGCCAAAGCTATGGAAAAATCTGAAAAGTGGATGAAGTCTTTAAATAAGGACAACAAAGGAGTGAAGGAGGAAGTGTGCAATGTAAGATCTGGGAATTCACGTAGTGGATAAAAAGTGTATAAGAAGTTTGACAAGGATTTTCATTGTTTTAGGTGTAGGAATATAAGCCATGGGGCATCTTTTCCCAGGGGTCCCACATTGGGTAAAGAATGAAAGAAATGTGGACGTATTGGGCATTTTGCAGTTGTATGTAGAGATGTCAAAGGTAATAATCAGGCAGGATTCAATAGGAGTCAGATTTCCTGAGTTAGGAGTGATGAGAATGATGATGGTGCAAGCTGTACCGGCATTGTGTTATCCATTAGTGATGTGGAAGAAATGAATAATTATCATGGTGGTTTGAAACCACCTAGGTGTACTGTACGTATTTTGAATGTGGAAATAGAACTTATGGTAGATTCGGGGTCCCCCTGGACAATAGTTACGGAGGATTATTTTCTGGATCGCTTTGAGGGATTGTTGAGTTTAGAAAATGTGAAGAAATCTGACATTGTTGCAAGAGCCTTTGATGGCACCAGAATTGACATGGTGGGGTATGAAGAAGTGGATGTTGAATTTAATGGGCGTATTGCTCGTAATAAATTATATGTGGCAGTCAAAGGCATGAATGTTTTGGGTTGGAGAAATCAATGGAGTTTAGGAATAATTCTCAACCCCAGGAAGGGTGATCCTATCTTGGTAATTTCGGAAAGTGATAACAAAAGTGAACTTGTTTATCTGTTTCCCAAAGTGTTTTCTGAAGGAATTGGGAAGCTTAATAGTTTCAGTCATAAGATTAGAGTAAAAAATGGAACTATACCTGTAAAACAGAAGCTCAGAAAGGTTCCGGTAAATGTGAGAGAAGACCTAAAAAATGTATTACAAGGACTTATTGAAGAAGATATTACTGAAGAGTTTGAATCTTTTGAGTGGGTTTCTCCCATAGTTGTGGCGAGGAAATCGGACAAACGTTTGAGACTGTGTGGACTTGAGGGCGTTAAATGCAAATTTGGTTGTAGATTGTCACCCTCTACCTAACATTAACAAAGTTGTTTGCATGTTGGAAGGAGCTATAGTGTTTGCTACTTTTGATTTACGTTTCGCCTATCATCAGATAGCATTGACAGATGCTTCTAAACAATTTACTGCTTTTCTCACGCCACAGGGGCTATTTCAATATAAGAAGATGCCTTTTGGTTTGGATCTGCGGCATCTGTTTTTCAAAGGGCAATGTACCATATTTTCAAGGACTTGGATGCTTTTGTAAAATGTTTCCAAAATGACATACTTGTCTTCTCTCGTGATCAAGAAGAACATACGGTATATGTTATTGAGGTCTCCAAACGCTTGGAAACGCATGGGTTAACACTTAAAGAGAACAAGTGTAAAATGTTTTGTGACTCTGTTGAATACTTAGGACACACCGTATCTGGAAATGGGATAGTTTCCAAAAAATTGCTTGTTGATGCTATAGTTAAAGCTCCTGCGCCTAACAACAAAGAGAAACTTTTGTCATTTGTAGCATTATGCGAATATTACAGCAAATTCATTAAGAATTTCGCTACCAAAATGGAGCCACTCACAGAACTTATTAGACATAAAGCTGATTTCTGTTGGACAGAGAGGCAACAGAATGCTTTTCAGCAAATCAAAAATGAAATTGTGCAAGCTCCGATATTGAAACCGCTTTGTGTGAACAAAATATGCATTGTTATAGTGGATGCCAGTTTGTGTGGAGTGGGTGGAGTTTTGTCACAAAAGTGTGGCAAAGATCAGTGGTGTGTTTCATTTGCTTTCCGTACTCTTAGTGATACGGAGAGAAGATACTCTGTTATTGAGAGAGAGCTTTTGGGATGTGTGTGGGGTGTAGATCACTTCTGTAACTATTTATGGGGAAGTAGGCTCACACTCAGAACAGATCATAAACCTTTGGTATCGATTCTGTCACCTGGAGGGGGTTGGAATGTCACAGCGCGCATAGCTAGACTCACCTCCAAATTGCAAGAGTATAATTTCTGTGTGAAGTATGTTCCAGGAAGATATAATGTAACTGCTGATTGCCTTTCATGCCTTCCATGTCAGAGCGATAGTAAGTTGGAAGATTGTGATGATGAAGTTGAGATTGTAGTCTCGATCGGTAATTTTGTGTCAAAAGAGTTTAGCAGCATTTCTAAAGAAAAGTGGAAGAATTGTGTCAATGAGGATGAGAAATGGAAGTTACCTAAGAAGTATATCATCGAAGGGTGGCCCAAGGGAAAAGAAGTACCTTCTGAATTGAGACTCTTCCAGCAAGTATTGTGTGATTTAGAGGTGGAAGGAGAATTGATTTTCAAGGAGGGTAAGTGTGGACCTACTAAACATATGCAGGAGTAAACTTTTAGACTTGCACACAAAGGTCATCCCTGTATGTACTCAATGAAAAGACTGTTGAGAGCTAATTTTTGGTGGCCGGGTATGGATAAAATGGCAGAGAGAGTTGTGAGGGAGTGTAGTGAGTGTATTAGGAGTGACTAGATGTTGAAGCCTTTTCCTGCTCTATTGAAGCCTGTGCCGTGGCTACAACGTCCATGGCAGAAAGTAGCATATGACATTTCTGGTCCTTACAACTGTTTGCCACAGAATGCATGTTTTGCTTTAGTTGTATTTGATTACCACTCCAAATGGCCAGAAGTTAAGTTTGTTGCTCAGGTCACTTCAAGAGTTGTTGTAGAATTTTTGAAAGCGGTTTTTGCTTGTGAAGGCAGTCCTGAAGTTTTAGTTACAGACAATGGTGTACAACTATAGTCAGGTGAGATGAAGGAGTTTTTGAGTGTCTGTGGTACTAAGCATGTTACTACTGCATTGTATGAACCACAAGGTAATGGCCAGGTTGAGAGGTTTAACTGCGTGCTTAAAGATGGGGTAGAATGGGCAAGGAAATCAGGTAGAGATTGGAAAGGTGTGTTGAGGGAAAGGTTAAGGGTGTATCGCATCACTCTCCATTCAGTTATGGTATTGGGTCCCTTTCGTTTGTTAAAAGGAAGAGAGCCTGTGTCTAAGTTATATCCATGGTGGATCAAAAGAAAATGACCTGATATTAAAGCTCATGATTTGCAGGCTATTTCTATGAAGGTGAATCAGAAACAGGAGAAGATGAAAGAAACATATGACACTAAGGGGTCGATAACGATTTCATTCAGAAAGCATTCCGACTGAATCGGTCTCGGAACGTTTTCCAACCGAATCGGATTCGGGGAGTCCGACCGACCGATTACCATGGTTCTGGATATCATTCGGTCGGACTCCCATTGACTTCAATGGGAGCCTGTGTTCCGACCGGATACATAGGCTCTCATTGAAGAACGGGGTTGCTGGGAAAAATCGTGCACCCTGTGGAGGGCACCCCATGGTGTCTGCCACACTGTGCATGGTTGCAAAGAGGGGTCCCATGGGTACCCCCACGGGCCACATTCGGAAGGCTACGGGTGAAGGGGGCCTGCTACGGGCCCCCAAAGTCAGATTCCGACAGCCAATCCATGTCGGATCAACCGATTCGGAAAGGCTGTCCGAATCTGACATCGTGATCACTCATTCAGAAATACGGTCCGTTGACCTGTACAAGTCGGCTCCAAACGACTCGGTTCCTCCGAATGCCACACGAAACCGACTCGGAAAGTCCGAACACTTTCTGAACATCGTAATCGGTCGTTCGAAAAGCTTTCCAAATTGGTTGGAAAGACGGGTTCCGAATCGGATTCGGCAGACCCAAATCTGATTCGGAGCCTTTCCGAATGACATCGTAATTGGCCCCTAAGTGGAGAGTGAGAGTACCTACCTTCAAAGTGGGTGATTGGGTGAGAATTCTTAAACCAGGTTTGAAAGTTAAAGGAGTTTCTAAATACGGCCGTCCCATTAAAGTGGTGAAAGTTAACATGAACATTGTGGTGACTCAAGATGGAAGAGTCTGGAATGTGAGGAGAGTTGTTAAGTGCAATAATTGTGCAAGTGAGGACGTTGATGCCTGAAACCAGAATATGGTCAAAAGGTTTGGAAATTGTGAGGATGGTTGTCCTAACTGTGACATGAATAATGAGAATTCAGGTGGTAGTGTTGATGATGATCTTGTCACAGAATCCGTGGCATCAAGGGTTGAAACAGGAGACAGAGCTATTAACCCTCCTGTTAGAAATGGGATCTCTAGTTGGCAAGGGCTTGCACCTTTGTCCAAGTAGGGACCCTTCTTCCTAGTCAGGGTAAGGGTGTTACACTCGTGAGGTAACCCCTGCTCACCCTCGTGGTAGCTTGGCACGAGCAGTTGGGCTTAATTCAGAGGCAGTGTGTAAAGCATTTGCACATAACCAACAGTAATACAGTGTAAGCACTACAAACGGACACCACACCAGTTTAGAAAAATAACCAATATTTTATATACTCAAGACAAGACCAATTACGACAAAAATCCACAATACTATACTTTACGAATGAATACTTGATACGGTAACTTCTTCTTTGCAGGAATAGCATAAAAGCAAAGTTCGTACGAGTCGGTAGCTCCATCCGAGCCTACCGTGATGCTGAAAACCACAGAGTCTAACAGTTCCAGCCGACCGCGTCGATACGGGCCAGCAGAGTCATGAACAGACTCGGTTACAGTACCTTTCTCGTTGTGGCTGGTACGGAGTGTACGAGCCGGTCGGCGTTCGTCGCGGTTGCAGTGCAAGACGGAGCGATGCAAGGTGCGGTGTCCCTCGATGCGGTGCAGGCAGCGGCTCGATGAGCGTCGTGCAGACGGAGTCGGTGAGTCCAAGGCGTGCGATGCAGGGTGAGACGATGCTCGATGCGGTGCTGACAGGTTGCGATGCAGGCGACCTAGCCGGAGTGCGGGAGCTGGCGTCGGACGTCGGTGCGAGTCGGAGCGGTGCGTCGGAGACGTGCGAGCGGTGGCCCAAATGCGGTGCGGTCTCGACTCTTGAGCCAGTTGCAGCGACCGCGTCGGTCGGGTCCGGTTGGTTCAGTGAAGCGATGCGATGCGAACTGCGGTGCCCACAGCTCACGGTGCAAGCAGCGGCTCGATGTTGGTGGCGTCGGACGTCGCCCACGGTGAGACCAGGGTTGCGATGCGAAGCGGGGCGATGCGGTCTGCGGTGCAAACAGGTCACCGGCCAGGGATGGATTCGGTTGACGGAGTCGGTTGCGGTTCCCTTCCTCTGTGGCAACTGAAACAGCGTTCCAGAAGCGGTACCCAGAGGCTTGTGAAGTCTTTGTAGTCCCTGAGACTTCTTAACAGGAGGCCAGCTCGGTTTCAGGCCCTTGGAGATACTCAGCACAAGTTTGTAGAAAGTTCAGTCCAGTCCTTTCACTGCCCAAGGCAGAAGCAGCAGCTGCAGGCCAACCCAACAACGATACAAAAGGGGGTGATGGACGGAATGTTTGAGCCAATCAAACACTCACCCCCAGTCAACTGATCTGGGTTTAATCCATCATCATTCTTTAGCTCACTCCACCACCCCAGTTCAGACATGGCCATATGCAAATCAGTCTGACCCTGTGCCTCATGGGAACAGTCCAGCCCGAACTGCCAAGCCATGTCTCCCTGGACCGGAAACAAGCATCCTAGGACCGGTTTCTGGCATTTCAGCCGTCATCAGCCAGGCTTGCTTGAATCCAGTGGCAAAGTGAGCAAGGGACCCACGTCTGGGCATACCCCGCCAACTTAGGGCGACCAAGCGATACAAAGGGGATGATGGACGGAATGTTTGAGCCAATCAAACACTCACCCCCAGTCAACTGATCTGGGTTTAATCCATCATCATTCTTTAGCTCACTCCACCACCCCAGTTCAGACATGGCCATATGCAAATCAGTCTGACCCTGTGCCTCATGGGAACAGTCCAGCCCGAACTGCCAAGCCATGTCTTCCTGGACCGGAAACAAGCATCCTAGGACCGGTTTCTGGCATTTCAGCCGTCATCAGCCAGGCTTGCTTGAATCCAGTGGCAAAGTGAGCAAGGGACCCACGTCTGGGCATACCCCGCCAACTTAGGGCGACCAAAGCAATACAAAGGGGATGATGGACGGAATGTTTGAGCCAATCAAACACTCACCCCCAGTCAACTGATCTGGGTTTAATCCATCATCATTCTTTAGCTCACTCCACCACCCCAGTTCAGACATGGCCATATGCAAATCAGTCTGACCCTGTGCCTCATGGGAACAGTCCAGCCCGAACTGCCAAGCCATGTCTTCCCTGGACCGGAAACAAGCATCCTAGGACCGGTTTCTGGCATTTCAGCCGTCATCAGCCAGGCTTGCTTGAATCCAGTGGCAAAGTGAGCAAGGGACCCACGTCTGGGCATACCCCGCCAACTTAGGGCGACCAAGCGATACAAAGGGGATGATGGACGGAATGTTTGAGCCAATCAAACACTCACCCCCAGTCAACTGATCTGGGTTTAATCCATCATCATTCTTTAGCTCACTCCACCACCCCAGTTCAGACATGGCCATATGCAAATCAGTCTGACCCTGTGCCTCATGGGAACAGTCCAGCCCGAACTGCCAAGCCATGTCTTCCTGGACCGGAAACAAGCATCCTAGGACCGGTTTCTGGCATTTCAGCCGTCATCAGCCAGGCTTGCTTGAATCCAGTGGCAAAGTGAGCAAGGGACCCACGTCTGGGCATACCCCGCCAACTTAGGGCGACCAAAGCAATACAAAGGGGATGATGGACGGAATGTTTGAGCCAATCAAACACTCACCCCCAGTCAACTGATCTGGGTTTAATCCATCATCATTCTTTAGCTCACTCCACCACCCCAGTTCAGACATGGCCATATGCAAATCAGTCTGACCCTGTGCCTCATGGGAACAGTCCAGCCCAAACTGCCAAGCCATGTCTTCCCTGGACCGGAAACAAGCATCCTAGGACCGGTTTCTGGCATTTCAGCCGTCATCAGCCAGGCTTGCTTGAATCCAGTGGCAAAGTGAGCAAGGGACCCACGTCTGGGCATACCCCGCCAACTTAGGGCGACCAAGCGATACAAAGGGGATGATGGACGGAATGTTTGAGCCAATCAAACACTCACCCCAGTCAACTGATCTGGGTTTAATCCATCATCATTCTTTAGCTCACTCCACCACCCCAGTTCAGACATGGCCATATGCAAATCAGTCTGACCCTGTGCCTCATGGGAACAGTCAGCCTGAACTGCCAAGCCATGTCTTCCCTGGACCGGAAACAAGCATCCTAGGACCGGTTTCTGGCATTTCAGCCGTCATCAGCCAGGCTTGCTTGAATCCAGTGGCAAAGTGAGCAAGGGACCCACGTTTGGGCATACCCCGCCAACTTAGGGCGACCAAAGCGATACAAAGGGGATGATGGACGGAATGTTTGAGCCAATCAAACACTCACTCCCAGTCAACTGATCTGGGTTTAATCCATCATCATTCTTTAGCTCACTCCACCACCCCAGTTCAGACATGGCCATATGCAAATCAGTCTGACCCTGTGCCTCATGGGAACAGTCCAGCCCGAACTGCCAAGCCATGTCTTCCCTGGACCTGGATTCAAGCAAGCCTGGCTGATGACGGCTGGAATGCCAGAAACCGGTCCTAGGATGCTTATTTCCGGTCCAGGAAGACATGGCTTGGCAGTTCGGGCTGGACTGTTCCCATGAGGCACAGGGTCAGACTGATTTGCATATGGCCATGTCTGAACTGGGGTGGTGGAGTGAGCTAAAGAATGATGATGGATTAAACCCAGATCAGTTGACTGGGGGTGAGTGTTTGATTGGCTCAAACGTTCCGTCCATCATCCCCTTTGTATCGCTTGTTCGCCCTAAGTTGGCGGGGGTATGCCCAGACGTGGGTCCCTTGCTCACTTTGCCACTGGATTCAAGCAAGCCTGGCTGATGACGGCTGGAATGCCAGAAACCGGTCCTAGGATGCTTGTTTCCGGTCCAGGGAAGACATGGCTTGGCAGTTCGGGCTGGACTGTTCCCATGAGGCACAGGGTCAGACTGATTTGCATATGGCCATGTCTGAACTGGGGTGGTGGAGTGAGCTAAAGAATGATGATGGATTAAACCCAGATCAGTTGACTGGGGGTGAGTGTTTGATTGGCTCAAACGTTCCGTCCATCATCCCCTTTGTATCGCTTGTTCGCCCTAAGTTGGCGGGGTATGCCCAGACGTGGGTCCCTTGCTCACTTTGCCACTGGATTCAAGCAAGCCTGGCTGATGACGGCTGGAATGCCAGAAACCGGTCCTAGGATGCTTGTTTCCGGTCCAGGGAAGACATGGCTTGGCAGTTCGGGCTGGACTGTTCCCATGAGGCACAGGGTCAGACTGATTTGCAAATGGCCATGTCTGAACTGGGGTGGTGGAGTGAGCTAAAGAATGATGATGGATTAAACCCAGATCAGTTGACTGGGGGTGAGTGTTTGATTGGCTCAAACGTTCCGTCCATCATCCCCTTTGTATCGCTTTGTTCGCCCTAAGTTGGCGGGGTATGCCCAGACGTGGGTCCCTTGCTCACTTTGCCACTGGATTCAAGCAAGCCTGGCTGATGACGGCTGGAATGCCAGAAACCGGTCCTAGGATGCTTGTTTCCGGTCCAGGGAAGACATGGCTTGGCAGTTCGGGCTGGACTGTTCCCATGAGGCACAGGGTCAGACTGATTTGCATATGGCCATGTCTGAACTGGGGTGGTGGAGTGAGCTAAAGAATGATGATGGATTAAACCCAGATCAGTTGACTGGGGGTGAGTGTTTGATTGGCTCAAACGTTCCGTCCATCATCCCCTTTTGTATCGCTTGTTCGCCCTAAGTTGGCGGGGGTATGCCCAGACGTGGGTCCCTTGCTCACTTTGCCACTGGATTCAAGCAAGCCTGGCTGATGACGGCTGGAATGCCAGAAACCGGTCCTAGGATGCTTGTTTCCGGTCCAGGGAAGACATGGCTTGGCAGTTCGGGCTGGACTGTTCCCATGAGGCACAGGGTCAGACTGATTTGCATATGGCCATGTCTGAACTGGGGTGGTGGAGTGAGCTAAAGAATGATGATGGATTAAACCCAGATCAGTTGACTGGGGGTGAGTGTTTGATTGGCTCAAACGTTCCGTCCATCATCCCCTTTTGTATCGCTTTGTTCGCCCTAAGTTGGCGGGGGTATGCCCAGACGTGGGTCCCTTGCTCACTTTGCCACTGGATTCAAGCAAGCCTGGCTGATGACGGCTGGAATGCCAGAAACCGGTCCTAGGATGCTTGTTTCCGGTCCAGGGAAGACATGGCTTGGCAGTTCGGGCTGGACTGTTCCCATGAGGCACAGGGTCAGACTGATTTGCATATGGCCATGTCTGAACTGGGGTGGTGGAGTGAGCTAAAGAATGATGATGGATTAAACCCAGATCAGTTGACTGGGGTGAGTGTTTGATTGGCTCAAACGTTCCGTCCATCATCCCCTTTGTATCGCTTTGTTCGCCCTAAGTTGGCGGGGTATGCCCAGACGTGGGTCCCTTGCTCACTTTGCCACTGGATTCAAGCAAGCCTGGCTGATGACGGCTGGAATGCCAGAAACCGGTCCTAGGATGCTTGTTTCCGGTCCAGGGAAGACATGGCTTGGCAGTTCGGGCTGGACTGTTCCCATGAGGCACAGGGTCAGACTGATTTGCATATGGCCATGTCTGAACTGGGGGTGGAGTGAGCTAAAGAATGATGATGGATTAAACCCAGATCAGTTGACTGGGGGTGAGTGTTTGATTGGCTCAAACGTTCCGTCCATCATCCCCTTTTGTATCGGCCAACCCAACAAAGCAACAACACAGCAAAGGGGCAGTACTCTTCCTGGCAGCTCTTCCAGCTCTTCGTCTTGGCAGGTTCCTTGATTCCAGCGAGATCTAAATTCATGGTGTCAGGGCCCCAATATTTATATCCCAAATTCCTTTGTTCTCTGAAGGCAGAGAGGCCTTTGCCTAGTCCAAACCAGTTCTGGAGCACTTTGTTGACAAGTCTCCGTCCCTTCTTTCAGTGAGTAGGCCAGGGACATCAGACGCACCACAGGAGGTGGAGCCAGTATTGTGGAGGGAAGGCACTGTCCTATTCAGGGCCCAGGTGCGACCCCTCCCACCCATCTACATGTAGATCTTGCTATTCAGCCCTGTGCTGACTCACCCTGTCTCCTGGCATCCCCCAGCCCCTGTCACTCACACTCCAGACAAGGAATACACAACCTCGCAGAGGCAGGCTTGGATGGTTAGACAAGAAAATACCCACTTTCTAAAAGTGGTATTTTCAAACACAGAATGTTAAAACCAACTTCACTAAAAGATGCATTTTATCATTCTGAGTCCAGGCTTACTAAACTCGAATTTCTACCATGTTCCCGGGGTCAGTTAGGATTATAAACTGTAATAATCAAAACTGCCCGTTCTGGCCTAGGGGGAACAGGTAGCCTTGCAATAGTGAAAAACGAACTAGGCTGTACTTCACTATCAGGACATGCCGCACACACCAGGGCATGTCCTACCTTTCGCGTACAACGCACCCTGCCCACAGGGGTACCTTGGGCCTACCTTAGGGGTGACTAACATGTAGCAAAGGGAAGGTTTAGGGACTTGCAAGTGTGTGCACTTGCCAAGTCGACATGGCAGCCCCAGGCTGCGCACAGGCTCTGCGTTGGCAGGCCCGAGTTACATTTTACGGGCTGTTTGCGTGGGTGGCACAATCCAGTGCTGCAGCCCACCAACAGCATTTGGTCTATAGGCCCTGGCACTCGCAGTGCACTTTACAAGGGACTGACAGATAAACCAAATAGGCCAATCATGGAAACACCAATCCATAACACATTTTATACAGGAGCACTTGCACTTTCCCACTGGACAGCAGTGAGGAAAGTGCGCAGAATCATTACACCAACAAAAACAGAGTCAAAACCGGGAGGTCAGAAAGCAAAAAGTCAGGGGAAACACGCCAAAAGATGCCAAGTCTAACACCTCCCGTGAAAATGAGGGACTATGTTTGATTTATGTGTTTTTTGTTATAAGGGGGAGGATGTGTTATATTCCCTCTTCCTTGTTCTTTCTTGTGTTAGTGATGCTAATGTTGTATTGCTTTAAGTTTCCTTGTGTTCTATTGCCATGGAGCTGTTTCTCTCTAAGTTCCACTTTCTTGTGTTTATGATGCTAGATGATGGTGTCAGCAGACTTGAGGGAGCGTTAGTGTTGAGATTTTAGGAGACGGAGAAGGTATCTCTAAAGGTGTTGGGAAAATGGTCTTTTTCCTTTCTGCTCCAAAAGCCTTCTTTTCATTTGGTCCCCAAACAAACCAACCTGCTTCTTTTCAACACTGGGGGGCAGATTTACAAGCCCCTTGCGCCACTTATGCGCCGCCGTTGCGTCACTTCTGTGACGCAACGGCGGCGTAAAGCCAGCGCCATGCTGCGGGGTATTTACAACGTGACGCATCTAGGGAGATGCGTCACGTTGTAAAGCTCTGCGCCACATGAAACCTGCGTCAGGTTTCATGTGGGCGTTCCGGAGCAGGGGGCGTTCCGGCGCAGGAACGCCTCGCAAAGTGGCTGAGTGAAATCTACTAGATTTCACTCAGTCACTTTTCCGACCCCGGTGCGTCAAATCCTTACGCCTGCTTCAAGCAGGCGTAAGGCGTGACGCACCATGTTAGGGATAGGGCAGGTTGGAACAGTGCTGTAGTTGCGTCGCGCTTGCGACACAACTTCAGCACTGCGCCAACCTTACGCTCGGCAGATGCGTCACGCATCTGCTTATCCTTGCGCCACGATGCACCGCATTGTAAATGCGGCGCATCTGCGGTGGCGCAAGGGCAAACTTGCGTGACGCATCTTCCCTGGCGCATCCCTGCTGATTTGCAGGGATGCGCCAGGGAACGTAAATCTGCCCCTGGGACTTTTAGTCTAGTCCTTGCTGCCATGCAACGGCACCGAAAAAGGTCCTGTTTAACATTTAGTGCAAGAGTAAGTGATCATGGTGAAGGACTTTGGAGTGGAGGGCAGGGGACTCATCGGAGTATGTGACTATCTCCTTTCTGGCCTTCTTACATTTTAACTAAAAGGAGTGGGCCTTCTAGTCGTACAATCATGACCCTTCCAGCTTACCAAGCCAGTCGTGCTGGAATTGATTTACCCCAGGGTGGTTTCTTTAAGGTTTTTCGGGTGGGGTTAATCCTGCGAGATCCATTAAATATACTGTTTAAATATACTGTTTTAAGAGCCAAGTTACTTAAAGAGTTTCAATATTCCCACACTTGGGCTTAATTAAGATGGGTTATTGTGGTAAGTTTTGCACTTTGTGATATCGCTTTATTGATGCCTCACTTAGTGCTTTTCTATGTATGTTTATCTTTGAAATGTTTCCTTATGTTTTCTTGTTGTGAAGCCTAGTAGAACTTTCTCTATGTCATTTGGAGTCCTATGATGTATTTGGAACTCTCTGACCGAGCTGTGATTGTTTGTCTTGTTTAGAAGCTGTTGGAGTCTGCTGGAGCTAGACATCTGTTTCTCTGGCACCAGTGGGTCATTTATATTGCACTTAAAATAAATATCTTTATTTTTGTATACAACGCTACTCCATCGCTTCATTACAGTTATAATCAGCTCTTGTAAAGTTCACTCATTCGTGCCAAGTTCAGGTACCAGTTAGGTCATAAAAGGGACCAATCTTCAAAAATGTTAATTATTAATAGATTTTGGACATGATTGCAGAAGTGCATAGGTGCCCATTGAAACTCCTCCCGTTATATGCATATTGAAAAGAAATTAGAATTATGGTCAGAATGTATGCTGAAGGCTGGTTTTGCTTACTTTGAGGGTTGCAACTTTGGGCTGGTTTTTGGGCTGATACTAGTCTGTGTTGGGCTGAATTTGGGTTGAACTTGGGCAGCTTTGGGCTTGGGATTGGTCTCAAATTCTGGCAACACTGTCTGAAATCTGTCTGAAGTTGTTTGTGTTCTGGTTCACAGAGGACTGTTCCTATTGGACCAGGAGAAACACTGATTTGCATATAACTGGTTCCTGTCTGAAGTAGCACGGTAAGCTAAAACAAAATGACTTGGGTTCAGCCATTAGTAATTAATATGTATGTCCAGATGCAGCTCCTGAGGCCAAGTAGGCTGAAACCAGTCTTGGGTTGTTCCTGTTATGGCTCTGAGAGGACCTGACATGCAGTTCAGGCTGGACTCTACCTATTAGAGCAGGACCAAGACTAATTTCCATATACGACTGAGGTAACAAAATGATGGACTGGGATGGACTGGGATGAAGACTTCAGTATTTACCTGTGGCTGAGATCAACTAAAGTGTTCAACCCATTACTTTTTTGTATTCCTGTCTTTACATGATCACAGTAGGGTTGCCCCTAGCTGGTTTTATACAGGCATATCAAGTATTTGAATGTCCCAGTTAGTACAACATTTAGTAGAATCACCAAAAGCCAGTATTTTTTCTCTTTATCACTACATACTATAAGAAGAAAGCACTTTAAAATGTGTTCTAGAGCTGCCTTGATTATCCTTGACTGATAATTAAAGTAAACAAAAACAGGAAGGCCATGTTAAAAGTGAAAACAGACAATTTTATATAAAGTTCTATTCATGTATCATGTCCCAGCCTTTGCAGAATCTCAAAACGTAAACAAGTGGCCTGTATTTTTCTGTGGGAAAGGTGGCAATCCTAGATCACAGTAATACCATACGTATTTACTTTGTCAATGCTTGCTCCTTTTTCGGTTTACATACCTCATGAAAAAAGAATGCTGAGAGGCTTTCCAGAATTTCTGCTAGTGACCTGCAATTTAACTCACTAGTTATCGCCATATAGGACATTCGAAAAACACTGGATAGGCTGGAAACTTCTGTCTTGGCTGAAAGATCCTCAGCTGAAGCCTTGATTTAACAATGTTAAATGTTCTTATAGGAACATGCTCGACTTACTGCTGCAGATAATCCTCCTTGTTATTTTGTCAGTCCCTTACGGTGTGAAATATCTCATTAATTTCTTTTCAACAAGTCAAGTATGACTTTTAAGTCAATATGTTTGAAAAATCACACTCTAAAATGAATCATTAGCTTATTTTTTTACTTAAATGTATTCTTTGAGGTGACCCTGACCCCTCATCTCCCCACGCCCCTCCCCCAAAACACTTCTGGAGCATAGCAAGTACATTCACTTTATTAATTCTGAACAATAAAAGGCTGAGAAGTTGGTGAGCCAGCAAATTAACAGGGAGCACTGAGCCAGAGCCAAGTCTAGTATTAGTCTGGCCTCTTAGAGCCAAAGCATGTGAGGAACCAGCAAAATATTTGACAAGTAAACTGTGCAACAAAGATCATATAAACACAGAACAAAGAAGCTCACATTTCAAAAAGGTTTTACTTGTAATAAAAGAGCATTTCACTTTAGTACATTACTTTATATCGCTGAACTGAGAGTCTGTTGTGAGAAATGATAATTTATTAAGATAAACTTAGAAACATTTATGCCACCAACTGCTCCACCCCGACAAGATGCCAGTAGCAAACCAAGTGGCAAGTCAAGTGCATCCTGCCTCTTGTAGGTAGCTCATGTCACTTTATTAGTTATCCCAAATGCACTTAAAACAATATTGATATTGATACTAGCTGTGTATGAATTTTGGACAGTAGCCCTGCATTGAGCATTTACAAACTAATCACATGTGGAACTACTTATGGTTATGAACAATATTAATATCACCCTTGGGATGGATGGTGATATTACCAAGTGTGTCTGTTAGATTTGATGTGGCTTTATATTTTTTTATAAAAACGAATAAAGATTTCTACTACTACTATTTGGTAGCTCATGTATAAGAGAGGACTGTGTATAGTGCATATCCTTAACTGATGTTGTTCAAGGTGCTATCAACTGCGCTGATAAAGAAAAGGGGGCACAGTAAAATAAAATAATTGACTAGGAACACATAGGGCCTGATTCACAAAGGGCCTCCCCACTCGTGGTGGAGGCCCCCATTCATGGGGGAGTCTCCTCACTCAGGGCGAAATCTCCACAATGAGAATTCTCATTGCTGAGATTTCATCCTGAATGTGAAGACCCCCCCCCCCATGACTGTGGGTCCTCTGACACAAGTTTAGGTGTCTGAAGTGATGGCAATACGCAGTAGTAGATTTCAGTCAAGTAGTTTATTGAGGGAGTACAGAGAGCCGTCCCAGCTGATGCAGTAAAGGCACAGACAACAACTGCCACTGACAGAACACTCAGGGCAGAGAGTCTCCCAACATTCTGGATGACATCACAGAGTGGATGGACATGTGCCATCACCACATCACCACACCTCCCCCCTTTTGATAAAATGACTCTTGTGAACGGAAGAGGAGGTAGGGGTACAAAAAGGAAAAAGGAAGGAAATGAAATGGGGAACAAGCAATGAAGCTTAAACATAGTCTTGTAATTTTCGTGGTCTAATACTGGCTCTGGCGCTTTTCCTAACACCATCCCCCTTGGAACATTCTGTTTGACCTTGACAATTTCGGAAGGGATAGAAGGATCTTTGGCAACACGAGAAGTGCTCCACCAGTTTCCATTAGACAACTTAACTGCGTTCTTACGCAAATCTACAATTTGTTGTGAGTCCAAAAATTTTGAAAAACCTTTTCTTACTGAAACAGGATTTTTGACTCTGAGCCAGTCCCCAATACGGAGCCTGTGGGTTTCTTTTGTGGTGGAGGATTGTTGAGATTTTGAACAAACTTCAGTTGACGTCTTCTTGGCTGATTCCCACATGCACCTCATGTCACAACCAAGATGGAAAGAGTTGACCATCCAAAAGGGATAGACTTGGGAGGGTGCTTTTCTGCCCCTCATAAGTTCGAAGGGAGAAAAATTGGTAGCGACATGAGGTGAAGTGCGATAAGACCAGACAAGATCCTTCACAGCTTGGAAAATACAGGATTGAGACCTAAAGGCTGCTTGCACACACTTCACTACAACCCTGTTGAACCTTTCCGCTTTGCCATTACTTTGTGGATGGTAGAGTGGACTCCTGGTGTGCTTGATGCCACAGGAGTGCAGGAAAGAGGTCATTTCATGTGAAACAAATTGGACGCCGTTATCAGTGAGAATTTCCTCAGGATAACCCTCTCTGAGGAAAATGGCAGTCAAACAGTTGATGACACTTTTGGAATTGTGTCTAGAAATAGGTTCAACTTCCACCCACCTGGACAGATGGTCGATGAGGACTAAAAAGTACTTAGAGTCGGAAGGGAGAACATGGAATGGTCCAAGAAAATCCATCCCGAGTTTTTGCCAAGCTCTGCCAGGAGGGGGTACAGGGGCTTCCACTGTACCTTCGAGTACTAAGACTTTGTCGCTGACCTTGCAGCGTGAGCATTGCTTTACCAAGTCATCGATCTGGATATCCATTCTGGGCCACCAGAAATCAGTCCTGACTTTCCTTTTTGTGATAGTTGCTCCAAGATGACCAGAATGTGCCGCTAGAATGATCTTTTCACGATAAAAAGAGGGAGGAATAAGTTTGTCGCCTCTGACTACTTTTCCACTTTCCACTGAGAGTTCGTCCTTAATTTTCCAGAACATCTGAAGATCGGGTGAAAGACACCTTTCTTTTGGCCAGCCTTTCTTAATCAAAGATGCCACCTCCTTGAGAACTGAAACTTTATCAATCTGCATGATCCAGTCTTCTTCTGCAAAAGACAGGTTTTCTTGACTAATAAGTGCCACAAAGCATTCTTCAACTTCGGTTTCCCAGTCTTGTGCATCCGTGTCAGAGATGGGGAGTCTTGATAGTCAGTCCGCTCTGCAGTTCTTTCCCCCAGGAATATATTCCACTGTGAAAGTATATTCTAGAAGTTTTGTGGATAATCGTGCCAAACGAGAGGTGGTACGTTTGACATTTTTACCCGAGAGGATGTCAACCAGGGGACGATGGTCAGTCTTGAGGATGAAGGATCTGCCCCATACATATGATTTGAACTTTTCAATGCTCCAGACACAGGCTAACAATTCCTTTTCAATGACAGAATATTTTCGTACAACAGGACGGAGAGTTCTGGATGCAAATCCTACTGTGTGTTCTTTTCCATCAACATATTGTGAGAGAACAGCTCCCAGGCCATACTCAGAGGCATCAACTGTGATAATTGTTTGCTTTCCTTCTACGAATGCTTGCAGAGCGGGGGCTTCAATTATATGGTCCTTAATGGACTGGAAACCTTTTGGCACTCCTCGGACCATATATAGGTTGCTCCTTTCTTTAGCAGCGCTCTGAAACACTCTGTGGTCTTTGCAAAGTCTTTCATAAACTTCGAATAGAACTCACAGAGGCCAAGAAAGGACATGAGCTGTTCCTTGTTTTGAGGAGGAGGTGCATCAACTATGCTTTTATAAGACCAGGTCTGGGTTTGATGCCATTTTCGGAAATTACATGGCCTAAGTACTCGATCTCCTTCACCTTAAAGGTACACTTGCTTTTTTGTAAGGTGACACCTCTTTGTGCTAGAACGTTGAACACTTGATCAATGGCAGAATCGTGCTCGGCTTCAGTTTTGGTGAAGATGAGAATATCGTCTTGAAAGACAACAACATGGGGATTGTGGTGGAACATCTCGGTCATCAATCTTTGGAATACGGCAGCAGCCGAGGCAAGGCCAAAGGGTAGGCGACAGAATTGAAATACACCATCTGGAGTGACAAAAGCTGTGAGATGTCGGGACTGAGGATGTAGTTCGACTTGATGGTAGGCAGCCTTAAGATCGAGTTTGGTGTACCATGAGGAGGAACCCACTTTGGCGATGACATCTTCAATGCGCGGAAGGGGAAATCCATCAACCCAGATGGCGTCGTTAAGGCTCCTCAAGTCGACACACATCCTCAGGTCCCCAGACCTCTTCTTGGCTAAGACAATGGGTGAAAGCCAAAGAGTGGATTCGACTTTTTCGATTATGCCTTGATCACATAATGACTGCAAATGCTTGGAAAGATCGCCTCTAATGCTTAAAGGAACATTGCGCAGTTTATGCTTGATGGGGACAGCATTTTCTTTGATTTTGATAAAATGTTGGAAGTTTGTGATCTTGCCCAGACGGTCTTCCAAAATTTTACTGTAGTTGTGTTCCCAATCGGTGGTCAGTTGAGAGGTGGACAGAGAGCTAATGTCTTTTGTGGGAGTAGAGTTGAATTGATGATCAATAAAAACTGGGTTGGGTAGGCCAGGTTTGATAGTGAGGCCAAACTCAGCTTGATGGATAAGACCAAGAACATTGATCCCACGTTTAGCCACATACACTTTACCATTGATAACTACCCCAAAGACACTGATTTTACCCCAAAAGTAGCCTAGTAAATCAATTCTACTGCCTTCAAAGGCTACTGTACGTATGTTGGGGGGTAGTAAACTTTTGTAGACCAAAACTTCATATACCTGTCTTGAGATACAATGGTGATGCGCGCTCCTGTGTCAACAAGGAGTTGAATGTGACTAGTTTCAATGGTAACATCTATTTCAGGATCAGGAATATGTTGCATAATGCATTTGTCAGAACAATTCTTGACTACAACAACATACTCCTGATTAATGACATTGTCGTCAAATTGATCATCGGAATCATTGAGTACACATCTTACATCTCTTCTTCTCCCCCCATACAAACTTTTGCAAAATGACCCATTTTGCCACATTGGCCACATTGTTGATTAATAGCGGGACAGTTTTTGAAAGAAGAAACATGCATATTTGACCCACATCTATAAAAACTTATTTTGTAATTAAGCGATCTGTTGTAATTAAGCGATCTGTTGTAATAAAACGGTCTGTTAGGTGTAAACACTTTTCCACCTCTATTTGGTATGAAATTTCTTCCACCCCTAGGTATTGTAGACCCTCTGGAGAAATTTGGGGAAAAAGGGGTAGGAAGAGAAGGTTTAGTAGTGACAGCACCAGAAATGGTAGAATTAGATAAAGCAGATTCAAGTTGCTTCACATCATCCAAGGAACTTTCAATGCTCTTGGCAATGTCTACAGCTTCATCCAGGGTGGGGTTTTTGCAGGTGAGTAATTTTTCTTGGACTTTTTGCAGTAACAACGTGCAACAAGTTGATCCCTTACAAGTTGTGATGTAAAGTTGTCAAATTCGCATTTTGCAGCTAGAACTTTTAAAGCAGTAATAAAAGTGTTTATACTTTCATTGGGTTTTTGTGTCCTTGTGAAAAATTTGTATCTGTGTACCACAATGTTTTTCGTTTTGGTGAAGTACTTGTCTAATTGTATTACTGCCATATCGAACTCATCGGGATCTTCACCTTCAGGAGGTTCATAAGGAGGTAGATGGTCGAAAACATTTTGACCCTCCACTCCTAGATGATAGTACATAAGATTCTTCTTTCTTTCAGGTCTAAATCTTTGACCATCGATTGCACCTAAATATGCTTTAAAAGATCTAATCCATAATTTCCATTCAAGTTGTGGTTCTCCGGGTTCTTGTAGGAAAGGTGCAGGGGCTGTAACATTCTGCATGTCAGTAAAAGATGTGGAGAGAAGAAAAGGAAGAAAAGGGAACAAGAAAAAAAAACAAGAAGAAAAGAGAACAATGGCTAAGAAGAATCGCAAAGAAAAGAGCAATAGAGGATTAAAATAAAGAAAAATATACAGTTACAACATGGCCACAGGATGACAACGTTGGGCCAATATTAAGTTGTGAGATGGAGAATTAAAAAAAAATCTCTACTTCTGTTGCTGTGGTAATATCTGTGTGTGTCAGTGTAGAAGCATGGATAATTTTGACACACGTTGTAAAATGCTGCGTGTATCAGCGAAATAAGAGCAGCAAAGGAACATGCAAATTGGATGCTGTGCGTGTCAGCGAAGTCGCAAACAAGTGATGAAGATGCAGATTTTAACTTTGCTTGAGTGCTGTGCGCGTCAGCGAAGTCACAAACGATGGGGAGAATTGACACGCAAAGGCTGAGCGTGTCAGCGCAGAAGGACAAGAAAGGAGATTTCCATTTACAAAGGTATGTTGAGCTAGATATTGGAAGTGAAGGCAGAAACTGCAAAGAATAAAAAAAAATGGACTTCCACTTTTAGAGGTGCATTACCACCAATGACCATATGATGGCAGTGAAGCACCAGAGAATGTCTATGTTCACTCTATGGTGATGACGTGACGAAATTGAAGTCGACGATCGGAATTCATGAAGTTGACGATCGGAATTCATGAAGGAAAGCAGCAGCAGGTAAGAGAATATCAATATGGCACAATAGGACAGTTAGACATGGGCAGTTAGATAAGCTCTTCTGCGAAGTTTGTGGCTGAAAACTGCTCATTGCTGGGTTACATTTCAGCTAAGTTGCCGAACGCTTGAAAGTACATTTTTGTAAGTGCTGAGAGCGCGCTCCACGTAAACATGCAGGAAAGGATTGGCGCGTGGCAGGCAGGCTCGTTCGAATTCCAATGCGATGAAGGGGCGCGAGCCTCAGTGACAGCAGGCGATGGCGCAGCAATAAATTGCCTGAGTAAAGCGGCAAAAATTATAACATGCCCCACACGGTTGGAGTCAATAGAGAATAAGTAGGGCAGAAGATCACATCTCGTGGATGCGAGCGAGTGGTGGAGGGAAGAGAAAAATACAACGTGGATGCTGAAAGCGACGCGGCCCAAAATGAAAGGCTCAGGTGTGCCCAAGCAAATGGAAGGGGCACGGCTCTCTGTACCGATGTGCCTTGGGGGTAGTAAGGAAAAAAAAAATACTCACAGTTGGGCTGCTGGGGCACACATAGAAGCTACCTTAGATTCAGAGACAGATGGCAGTTGATAGTAAGGCAGTCAATAGGCAGGATCCCATCCTCTGTCGCCAGTGAAGTGATGGCAATACGCAGTAGTAGATTTCAGTCAAGTAGTTTATTGAGGGAGTACAGAGAGCCGTCCCAGCTGATGCAGTAAAGGCACAGACAACAACTGCCACTGACAGAACACTCAGGGCAGAGAGTCTCCCAACATTCTGGATGACATCACAGAGTGGATGGACATGTGCCATCACCACATCACCACAGTGTCCTTTGTGAATCAGGTCCATAGTTTGTTCAACTGAGGTGACTAAGATGAGATTGAGCACGCTTCCAGGATTCTCATCTTCCTTGCATTAGTTTCAATTCACACAATTCTAACCATTTATTCACCTACACATGGTTCAGATATAAATTAACCAATCAGAGATATTGCACAAGTAGATACCTAAGTTCATTATTTTCTCAAGCTCATACACAATGAGGCTTCTCTAAATGTCCTTCAAACTTTCAGTTATCTGCAACATAATAAGATGCATTTGACCAAGCTGTCCTCTGCAGGTGCAGTGAAACAGCTTTTTAGTACACTCCACAAGTATAAATCAAAAGAAAAAAATTCACATGAGAACGAAAACAAGGACAGATTGAAACTGTAAGTGCGGAGTCAGTGACTCCTGGACTAAAACTAGGTGGCAACCAAAAATTAGCTATTTTCCCTTTTCAAAATATATTAGCTTTTCAAAGATATAAAAAAACATTTATAGTGTATACAATGCTTACATTTCATGGGTGGAAAAAGCAGACGCTTTAATTAGTCTCAAAGGTATGGCATAGATATATATGGTCTTGAACAAAGCATTGTTGATTGTAAATAGAGTATGATAGACTATGGGAAAAAGAAAAAGAGGGATATAGGGCAAGTTGGGCAAGGCAGGTGCGGTATGGGTTGTGCTGAGTGTCATGAGACAGAAAGGGGGTACTGATCAGTTTGGAGTGATACATAGGTAATGTTATATTGCTTTTATGCATTTTACTTATAAGTGCTCATTTGAAGGAGGCGTTAAAGTGGTGGCGAAGATGTATTTTTATTATGGCTTTACTTTTTTAATATATGTCTTGTTTAATCCATCATTTGTGTGGGTCTTTAGAGTTAAAGTTATAGTTGAGCAATGAGTTGTCTGTGCTTCTTGTCCACTATGTATGGTGGGATAGGTGTTGAAATGATTCCACTCACATAGCATAATTTTGATTCCTATCGTTAACAGTAGGTCTGAAAGACTCATGTTGCTGATTCAGTTTCGGAGCAGGTGCATGGGACCATGGACCTAAGGTCACTGTGTGGAAGTCGAGAAATATCTCAATGTCAAAGATTTCTTCTATTGTGTTTTAGATCTTTTTCCAGAATGTTCTCAGATCCTTACAATTAAATATCATGTGATTGAGAGAGCTTGGTGCTTCTCAACAGTTCCAGCATTGGTCTGAATCTAGGAGGCCCGTCCAAAAGAGTTTTTGAGGTGTCCAATGGGCCTTATGTAGTGTCCAAAATTTGCATTGGGAGAGGATGGGAGAAACTTTATTCCTTAGGGAGAATTTCCAGATAGATCTTTCTCCAGGAGTATTCAGTTACAGCCTCTGGGCAAGTTGCTGTAGGGGGACTTATTCATTTATTTTGGATCTCTGTTTTTAACCTATTATTAGCATTGCTAGAAATTAAAATGTTGTAACTTTTGGCTGCTGTGTGAGGTAGTCTGGATAGCTTTGTAAGGATGTCGATGAGGTCTTATTTGTGTGGTTTATTACATTTCTTTATCACTACCTTAAGCTTTAGGAAGTTGTAGAAGCCAATGTTGTTTAGGTTATGGGTAGCATGTAAGTCTGTAAACATTTTGGGCTTAACAGAGGAAACAAGGTCTTTGATATATATGATGTTATCGGTTGCCCAATTCAAAAATATTGGGGACTTGCGTTCTATTTAGATTTTTGTGTTGTTCCAGAGGGATGTGTATTCCGTTTGTTGCATTTTGTTGGAGAGTTATT
Source organism: Calotriton arnoldi (assembly GCA_963921515.1). Classification (NCBI taxonomy): domain Eukaryota; kingdom Metazoa; phylum Chordata; class Amphibia; order Caudata; family Salamandridae; genus Calotriton; species Calotriton arnoldi. Next base: position 641,167 of record CAWUFW010008199.1, on the reverse strand, counting down.
TGTCAATAGTTTTGAGGGATGAGTTTGCATCCTTGATAAAGATCTGGGTGGGATTTATGTTAAGGTTTTTCATTGTTAGTACTGATATTAGAGAGAATGGTCTTATGAGATGTTCTTCGATGTGCAGCTATTTGGGTTTATCGTCGGCATCCTGTGGGATTGCATAGGTGCCATGTGTCATTTAAGCAGTGTATTTTGTGCAGGTTTCTAATTTGTTTGTGTGAATATTGAGTCTATATTTACATGAGAAGCTTCTGTATAGCTGGGTATCCCAAGGGAGGTTGAAGTCCTCGCCAAGTATTATGCCTGAGTAATTCGGTAGCTCACATAGGGGCATATTCTCAAGTCCCTATCGCCACAGGAACGTCACTTTTACTGAGGTTCCCGTGGCGATAGGGTCAGTGCCTTATTCACAAGGCAGTATTAAGCCACTTAACGTGGCTTTAAGCCACGTTAAGTGGCTTAACGCTGCCTTGTGAATAAGACCCCTTTCACGCTAAACTTAGCTTAAAAGGGGCGTGCAGTGGGTGTTGCGGTGGGCGTTCCACCGCAACACCCATTGAATTCGACGCTGTCACCTATTCTCAAGGGCGGCGTTAATAGGTGGCAGCGTCGAACTTAAGACCAGGAAAATCCTGGTCTTAAGTTGGCAAACGAGGAGAAATGCTTTATTTCTCCTCGTATTCGCTTTTCCATGTGTGCTGCCTTGTGCAGCACACATGGAAAAAGCAAATGCCATGGTTTGTTCATGTACAGGAAGGTGTCCCTTCCTGTACATGAACAAACCTTTTAAAAATACCATTTGTAACTTTCATGTGTGCTGCACGAAGCAGCACACATGAAAGTTACAAAATGGTATTTTGGGATTGTTTATGTGCACGAAGGGGCACCTTCCTGTACATAAACAACCCTCCCCTGCACACAGACACCCTTGCACTCTGGTGCAAGGGTGCCTTACGTTGGCGCTGAGTTGTGAAACTTAGCGCCATCGCAGGGGGAAACGCCAGGCTGCACCACATTCTTGAGAATAGGGTGCAGCCTCGCGTTTCCGAAGTGGGGTTGAGAGGCGTTAAGCCAAGGAGGCTAACGCCTCTCACCGCCACTTCAGTGAGAATATCCCCCATAATCTTTTGTTTAAGGTGATGCAAAATTGTGAGTCATCAGCTATGGGGGCATACATATTGGCTATATAGAAGGTTTAGATGTTATTCTTAACTTTTGTAATTACTCATCTGCCATCAGTGTTGTAGTAATGGTTTAAGATAGGTAGTCCTGTTTTTTTGTTATACGTGTGACTACCCCTTTTCTTTGGCTGCTGGGGAGCAAGTTGTATTGTAGATCCAGTGATGGTGCATTGTATTACATTCTTGAGGGCCAATTTTGGTCTCTTGTAGGAGAATTATATAATCTTTGAGTTTTGCACAATAATCTTGAGTTTTCCTATGTTTAACGGAGTGGTTGATACCTTTTTTATTGAGAGAAAGAACTTTTAAAGTTCCATTGGCCATTTTACTGGGGGAATGCTTCCGATCTTTGTTTGGTCAGAGAGTACGTATTGTTGGATAGGTTCCTGATATAGCATGAGATGACAATTATGAGGAGGTCCTCCTTGTTGTATTCAGGAGGGAGGGTCTCGAACGTTGGGTTTTCTGGGTGTATTGGTAGGGGGAGTGAGTGGAATTTCACACAAGTTCTGATATGAGGGCCTGCGGTGTTGCTGGAACATAGGGCACTTGCAATGTCAATGGTGTGGTCACCAGAGTGATGTGGTGAGATGTGAAAAGGTTTGTATGAAGCAGAACCACTCAGTGTTAATGGCTACACAGTTGGCAGACTTGTCAGGGGAGTCCAGGGTGACGGGTGAAAAAAAAGAAAAAAACACAACATGGGGTCCACATCCACCCAGAACAAAACCTTTTGGGAACAGATGGGGCAGTGGAGTCCACTGGAGGCCGGGGCACATATAGCTCCTGAAAGAAGGAGAGCAACCTAATGTGAAGAGAAAGTAGACGGCACTGTTTAGGGAGTTTACCTTCTTGGAGGTGATAGAACCTAAACTATAATTCGGGCTCCCAGTTTTCCGTTTTTACTGATTTTTTTAAACAAATAAATACAGACAGAAAACAATGTGTTTTCTGTCTGTATTTATTTTTAAAAGTGGAAAAATACAGAAAATCGTGTTTCTTGTGAGTAACTTTTCATGCTGTACTTCACGAATTCTAGGCCAATAGCTGAGCAGATAGACAGCCTGGGGAGTTAAAAAACAGGATTAGATTTCCTTAAATACAAGCACATTTTAACATATACTTGTATATAATGCCAATATTTACCCTTGGATGTAGTGTTTTGCTATATTGACTGTGATCCAGCGCGACTAATATAAATTTCTCCTCTGGACACGAATCCAGGTAAAATCACTCACATCAACCTTACCATATGTCGGTGGGGCCCATAACATCGCATAACATACACTCATTCGTTCCCTGAATTCTTCACTTGAGGAGAAAAATGAGATTGCTGGAGATGAACGGAATACCTAGTTGAAACATCTTTACATAGATTAACCTTTAACCTTGTCGATTTTTAAAACATCAAGATATTCCGCTCTTTGGTCGATGGACCAACTAGTAGAATAAGTTGAAGGTGATTAAGACCAGCTCAATCACATTTAAAACCTAGAAATTGTTACACTTTTATTATTCTAAAGAACCACAGACTCATTGTTTTAGTTAGAAATAGATTTTATCTAAATTCAGTTTGCATGAGTGAGATTCTTAGTTTATTAATCACTTTAATACACTTCAATAGCATATAAGAAATACATTTTGTAAAGAATTAAAAGCATACCCATTTGTTGCTGTTTGAAAAATTCACCAAAAGCAGATCACAGCATGGAACTCCCAAAACTGACTGACTGTCCCGCTAAAAAGGCCTCCTCGACGGTCCTCCCATACAGATTTCCCGCAACGGTCTTGTTCCTTTCCCAGTCAGTTTAAAGTTCAAAAAGAATAATTAGCCATAGAAAATGGCCTATAGGAAACAGCAGCAGTCTCATCAGCATCAAAGCTCCGTGCTCCAAAAGTTCATCCGAATGACAACGTGCATAAAGAAAAATTCTGACAGAATGCGCTCTTCCTACTTAAGAGTAGTCCCTCTTATACCCTACATCTAGCTTACTAAACAAAAAGTTGCAATCTTTGGGGCGAGAATCACGCTAATTGGTCCATTGGAGGGGTGGCAAGAATCACATCATTGCCCTCCTTGTTCAAACTGGTTTCAAAAAATGTTTTAAGGATAATATTTTCACACGACCTTTGGGTAATAGCAGTCCAATTGACAGTTCACTAAATATTTCTTTTTGGATAGACACATTTTGGGCAGTCCATTGTTAGTTCATATTTCGTGCATTTTCCTTCTCACGGATGCGATTTTAGGTCGTTCTGACCTTGACACTTCTCACTCCGGGCTTGAGCTGCAATAACTTCATCATTATTCTTCCGCTTAGAGGCCATCTTTGTTTCTGCGCATGACCTCATCTGTCTCGGCAGCCATTTTAGCAGCATGGCCTAACAGGCCCGAACAAACTATCATAAGAACAAACAAAATCGAAATTAAAATAGAGAAAATAAGCCATTCTGTTTCCCACCCGTCATTCTAAGTACCAGGTTAGGTGTTACCTAGCAGAAGCGACATTTAAAGCTATTTTACTTACCATTCTCGTTCTTTGCCACAATACAATTTTACTACATAGCACAAATCATGCGATTTTGCTCTAATTAGTACGCAAATCACTATGTTAATATTTATTTACTTTACAATTTGTAAATAGGTTAGTTTTGCACATAAAGAGCAGTTACCATTGGTGTAAATGTTTATAAAAAGTGCAGATTGTTGGTTAATTTTGGCAAACAATTAATATCGTTAATTTATTATCCCTATTATGAGGGGTTAAAAATGTATTTTATTTACCTTGCTCCATCAACTGCTTAATTTGCTTAAACACAATAGGCATCAAAGTATGAGTGCATATTTATCAGTTAATAACTGTGGACATATACCATTTTATCATTCCATTTGTTCATAAAACACAAAATAGATATGGATAAATACCAATAAGATGGGTAAAAAAATAAATATGGATAAATACAGATGAAACTGTTTAAAAGTAAATGCAATAAAACCGGAAGTCCTAACTATAATGGATGGTAGAAGAATTGTTAACGTTAACATCAGCATTCTCAATAATGTAGCAGCATTAAAATTTCCAGCGTAAACTGAACTATCAATCCCAATGGATTATCACTGAATTTTGGTTGCCCAACAGTGGTTAATTGGTGATATATTGACGGAATACCATTTTATAATGTAGTATGGGCTTGTCAGTGGTATAACATTAACATATCATCAATATACTTTATTGAAAAGAATCATGGACAGAATTCTAGAGAGAACCATGAGTAACAAAAGAGGTGGTAACATGGACGGAAGAAGAAAACTAAGGGAACAATGGTTTATAACAAAGTTTTATACAGTGAGGCACTGTTTAAACAGTAGGAAAGACTTGGAACATCTTACTCAGTAAATAGCAGGTCTAGATATAGGACAGGCATAGACCACCTGTGGGTCAACCATGGCACCTAGCATTTAGCATTGAGTAGCTTTCAGGCGCACTCCCTCTTTGGGAGGAAAAGTTGAAAAATTGTGATGGAAAAAACTGCATAACTTTATCCTTAAAAACACACAGGGATTGGTTTATATTTCCCACACTACGATCACTCTGAGTGAGATATAGCTATTAGTGATTCAAAATGTGACCGCGATCCCTCTCGGAAATGAGGAGGGACACTCTCAGTTGCTGGAAGAGCAGATAACGCAATAAGTAATGAGGTGTATTTATTTCCCTCATTTTGTGTGTAGTTGTACAGAGGGAGGAATATACTTTCTGTGTTCTGTCTTTTAATAAAAGGCAGATAAAGAACTATGAACAACTCCAAGATGGCGGCTAATTTAATGTGGAGAATGAGAGAAGCAGCCCAGAGCTTTGTGCCAGATATTTACACATGTGATAGGTATAAACCCAGGAGCGGGGCTTTCAATTGCTAGAAGCTGGGGGAAAGACGCTCTTTACATGGTTGTCCTGGCCTGGCGGAAGTCTCAAATATTAGAGGTAAGGGCGACTGATGGCACAGATGTAGACCATTAGGTTAAGAATCACTAGCCCTAGGGTAGCGGTAACATAATTAGGTAGCCCCTCTTTTGGGTAATGGACACGATAAAGGGGAGCGGTATTCAATCATACGAGGTATGGTCCAATTAGCATTTAGGCAGACCGCGTATACGGTAGGAAGCCATCAAATCTTGACCAAAGCAACTGTTGTGTATTGTTTATTCTTGAATGCTCCATCTCATGCTGTTCCCTAGTAAGCTCTGGGGATTCTAGATTGTGAGGACAAAATGTCAGAGGAGTCGGCGGAGCAAGAGGGCATTCAAGCTGTCTGTCTCCTATTCTTCTTTGGTGTTTCCAGCATTATTAAACACTTTAACTTAATTTGTGGATCGCCCTTCTTTACAATTTGGCAACGATTACTTCCACACTGGAGCGCCAAGAACCTATGCATGAAAGAGTACAGTGTCTTATGCCGTGTCTTATGCCGTGAAGGATCCTCATCTTCGTTTCCAGCATCCTACTTAAGCTGAAATTGAGGACCATATTTTGATTAACCTTCAACCGAGGACAGCAACCTACTTTGGGAACCACGTTGCGTATTGGCTTGGATATTTTACAGTGCACAAATTCATGCGAAGCATTTGTGTTTACCTTCAAAGTCCAGTCATCCAACCGTCTTCGAATCCTGCTGCCGGCCGCACTCCATGGAGAACCTGCCGCTTACCGCACTCCATTAGGAATTTACTGTCTTCCGCGGTCCCGAATCCTTCTGCCTGCCGTGCTCCATTGGTATCTTGCATTCTTCTTCGTCCTTCTCGATGACGTCTACGCACGTCCTTGTGTGACGTCCTACGTTACTCTACGTACTGCATCCTGGCAACCTGCTTCGACGCTTGGAAAGCCTCTCTCCAATGTATGGTATCCTGGCAACCTGCTTAAACGCTTGGAGAGCCACTCTTTATATAGGATTTACGCTGTTTATTGCGCGTATCCTAGCAACGCCCCGACTGGCTTAAGGAAACATTTTAAAACGCGTCCCCGCCTTTCATTTAATTTCACACTGTGGATTTATACGTCGTGTACTTGTTCTCGCTCCAATTGTTACTCTCAACCAGACTTCCAGAAGGTAACGTATATTTATTGTTCTTCTTCCTTGTGTTCAATGTCACAGATTCCACACGCTGACACGCACAGCTATTTTTATTTTTTTTAATCTCCTTTTCATAGCGTGTCTGCTCATCGCTGATACGCACAGCAATTTTTTTTTTTTTACGTTACTTTACTATCCTGTTATAATTTACAACGCTCGGAAATTTAATATAATCAGTAATAAGGACGTGTTTCTAAAGCCTACCTGACTGGGTCCATTGCTGGGTCCACTGCTGCTACATAGCCTCCGCTGCCGCCGTGAGGGGAACGGCTTGATTTCTCTTTTTCCCGGCCTTGAGGGGAACAGCCCAACGAGACTTCATCTCCCACAGGCCCCTGCACTCCTGCAATCACGTCACCGCGCCGGAGGGCGCGATAAAATCTCAGCGGCCCTCCCGCAGCACGGGACGTGTTTCTAAAGCCTACCTGACTGGGTCCATTGCTGGGTCCACTGCTGCTGCATAGCCTCCGCTGCTGCCGTGAGGGGAACGGCTTGATTTCTCTTTTTCCCGGCCGTGAGGGGAACGGCCCAACGAGACTTCATCTCCCACAGGCCCCTGCACTCCTGCAATCACGTTACCGCGCCGGAGGGCGCAATAAAATCTCAGCGGCCCTCCCGCAGCGCGGGACGTGTTTCTAAAGCCTACCTGACTGGGTCCATTGCTGGGTCCACTGCTGCTGCATAGCCTCCGCTGCCGCCGTGAGGGGAACGGCTTGATTTCTCTTTTTCCCAGCCGTGAGGGGAACGGCCCCGGCCCAATGAGACTTCATCTCCCACAGGCCCCTGCACTCCTGCAATCACGTCACCGCGCCGGAGGGCGCGATAAAATCTCAGCGGCCCTCCCGCAGCGCGGGACGTGTTTCTAAAGCCTACCTGACTGGGTCCATTGCTGGGTCCACTGCTGCTGCATAGCCTCCGCTGCCGCCGTGAGGGGAACGGCTTGATTTCTCTTTTTCCCGGCCGTGAGGGGAACGGCCCAACGAGACTTCATCTCCCACAGGCCCCTGCACTCCTGCAATCACGTTACCGCGCCGGAGGGCGCAATAAAATCTCAGCGGCCCTCCCGCAGCGCGGGACGTGTTTCTAAAGCCTACCTGACTGGGTCCATTGCTGGGTCCACTGCTGCTGCATAGCCTCCGCTGCCGCCGTGAGGGGAACGGCTTGATTTCTCTTTTTCCCAGCCGTGAGGGGAACGGCCCCGGCCCAATGAGACTTCATCTCCCACAGGCCCCTGCACTCCTGCAATCACGTCATCGCGCCGGAGGGCGTGATAAAATCTCAGCGACCCTCCCGCAGCGCGGGCCAAGGGCGGGCCCATCTGCGCCAGTCCAAGACCGGCAGAGGCCGGGCTGGGCCATTTCTCTTGGCCGTTGTTTTTTGAGCTGTTGGTCAACCTGCTTGCTGATACTTGAATAGCCAGTCACTAAGACCTTGCACCCGCGGAAGAAGGTAGGCCTGCACCTACACCTATCATACAGATTCTGTACGGATGTACAGCTCAAGCACCGGTGTTTGAAGCCCTTGATAGGGAGGAAGCTTCCCTGGACTAGTGTTGGACATATATCACGAACAAGAGGCATTCCCCTGTGCCTACTGTATTTGTATATTCACCGTTTAAATTTATTTTATTTATTTTATCCATTATTTTGTTTATATTTGTCTTAGTTTAATATTGGTATCACTTCAAAGTTATGGGGAGGCGAAAGGCTCAGATGGGGTCTGTTGGGGCTAAATCAGCGGTTAGTTCCTCTTCCACAGTCACCACAATGGACTCCTTTTTGCAGAGAGCAGCTGCCGTCATCGATAAAGAGATTGAATTAGTGAACAGGCGTCTTTCCAGATCACCCCCTAACTGTCTGCACCCATCTTTACTTAGATCTAGTGTGCCCCTGGTTGAATCTCCACCTGCCTGTTCCGACAGCTGCCAGGGGTCGCCTGTAGCTTCCGTTATTACTGAAGGGTTAGTTCCTGTATATGATGCTCCCTCTCTGGCCCCTTCCCCGACCCCGCATAGATCTCTCTCCCCAGTTATAATAATTGAAAGAAGAGAAAGTATTGTTCCCCTACAAGGGAAGGATAGTACTAACACACAGAATCCTATGTCCACCCATTCTCTCTTCCATAGGGAGATTAGTCAATCCATTGCCCAGGGGGGGCCTAACACGGGGGGAGCGCAAAACGGAAACTTCAAACTATAGGGGGTAAAGCAAAAAGACCAAAACTCACCTCTGCCAATAAGCCTTCTTCCAAGTCCTCGGCGCTTAAGCCGGTAGTTACAAAACTAGACACGATGGTCACAAACGCTTTTAAAGATATAATGACCACCCTGTTGGATACTAAACTGAGTCCTATCCTAGAGAGGTTGACATCAATCGAGAAACGTCTTGCAGGGGGGGCCCAAACCAATGCCTTTGTAAACTGTGGGGCTACAAGTGAGATCCCAGAATTAGAATCAGTCGCCAAGTCTGACCCGGGCTTACCCAAAAACTCTACCAAATCTCATGGAGACCAGCAGCTTGTGCAGCACCATATGGCGCATTTAGCTCAAGGGGAGGTAGATGGCTCAAGGGGTGGCCAGACTCTCAGTAGGCCCCTGGCAATTCCCCTGCACAGGCGGGACCGCCAATCCTCTGCAGGCCAGTCGGATGGCCCCGTGGTGTTGTCAGGGGAGGTTCGTCAGCGCCCTCCTACTATTCATCTTCCCCCAGAATCCACTCCTTATGTAGTGGTCTTGGGGAACGTCCCGCCTCTTCCCCCAGGTGTAAACGAGGATTACAACAAGTTAAAGAACAAGGTACTCCACTGGTTATCAACTAACACCCCGTGGCTCCTGGTGTGGAACGTAACATTATTATGGTACGCCGAGTGGATTGGATAGGCAGTTCTAGGAAGCCGGGAGGGGGTGACTGCGTTATAGTAAACTTTAACAGGGCCTCTATACCCGAAAGAATCCTGTTAGGGGCTATTCATGTCGGTCAACCACATCACGGGTCCACAATACAGGTACTTCCACTGGGTTTCTTTTATAGAACTGATTCTCAGGGGTATATATCAGGGAATAATGACAGGGATCTTGCTCGAGCCAGTTGGTCGTATAAAAACTCTGCAGGTAGGAACCAAGGGCTCTCACAACTACCTCACGGTATAAGTCACTCATGGGGGCCTCACTTTGTTCCTGTCGTGCCTCCTACACTAGCACTAGCTAATAGATTTTCTATGTTATCGGGGTTGGAGGAATGTGATTGACTGGACATCCCTACCGAGACCGTAGCGGAGCCAATGCATCAACAGAGGGCTCACTCAACCTTGGCAACCGAGATAGAGACACTGCAGATGGCTCACCTTCCTTTAACACAAAGAGAGGTGACACCCCATGTTTTGGACAGTAACGTTCTATCATGGAACATAGCAGGCCTGGCAGACAAGTTCCAGGACCCCGTATGGCAACAGTTTGTTAGGCATTTCTTAGTAATCTGCCTTCAAGAAACTTGGTTGGTGGATTGCAATCTGTTTTTGGAGGGTTTCTAAGCTTATTTTGTTCATGCCTCCCCGTCAACTAGTGGCAGAGCCAAAGGAGGTTTGGTTACTTATATCTCGCTGACAGTGGAGTGCCAGGTAAAAACCCATCCTTATTTTGGCCAGGGCCTCCAGGCCATTACACTTATGAAGGGGAACAATATAATGAGCCTGATTAATTTCTATAATTCACCGAATAGCAAAAAGGGGGAAGGTAGCATCATCCAGCTGAGTCACTATATAAGGAAGTTTTGTGATCATGGCTCATGTCCCATGATGGTGTTGGGAGATTATAATACCCACCCTTGTGGTGACCCTAAGATTACGAAGATGTCTGATTTGGGATGCCACAGAATGAGGGGGTTTCATTTTGAGCACTCAACACAGGGGGACGAACTAAATAACCTGGTCAATGAATTTGATCTACTGACACTAATGTCCCTCTCTGCCCCTAACTGCAAAGCCTTGATTCCCACCTTTAAAGGGAGAGGTACTGGGTCTTTCATAGACCATATTTTAATCTCCTCCTCCTTTCAGTCCCTTTTTCATAGGTTTTCCACCAAGGAAAGTGTTTTTAGTGATCACAATCCCCTCTGTGTATACTTTTGTGGCGCATTTTTATTCAGCAAACCTAGGGGAAGGGCACCGGGAACATCAAGGCCCACAGACGGTGTGCGCCGTCTTAAATGGTCTCAGATCGACCCGGATGCTTTCCACAGGGAGGTGAGAGATTCATGTGCAGTTGAACTTGATTTCTGTGTTCAACCGGAGAGTCTACCAAGGGATGTCCTTAGTGCTTTCAGTGTTATTTCTCGTAAAGCAGGGGAACTTTTGAGGGCTCCAGCTCATAAGGTATCCAACTCAAACCCAAGATGGCTTGATTCTTCCTGCTCCCAGGCAGCACATAAGTTAAAGGAGGCCTTGAAAGTTGTCCCAAGAGACCCCCTATACATACGCGCATGTCGCACAGAATATAAGCAGGTCTTAGCTACCCGTATGGGAGTTCTTAAGGAGGAGGCATGGAGGGAGCTGTTAGAGTCCAGCACTTTAAGGAACGGCACACGGTTTTGGGGCATCGTTAATAGACCATTGTTTACTGAAGATACAGGTAACGTTCTAGGCTCCCACATCACGGAAGACGAATGGGTGGCCCACTTTCAATCTATGTTTAAGGGTTCCATGCGTCATCATGACCAGCTACCCCGGGCAACAAACACTGACTGTCTGGTCTTTGAGCTAACAGAGGTGGAGGTGGGAATTGCTGGCCTAACTTGCAACAAGGCTCCTGGACCGGACGAATTCCGCCGGACCTTTATAAGTCGGATCCATCCTTTTGGGCCCCGATCCTGGCAGCTGTACTGAACTCAGCGGCCAGGGACGGTAGCCCTGATTCCTGGGCCATTTCTACCATCGTGCCAGTATTTAAAAAGGGGGATCGAAATAGTACACACTGCTACCAACCTATTTCTCTCATTGATTCAGTAGTAAAGGTGGTGGGAGGAGTACTATTGCAAAGACTATCTTCATGGGCAGAGGAGCATAACATCATTGCTGACACCCAATATGGGTTTCGTGCTGGGAGGTCGACGGTGGCCCAATGCCTAAACCTCTATCTGATCCTTGGCAAGTATACGATGGCCCGCCCAGGTACGATCTACATGGCCTTCATGGACCTGTCTTCTGCGTTTGACTGTGTCAATCGGGTCAAACTGTGGCAGTCCATGAGGGCCATGGGGGTGGAGGCCCCCATCGTGGACTTTCTAATGGATCTGCATAGGAACACTAGGGCGAATATCAGATATGCACAGGATCTTTGGGTTTCCAGGGAATTTAATATCGAAAGAGGGGTAAGGCAGGGCTGTATTTTGGCCCCCTTCCTGTTTAACCTTTACATCAATGATCTTGAAGGAGCTCTGGTATCTACGGGGGCCGACTTTCCGCATGTGGGGCGCCGGGGTCTCCCCGTCCTCCTATATGCGGATGACGCAGTCCTCGTAGCAAGAACCGCAAGGGGACTCCAGTCCCTACTAGATGCATTCCTGAATTTTATGGGGTCCCGTGACTTAGCCATCAACAATGCAAAATCTTACGTCTTGCAGGTAGGGGCTCGTCCTACGAAAAAGTATTTTTTTGCTGTAGGCTCTGCGAGGGTCCCCACAATGTCGGTGTTCTCATATTTGGGGGTTCTGTTGGATGATCGCTTAAAGTGGGGACCCCTTATACAGAAGAAAAAGGGGGAGCTCATTCGAATAACTGCCGCTATTTTCAGCTTTGCTGCCAATCGCAGCCATGCTGAAAATTTATCAGGCCAAAGGTGTATCATCTGCATGTTATGGTAGTGAAGTCTGGGGGTATACCACAGCAGACGCGCTGCAGGTGGCAGAGAATAACTTTTTAAAGCGCCTGCTGGGAATGCCAAGCAGTTTATCGAACCTGGTAGCTCATGAAGGACTGGGGGCTCCATTTTTATGTGATACTCTCGCTCTGCGCCCTTTAGTGTTTTGGCTTAAGTGCTGGCCAAACAAGGAGCTAGAGCTCACCCAGCAGATTATAATGGACTGTATGAACCTTGAAGATATGTCTAGAATCCCGTGGTTGAAGTATGTCAGAGGTCGTTTTACAGAGTTGGGCCGCCCGGAACTCTTTTTAAAACCCTCCACCATAAGAAAAAGGATGTGGAATCCATTAAGAAAGCTTTTAGTTGTATCAGGAAGCTAGAAAGAGATGAACAGGAATTATGCAAACCGAGCGTCCCTACATTTTTTACCCTAAAATCTCATCCATCGATCGAGCCATACCTTTTGGGAACACTGACCACCCATGAGCGGTTCTTACTGTCTAGGTTTCGCCTCGATTTTTTCCATCTGTTAATTGCCGTTCCGAAAGGGTGCAGCAGAGGACAGGTGTTAGCACCCTGTGGCTGCGACAACGTGTCTCCACAGGATCTGCTACACTTCATGTTCTTCTGCAAATTTTATGAAGTTCCCCGGAGACATATTTTACTCCCCCTTTTAAAGAGGCTAAATTTTAATCAGGTTCGCCCAGCACTTTTGTATTTGCAGCTGCTGAAACTAGATTGTATATTTTTTATTGTGGGCTACCTGAAATCTCTGGTGAGAACCAGGGCTTGTCTGGAATACTAGCTATTTTAGGGGGAGGAGGTACTTACAGTCTTAAGGTATGACTCATGCGTGTTCTCCACTTTTAATTGTATAAATATACATGTTATTTATCTATTGTATTTGTTAATATTATCCGTAACCTTTGGTGGAAACATATTTCTTGTTTTTATGGCTATGAATTGTAAATTTTTAATGTACTTCTTTTATGAGATGTGTATATACTGTAACTTTTATGGTTTTTACAATGTAAAACCGAATAAAGTTTGTAAATGAATGAAATGACTACACAAAATTACTCATTAACCCCGCCTCAAGCATTTTGGCCAGCTGGTGGAGAGCCCTGCATGAAATGGCCTGATTGGAAATCCTATTTTCAAAATTACCTCAATACCATTGATTTAGAAAACAAAATACAACCAGAACAAAAGTAACACATTTATTTACATTCTATTGGGCCTATGGGTTTGAAAGTTTTTGAACAACTACCAAACGTTTTAGGTGTTGGTGACATTAATGTTTTTGATGCTGCTATTGCTGCGTTTGATAAATATTTTGCTCCTAATGTATGTATTGGTATTGTTAGGTACAAATTTTTCAAAAGGAAACATAATACTAATGAAAGTGTGGATGAATACGTGGCAGCTTTATGCAAACATTCCCTAGATTGTAAATTTGAAGAGTCGCAAGAACAGTTCATTAGGGATCAAGTTGTGATGCATGTGAATGATCCAGCTATTCAAGATAGGCTCTGGATTAATGGTGATGCCGATTTATCTGACATCTCAGCTATTGTAAGAAAGGCTGAAATGTCAAGCCGCAGCCTAAAAGAGGTGAAAGGTGAGGTTTCTGATAAACAAGATGACATAGTAGGCAAAATAAAAAAACAAGGAAAAGAGTTACATTCCAACTGATAAAACTGCGAGAAAGTTGGGAAAAATATAAAGTATCAACCGAACAAAAAGAAAGAGGTCTTAAGATGCTATCGTTGTAACAGTGAATTACATTTGGCACACAGTAAAGCTTGTCCTGCTCTTAAGGTGAAATGTTCTGGCTGTGGAAATATTGGTCATTATACCAAAGTATGTAGGTCAAGAAAAACTTCTAAAATTAAGTATGTTGAGGAAAGTGATGGTTCTGATGTTGAAGAACGAGTCAACAGAGTCATTCATACTAACGACTACTTTTTATTAATGGTCAATGATGATGGTGCTGCTAGAAAAAAACCTATGTGTTTAATGAAAATTGGGGGTGTTCAAATCAACATTTATGCTGATTCAGGTTCACCTTATATGATAATTAATGAGGAGGTGTGGAGGAACAATTTTGTAAAACATATTGGAGATAAGTTGTTTCCTACAAATATTAGGCCAGAAAGTTTTTCTGGTGAAAAGATCGATATGCTAGGTTACAGATCATTACTTTTCAGGTTCAAGGATAGAGAGAGTGAAGGGCATTTGTACATTGCAAAAAAGGGTCCATCAGTATTGGGATGGCATGACCAAGGCAACCTTGGGATGATTTAAAATCCCAATGGATCTGAGCCAGTCATGATTATTGATGATGGGGAAGGAAAAGGAAAAGTTATGTTAAAGAAATTCCCAAAGGTATTTTCAGGTAAAATTGCCAACCTTACTAATTTTGAGCACTGCATCATCCTGAAAGAAACTGCTCAGCCCAAAATTCATAAGGCCAGAAACATTCCGTTGTTATTGAAGGATGAGGTACAAATGGAATTAGATAAATCATTACAAGCAGGTATCATTGAGGAGACTGAAGCAGCGGAATGGTTATCTCAGGTGGTTATTGCCAGACGGAGTAATGGCAAAATTAGGCTATGCATATTGGAGATAAGTTGTTTCCTACAAATATTAGGCCAGAAGGTTTTTCTGGTGAAAAGATCGATATGCTAGGTTACAGATCATTACTTTTCAGGTTCAAGGATAGAGAGAGTCAAGGGCATTTGTACATTGCAAAAAAGGGTCCATCAGTATTGGGATGGCATGACCAAGGCAACCTTGGGATGATTTAAAATCCCAATGGATCTGAGCCAGTCATGATTATTGATGATGGGGAAGGAAAAGGAAAAATTATGTTAAAGAAATTCCCAAAGGTATTTTCAGGTAAAATTGCCAACCTTACTAATTTTGAGCACTGCATCATCCTGAAAGAAACTGCTCAGCCCAAAATTCATAAGGCCAGAAACATTCCGTTGTTATTGAAGGATGAGGTACAAATGGAATTGGATAAATCATTACAAGCAGGTATCATTGAGGAGATTGAAGCAGCGGAATGGTTATCTCCGGTGGTTATTGCCAGACGGAGTAATGGCAAAATTAGGCTGTGCATTGACTTACGCTATCTTAATAACAACATTATCATTGACAAATTTCCATTACCAAAGATTTCTGAGATGCTTGCCTCAGTGGATGGTGCCAGATGGTTCACTTCAATAGATTTATCCGCTGCATATCATCAAATTTCAGTGCAAGATGATTGTAAAAATTACACTGCATTCATCACTCCCATGGGTTGTTTCCAGTACAAGAGGATGCCTTTTGGGTTGGCGTCTGCAGCTGCAGTTTTTCAAAGACTGATGCACCAACTTTTTGGTAAAATCAAAAATGTCAAATGCTTTCAGGATGGCATCTTAGTGTATGGCAAATCTAAAGAAGAACATGATTTAACCCTAAATGCCATATTAGAAATTTAGAATGATAGGAATCTCACTGTTGAGTTTTCTAAGTGCAAGTTTGCGAAGACTTCTGTCTCTTATCTGGGACATGTCTTGAGTGCAGAAGGTATTTCACCTAAACCAGAATTAATTGATGTCATTATCAAAGCACCAGCTCCATCAAACAAGGAGGAGTTGAGATCCTTTTTAGGACTCGCAGAGTTTTACTCCAAGTTTGTTAGGGGGTTTTCTAGCAAAATCTACAATGTAAGGCAATTGTTAAAACAAAGAAGTACATTTTGTTGGTCTTCTGGGTGCCAGCAGGAATTTGAACAGATAAAAAAGACTTTGCCAATGCTCCTGCTTTAAAAAAGTTTGACCCTGCTCTTGGTAACATTGTCACGGTTGGTGCAAGCAATAAAGGGTTAGGTGGTGTAT
Source organism: Calotriton arnoldi (assembly GCA_963921515.1). Lineage (NCBI taxonomy): Eukaryota > Metazoa > Chordata > Amphibia > Caudata > Salamandridae > Calotriton > Calotriton arnoldi. Next base: position 625,103 of record CAWUFW010008199.1, on the reverse strand, counting down.
TGATTCAAAAAGACTCAAAGGGACGGGAAAGGACCATTGCTTTTGCATCTAGGGCCTTGCCGCCTTTAGAAGAAAAATTTTCTGTGATAGAAAAAAAGACCTTGGCATGTGTTTGGGCTCTTGAACGCTTTAGACCGTTCATATGGGGTAAAGCATGTGTGGTGAGGTCCGATAACAAACCTCTTGTCAAGTTATTAACTACTGAGGGCATGTTCAGAGCATTGGCTAGAATAGCCAGAATGTCTATGACACTCCAAGATTTTATTTATACTGTTGAATATGTTCCTGGAAAAAGCAATGTTACTGCTGACTTTCTTTCCAGAATGCCTTTGGACATTGAGGAAGGTGAAGTGTCTGAATGGGAAGATTTTAGAATTGCATATATTTTTGATCAAGATATAACGTGCATTAAGAAGGAAGAATGGATTGAAGAATGTACTCGCGACATGGTTTTACTGGAACTGGGGGAGTACATTAAAGATGGTTGGCCAAGTAAATCTAACCTTACCGAGGAGTTAAGGCAGTTTTGGGAGGTGAGAAGTGAATTGGCAGTTGAGGACAACATAACCAAAAGGGGAGAGAGAGTAATTCCTCCCAGGAGTCTTATGAAGAAGATGGTCACTCTATGTCATGAAGGGCACTTGACTAAACTAAACAGAAAGTTAAACAGTGGTTCTGGTGGCCTGGAGTTGACCTATTTGTTGAAAGATACTTGAGGAATTGTGTTGCTTGTGCCAATTCAGATAAGTCTTTGAGAACATTGAAACCGTGCATGTGTGAACCTATTGTTCCTAATGGTCCTTGGGAAACTTTAGCTATAGACATTACAGGCCCCATTGGAGAGAATGATACATTTTTTGTTGCCTTAATTGATATATTCTCCAGATGGCCTGTCATCAAAATTGTTGACAGAGTAGATTCGGATGCCGTTTTGGAATTTTTAGATGAAGTTTTTCTCAACGAGGGTATTCCTAAACTTATAATTAGTGATAATGGAATACAATTTGTTTCTTGTAAGGGACAAGATTATTTTGCTAAAGTGGGCATTAAACACAAGACTACGTCCCTTTACAACCCCAGTGGTAATGGCATGATAGAACGCTTTAACAGGGTGATTAAGAATGCTGTTCAACTGGCCATTAAAAACAATGAGAAATGGGAAATTCAAGTTGTGAAGGCGGTATGGGCTTACAGAATTTCTGTGCATGGTGCTTTAGGTGTTTCTCCTTTTGTGGTCATGAGAGGCAGGGAAGCTAGAACGAAAGCTAATCCAGATTGGCTTTTGCATCCATGTTATTTCCATGGAAGATATTAGAAAAAAAATTGTGGACACCCATTTGAAATACAAGGAGCAGTATGATTTGAAAACTAATTCCAAAGATATTAAAATGGAAGTAGGCATGTTGGTTAAGGTGAGGAATCCTAGTAAGGTTAAGAAGGGCGAGAGTCAATTTTCTGAACCATTAACTGTTGTAGAGGTGTTACGCGATGCTGTTTTGTTAAGTGATGGCAAGGTTTGGAACCTAAAAAGGATTGCTGTTGTCAATCAGGACTTGGTAAGGGATGATAAGTTCACTAAGAATTTTGACTTGCTTGCTGATTATGACATTTGTGAGAGAACTGTAATTAATAATACGATGAACGGTGTTGTTGGTGGTAATGGTTCAAGTGTGGTGAGACAGGATGGTGAAGATGGTTTCTTGGATGAAAATGTTGAAAGCGGTTGCAGCAATACGTTGCCCGAAGTGAGCAGTGAGAGATCTTCTGATGTTGGCAAATGTGTAAGGAGTAAACCCAAATGGTTATCTGACTATGAATGTGATCTAGATGCTGTATAGCTTTGCATTTATAATGATCTATGATGTATAACTTTACTTTAACCCGTTCGCTGCTTCTGTCGGCCAACGGCCGTCGCGAGCACTACCTCCATAGTGCTGCGCACGTCCATTGGCCGACGCGGCCCAGCCCACTCTTCAAAGCCGTCGCACTGCGGCGGAATTTCAGCCGGGGTAAAGGGGTTAATTTTTTTCTTTTGTTGTTACTTCTTTTGGTTTTTTTTCTTCTTGTATATTTTGTACGGTGGAAGATGTGTTGTGTATTGTTTATTCTTGAATGCTCCGACTCGTGCTGTTCCCTAGTTACCTCTGGGGATTCTAGATTGTGAGGACAAACTGTCCGAGGAGTTGGCGGAGCAAGAGGGCATTCAAGCTTTCTGTCTCCTATTCTTCTTTGGTGTTTCCAACATTATTAAACACTTTAACTTAATTCGTGGATCACCCTTCTTTACAGCGACCCCCATATATTTCAAGCTATGCATTTAACCAATGTTCCTTTTTGTTTATAGGCTAGAAACCCCTGAGGAACTACTAAATCGAACTGAGTGGCCCAAGAAAAAGAAATGGGGACCCGTTCATTTTTAAGGTAAGACACCAGGTGAAAATTGAACTTTAGTGATTGGAACTCTATTGATTCTCCACAACTAGATTGAATATCTGGGGAGGCCAAGATATCGAGGAAGAGCATGTTCCCTCGATACAAGATTTGAGACTTGGCTAAATAATATCACCCGTTGAGGGCAAAGCAAAGCCAAAGTCTTGTCAATAAGTATTTTCAATAATTGAATAGGTAAGAAAAATAACATTCTAGTTGGAGTGTGAAGCATTGACTAATTCTGAAAAAAGAATGAATATTGTAATTCCCCTCCCTCCCCTCCAGAGTATGTACAACTCTGTGGCTTCGTACCTATAAATAATAGGGAAACTAAACCCTTCCTGGCACCAGGATCTGAAAGAAAGGGCTAGGCATAAAAGGTACTATCTCACTGAATGGTGAGTCTAAAATTCAGAAGTATGAGAGTAAGAGAAGGTGGGGATATATAAGAGTGTGATTTTAAGGGAATACCTGACTGACTGGCAGATAAATGATTCCCCTCAGGGATATGAATGTATGTAGTTTGAAGCTTTGGAACCTTTTTGGGAACCAGATGGTCATGTGGGTGTCTCTCTTATGAAATGTGAACAAAAGGAGATCTGAATGGCATTAGATACATGTAAACGATGGGCAGAATGAGTAGGATTATCCCCCTGGTAATTGGTATGATGGATGAATTGTCTCAGGAGTGCTGAGTTAAGTACCAAGTTGATATTATCTTCATTGAGATCTAAATTAAAAAGGAAAAATAATGGAGTAATTGTTGTTGTATATTTCCACACACAGGGTTTTAAATTATCTACTGTGATTTTTTGTGGGCGATTGCATTTTTGTTTTTGTCATAAATTCCTCCGAAACGTGTTGACGTAGATTGTTTAGATGCAGGATCCACTTAACATTGTGATATGGTAGATGATTACCTCTGTGGAAAAACTACATACGACTTTTAATAATCATAGCGGACCAGCACCACTTGAATAACTTCATGTGTAGTGTCTTGTGTTTTCTCCATTTTCATCTTTGTTTTTACATTTTTTATTAATTTGTGATTATGACATTTTAATTGCCACTAACCTTTTGCGCTGTATCGTGGGGAGGGGGTTAATGTCTGTATAGTAGAAACACAGTGCTTTGGAACACCCACTGGATGTAAATTTTGTCTCCGTCACAGATATAAGAATGAAATGTGGAATTACTTTGTATAATTAAGTGCATGAGCATTTTTTAACTCCTGTGTGGAAATCAATCGAATAATTATAATTCTGTGCAAATCTGATATTGACGTGGTACGAAATTATTATTGCATACTCATGTGGTATGATAGAAGGCTGTGGTTTGATTGTTTGAAGATCTACAGGTGGGTTTTTTGTTTCCCCAAGGGGAGAATTGATTTTACATGTAGCTCAATGACATAACATGGTAAGTTGTATGAGTTGTGTGACTAGTATTAGTTTGCTTAACCGATCCCAGAAACCTATGCTAATAGAAAAACAAATGAGTCAGTGTCTCAGTATAACAGTGAATGTATCTGTATATATCTATCATTAGAGTGGGATAGAGCCAAGCGTAATATGGTAATAGTACAGTAGAAGAGCTGTATCTTCGGTCTGGCATATCCTTCATCATACATTGTGCATTAATCATTATTTTACGGCTCTTTTGCTTTTGCAAATGTACAGGATATTGTATAGAGCCATAACAGAGTTATGGACCTATATTTGCGGTTGATGGGTCCAAGACATGTCTCAAAACAGTAGGTTTGTAGGGTTTGTTAAACAGAGTTAAATTCAAAAGGCATGTTGGTTAATAAAGCATGTTAGTTATGGTTAAGTTGTCCCTGACAATGTGATGGAGGGCGTTATTGGTATCAGGACCCAGTAGCATTAAGAGGTCTATTAGGGCCTATGGGTCCAGTAGGGTTCAATAGGGCTTATTGGGTATGGTGGTTAGTTAGGTGCTGTTGCCAGTTAGTATGTGATGTTAGGGCATTTCTGCTTGTTAGTATGAGTAGTAGATACATTACAGGATCCTTATATGACCATATCCGTTCGGGTGATATTGTCTAAGAAGGCTACCAGATCTGCTGGTTTGTCAAAGTATGATGTCTTCACATCAATTGTGATTTTGATTTTTGGATGGGCCAGCAAAGGAGAAGGAAATGCTCATTGTTTTCATCTAGTTCCTTTCAGCGAGGAATCTCTTCCTGTGGTTTACAGTCTCTTTTGCGTAGTCTTGCTATATCCCGATTCTGTGACCTTTCCATATGACAAATTTCACTGCCATCGTTTGGGCCAAGATCTTTTCTGTGTGTTAGTAGCGTAGTGGTCTGATGATTTATTGATGTGGTGTTTTCAAGTGGTGCAATACTCTGGTCAGTACTCTAAAGGCCCTTTCGATTTCGAAGTCCCTCTTAAAATAATATTTTTAGAGCCTGAGGTATCAAGGTTTACATAAAGGACACACAAGAGTTGTATTCTTTTTCAGTGTTTTCCGGCAGGCCAAAAATTCTGAGATTTCCTCTTCGGTTCCTGTCTTTGATATCTGTGATCTCTTTTTTAAGGAGTGCAATTTTTTTTTCCACATTGATAGTCGATTGCTTTTGGAACAAAGAAACTTGATTTTCTTCACTGCCAAGTCTATATTCTGCTTCGTTTACTCTGGAAGTGATGCTCTGGAACTCTTTCCTCAGGCCTTGCATTTCTAGTTGTAGAATTCAGTGTTTGTTTTTGTCGATCTGGTTAGGTTATGTTGGAAGTTTAGTTTCTCTAGTATCAGATCCATGTTTGTCGATGTGATGGATCTGTTTTTAATTGGTGAGTTGGGGATTGAAGGTTCTGACTTTGTCCTCTTTTGACCTAATTTCTTTTCGCTATTGTCTTTAGGGACCCTTTCTTTGTTCTTTGAGTAAGCCATTGTCCAAAAAGAGATGTCTGCAAGAATGGGCTATTTGATGATTCTGGATAACGTAGTTGTTAGGTGGGGAGTCGAAATTCACTCAAGTGCAATTAAATGCGCCTTCAGTCACAGACAGTGTCAGGATATTGCCTGATGCGTCGCGCCGTATGGCTTGATGGGAGCCCAAATGTATCGCAGTTGGATTCTTCTCAGTGGGAGCAGTCATATAGTAAGAAGTTGGCATAGGGTCATTTGCGACAAAAACGAACCATCCACCTGCACTTCCTGTCATCACGAAGACTGCCCAAAAGCAGCAAGAACAGACATCTATTTTTATATGAACTGATTGAGTAACTTTTTTTTAAATGTCATACTTGTCCGGAGCCTTTGCGCACTGATTCTGATGTGGACGTGGGCTGTTTAATTTCAGAGGTCAGGCGGCAGTTCCTGGCCCAGCCCCTCCAGCCTCGAAGTAGCACTAAGGGCTACCTTTGGGCTAGTTTTGGTAGGGTCCAGGCTGTGATGGGCGGCGTTATAGCGCGGGCCGCGGGGTGCGCCGCATGCAGCGCAATAAGGAGCGCACTCCGCGTTGCTGTGTAACTGGAGGACTGCCCCCGAGCGGGCACGCCCCTCCCTTTTATTAGCGCGCCCCGCCCGCCGACGGGAGCTCGTGTGCGTTACATCCGGTGGTGGCCGCAACCACTAGACTGCTCATTACATCCCATCCCAACTCAGTCCTTTTCCTTCCGCGAGTGGCTGGTTGCTCCACCGCCTGACATGCGTATTCTCTCAGTCGGGAGCTGGGTCTGGGGTTTTCACGTAGCTTGTATCTAGGGCATCCACCCCGGGTGGCACTGCTGGCACTCTGGGTGTTGGTCTCCCTCGGCCTCTAGGGTGACCCTAGGCTCCGGTATCTTCTTGAGCCAAGATACGTTCCTTGTTACTCGCTCGTCTCCTCTTGCCACCGTAACCATGGTACCTTTTACATCGACCACCGTCCAGTGGCCCGGCTCGTACCTAGTCCGAAACTTGCTGCCTGGCCTCCGGTCTTTCAGGAGTACCGAGTCTCCCCTGCGGATCTCTCGGAGTGCTGCTCCCCGGCTCTTGCTCACGGCCAGATTCTGCCTCCTTCTCCTCTCGGCTACTTCTTCCGCATGGTACGGGGGCGGGGTCCATCCTGGGCAGACTGGGAGCCCGTCCCGGCGAATACCGTTAAACATCAGGGACCATGGCGTGCACTTTGTAGTGCTGTGTGGGGTGCCTCTGTACTCCCGAAGGAAGGACTGTAGGTGTAGTTCCGGGTCTCCAGCTTCCAGGGTGGCGATGCGCAACGCTTTGTTGAGCGTTCTCATGAACATCTCAGCCTCCCCATTGGCTTGGGGCCACTGGGGAGTGATGCGGCGATGTCTTATGCCATGTCTCTGCATGAGGTCACGGAACTCGCTGCCTTGGAAAGGGGGCCCATTGTCACTCTTGATTTCTTCCGGGCACCCAAACATGGCGAACATCTTCTCCAGTACAGGGCCCACTTGAGAGAATGCGGTAGAGCGGACTACCTCTACTAGAGGGTATTTCGAGTGACTGTCGATCATCACCAGCGTCACTCGCCCGTCGGGGAAGCTCCTGAAGTCGATGCTCACTCTCTCCCATGGAGTCTTTCCATGTTCCTCGGTCTGTATTGGTGCCGGTCTCTCGGCTGCACTGGTCAGTTGGCATGCCGGGCATCTCTTCACGATTTCCTCAACTTGGGTCTCCAGCCCTGGAAACCAGACCTTCTCTCGCATTCGGGCCTTCATTCTTTCGACCCCTTGGTGTCCTCCGTGGGCTAGTTGTGTCGCCTGGTGTTGCAGGGGGGACGGTATCACTATCCTGGATCCTCTGAGCACGACCCCTCCTTGTGTAACGCTCAGTTCGTTCCTAACCCTCCACATCTTTAGGAGGCTCTCCTTCTCGGGGCCGGCCCAGTCATTGGCTGACTGCAGGAATTGAGTCCAGTGACCTCCTTGGTCGGCTGTCCGTACCCTAGCCAGTACCGGGTCGCTCTCCACGGCTGTGGCGATGTCTTCTAACGTCAGGGCTTTCGGGCATGTTACTGTGGATAGCATGTTGAGGTGGCACTCCAAGTCGTCGGTTCCCGCTTCTTCGTCTTGGTCCTGGAGTGGGGCTGGGTGCCTCGAGAGGAAGTCAGCGGGATTCTTGGCGCCGGGGCGGTAGATCACTTCCATCTCGTGTTGTTGTAGCCCGATGGCCCACCGTTCAATCCTCGGGGGAGGGTGTGGTGCCGACCCTCGAAACAGTGGCACCAGTGGTTGGTGATCCGTCACCATTCTGAAGGGTTGGCCACAGATGTACAGGTGGAAATGCCGGCAGGCCCACCGGATGGCCAGGGCTTCCCTTTCAATTTGTGCGTACCGCCTCTCCGTGGGTGAGAGCGCCTTGCTGGCGTATGCCAGGGCTGCCCACCTGCCAGGTTCTTGTTCTTGGGTGAGTACTGCTCCTAGTCCCACCGGGCTGGCGTCAACGAGTATCTCTGTTTGTTTGGCCGGGTCAAAGTATACTAGAGTGGTGTGATCCAAAAGGGCCATTTTGATGCTCTGGAATGCTGTTTCCTCCAGGATTCCCCACTTCCACATGGCGTCGGCTCTGGTGAGGTTGCGGAGTGGTTCGGCTATGGTGGCCAGGTCGGGGATGAATCGGCCACAGTATGTGGCCATTCCTAGGAAACTTCGCACCTCGGATACTGTTGCAGGGGCTGGGGCGTCTTTGATCGCCGGGGATTTCCGCGGGTCTACTTGAATCCCTTCCTGGTTAAATAGGTACCCGAAGAATTCTATTTGTTTCTGAAACAGGAGGCACTTCTCTTTGTGTAGCGTGACGCCGTGATCTCGTAACCGCTTCAGCGTTGCCCTGAGGTGCCGGTAGTGGTCGTCCGCAGTTTCCGAGTGGATAAGGATGTCGTCACTCACGTTCAACACCCCGGGTAGGCCTGTTAGGATCTCTCTTACTGCGTCCTGAAACACCTCCGCTGCTGACGATATTCCAAAATTGAGGCGCTTGTATCTCTGCAGCCCCAGGTGGGTACTGAACGTAGTTATGTATCGACTCTCTTTGGCGAGGACTAGCAGGTGATATCCTGCGTTCAAGTCTAGTTTTGAAAACCAGCGAGATCCGTTGACGTCGGCCACAATGTCGTCCATCGTTGGCGTGATGTGACGTTCTCGCTTTATGGCCTTGTTGGGGAGGCGCATGTCTATACACAGCCTGATTTTCCATGGCTGTCTGGGTTTCTCGGCAATCACCATGGGGGGCACCCATGGTGTAGGTCCTGAGACTTTCTCGATGACCCCTTAGTCCTCCAACTTTTGTAGCTCTTGTTCCACAAGGGGTCTGAGGTGGAAGGGTATTCTCCTGTGTCGTAGTGCCGTTGGTGGAACAGATGGGTCAATGTGGAGCTGGACTGGTGCTCTCTTGATCCGGCCCAGTCCTTGGAACAGATCTGCGAACTGGTCTAACAGCTCTTTGGTCTGGTTTGCTTGTACACTCCTTGCGAACATTACTAGTTGGAGGTCTTCTGCAGCGTGGCTGCTTAACAGGGTATCGGCCTCTTGGTTGATCACGTGGATGTCGGCCGTGATCTCGTTCTCCTCTGACCGTATGGGTACTGCCATCTTGCCTCGGACTGGTAGGGGTGTGTCGCTTCCATACGCGAATATTCTGGTTTTGGATGGTTTTAGCTCGGGCTTGGGCTTCAGCTGATTATATTGTTGGATGCCCATTACGTTTACTGACGCGCCAGTGTCAATTACTGCGCGCACTTCTGACCCCGCAATCTTCACCGTGCATGTGGGCTGGGGCCTTCTTCGCTTCTTCAGTGCTTGCGTGAATGATACTAGATAGGTTTCACCATCGTCGTCCTCGGTGGATGAGCCTTCGGCTTGGTATGGTGTTTGGTCGCCCTTTTGTCGCCCTTGGGACGATGACAGTGACAGGTGTAACAGCTGTCTCACCAGCTTGCGTCCTGGCTTGGCTCCTCTTCTCTCCCTCCTCTGGTCTCTTCTCCGGCACACCGATGCAAAGTGGTTTGGTAACCCACAGTTGGTGCACGTCTTCCCTTGTGCGGGGCACTTGTGGGGTGGGTGTTCTTCATGCCCACAGTATCCGCACTGACCTCTCGGGGTCTGGGGCGGGTGGTCCCGAGGCCTGCTCCTCCTGTCCCGCGTGGTGATGGCGTTGGTTCTCTCCGTCTTGACGGTTGCGCTCTTCTCAGTTGTGCGTGTCAACGCTAGGTCCATTTCTTCCGCCCGGGCGGCTGATAGAGTCGTGTGATCGGGCCATGATCAGGATATCGTTCAGGGGGATGTCAGGCTGCCGCAGAATGAGTCCTCTCAAAATCTTGCTGCGTACCCCTTGGATTAGCTGGGCCCGAATCTCCTCTGCCGCTCGTTCATCGGCGAGATGGGTACTTGCTAGCTCTCTCAGCCTTGCGTGGAACGCATCAATCGATTCCCCTTCGCGTTGTCTCGCCTGCCGCAGTTTGAACCGTTCATAGTCTCTGTTTAGTTGGGGATCGAAGTGCGCATTGAGCGCGGCCACCGCTGCATCGTAATCCGCCGGGCCTCCCGTCCTCGGGAGGTGTTTGAATAGAGTGTATACCTCTTCGCCGGCGTAGTGAAGTAGGAGCGAGCGCTTGACGGCTCCTTCCGTTTCCCTTGTGGCTATGAAGTAATTTTCGAGGCGGCCCAGCCACGTTCTCCATCGTGGGGATGCAGTTGTAGGGTCCGCTGCCTCGCTGAATGGGTGCAGAACTCCTGTGGGTGCATGCTGGGTGACAACACGTATCTGTGCCTGTGCCTGTTGGTTGTCTGGGTTATCACCCATCCTTGTCTTAGGGGGTGTCGCGCTGTTGGCTCTTGCGTCTACTCTCCTTACGCTCGGAGTGGCAGCCTGCCTTGCTTCTCCTCCTTTCCGTTGCGTTTCACTCCTCCCCTTGGTTGTTCCCTGTTAGGGTGTGCCGTGTCGTCGAGCCCTTCCGCCGCTCTCTCTTGCTCCCATGTGGCGCTACGGCAAGGCGTGGGGTCCCTGTAGGGCGACTGGAGGCGGCAATGGCGCTTGGGGCCTGCACAGCGAGGTTGCTGGGCCAGCGTGGGCCAGACGATGGCAGGGGCGCTATCTGTGCGTGTTCACTGCTTGGGGCCCCTGGGTGCGCGCCTTACTGATGGCTTCAGGCCGTGGGTGTGCTCTCTGTTGCAGGCGTAGGGTTGTGGGGCCTCGTTGGGGCCGCTGCGTTGTCGGGCCGGGTAGCGCCCTCAGGCAGTCGGCACTCACGTGTGGGGGCGTGGGCGCCGTCCCACTCTCGTCGCCAATGTGATGGGTGGGGTTATAGCGCGGGCCGCGGGGTGCGCCGCATGCAGCGCAATAAGGAGCGCACTCCGCGTTGCTGTGTAACTGGAGGACTGCCCCCGAGCGGGCACGCCCCTCCCTTTTATTAGCACGCCCCGCCCGCCGACGGGAGCGCGTGTGCGTTACATCCGGCAGCGGCCGGCAACCACTAGACTGCTCATTACACAGGCTACCATGCCACAGCCGTTCCTGGTTGGAAGCGGAAGCCTTAGCCGAGTTGTGCTGTGGCCGTCGAGAGAGAAGACTAACACGTTGCTGCACCGGAGTGTGTGCAGACTGATCAGGCTCAGAGGGAAAGAGAAAACATTGCTCCGTTTCGGTGGTATTTTTTTGGTGGGGTTAGAGGTGCGAGTGAGACGTGGGAAGTGAGGTGGGTGTGATTTCCCGCCTCTCCTCCACTTTGGGGTACTCTGCAAGCGCGCGCTTTTGTTTGAAAGGCGGGAGCCTGCCTTTCTTTAACATATGGCGCTGTAATGTGATTCTTTATGTGAGAGAGCTGGAGGTAGGATTCCGCTCCTCACTTATACTTATTTTACCGAGTGTGGGGACTTTTCAGAGAGGTCGGAATAGGATCCCATTATTTGTGGGCTTTTGGGACGATACAGGGCACGGAATGTGGCACTTCCAATTGAGGCAGTGTGTCTGAGCTCACCTTACAACATGGGCGCTTCAAGATCAGATTAATAACGTGCTCTATTGATACAGCATATGTGATAGAAATTAAATGTGGGATTTTGAATCGCCGTACCAGATCATTGGCATGGCCTTCCGGTCAAAACTGAAGATGTTGAAACTGGGGACCCGGGTTCGAGTCCTAGCGTTGAATACACATCCTGTGATTCTGGGCAAATCACTTAATAGATGGAAACCATGTAATGCTTGAGGTAATTTACATGCAGAAAAGTTGCGATGGTAGGATGAGCTGTTTTAGTCGCTTATTAAAACCTAAGACTACATCCTGGCTTTTAGCAGACAATTGCTCCTCACATAACCCTCGCAAAGCATGTAAAGAGCACTTATACATCATTAACCTCCCCATTCCACAGCCATTGCTCTGTCATTTGATATATTTTACCTTATTGGGTAATTTGCTCAAGTAAAAAAATATGAAAACGTCACCAGGAAAGGAAAAATAGGCAGAGAGAATCTTAATTCTCTCTGCCTATTTTCCTTTTCTGGAGACGCTTTCATATTTTATCTCTGCCTATTTTTCCTTTTCTGGTGACGTTTTCATATTTTTCCCTGAGCCAGTTAACTAGTAAGGTAAAACATTTCCATGTCAGAAAACTCTGTGACGGTGAATGAATCACTATTGTGTGTCTGGGCAGCAGAGCTATGCATTAGGTGAAGTCCAGCAATGATACAGGCCTGTCCTCCCTGAAAGTTATATATTTTATTTTTATACACGTATATTAAAAAGCAGAGGCATACACCCTTTATCCGTCCCCCCCCCCACTATTTTCTTCTCTTGCTTCCCATTTCACCATGCTCCTTTCCTATTATCCAGTCTTTTGCTTTCTCTCAACTCTCCCCTCCGAAACTACTTTTTATCTTTCTTGCTCACTTTCCTTTCTCTCCTTTTTCACGCTGTCTTCATAGGGTCTGCCTTTTTCCTTCCATTCCCTTTCCACTTTTAATTCTCATCATCCTCCTTTCTCACACTCCAATTTCTGCTATTACCAGTTTTCTTTACTCTTCTCGTTCCTTCTGTACCTGTCTTTGGCTACCGCTCTGATATCTCCTCCTTCCTACCTCTCCCTTTTACCTGTTTTTAGGTCTCGCCTAGGCAGCCCTTGGCTGTCTCTGCAACACATTTTGTATTCTGAATATGTACATTAAGCTCTGCCTATTTTTAAGGACTGCCCCTATTACATGTGTAGTTACTCAGACAGTTTGTGGCACTATTTGCTTCTTTAAGCTAGAGCACTCAAGACCAGTGCTTTACAGAGCTCTGTTGTAAACAGGGCTGTAAATCTTGCTCTTATCTTGTCCCATTTGCTGTGCATTCAAAGACCTCCGATGCCCTACATGGTTAATATATCTTCTCTCTCTCTCTCTCTCTCTCTCTCTCTCTCTCTCTCTCTCTCTCTCTCTCTCTCTCTCTCTCTCTTCTCCCCCCCCCCACCCGCCCCATCCCAATCCAGCTAGAAGGCCCTCCCATCTGAACGCTCTATTTCTGTAAACAGGGAACCAATTACATTGCTTTATGTTACTGCCAATACTGTTTATGCACATTTTCACAGTTTTGGTATTTCTCCTTCTGCAGTTGAAGTACAATTCTGTAATGTAGTTTTGAATCTGATATTTCCTTTCAATCCAGTTGTTTTACTAATGCCACTCCACGCCATTCAAAATCACTCTATGCAGGTGTACTCCTACAACCTCACTTCACTCTACCCAATCTACTCCACTCTATGCAACGCCACTCCAAGCAGTGAGACTCAAGGCAACGCCACTCCGCTCAACGCCGCTGCACTCCACACAACGCACTCTAAGCCGCACCTCTCTAATCTACGTAATGTCCCTCCATGCAACGCCACCCCGCTCTACGCAACACCACTCCATGCAACGCCACTCTGTTTTATTCCATGCAACGCCACCCTGCTTTGCTCTACTCTACTCCACTCTGCTTTTTTCCACTCCGCTTTTCTCCACACCGCTCCACTCCATTCTGCTTTACTCCATGCCACTCTGCTTTACTCTACGCCACTGTGCTTTACTCCACGCCACTCTGCTTTACTCCGCTCAGCGCCACTCCACTCAATGTCACTCTGCTTTACTCCGCTCAATGCCACTCTGCTCCGCTTTACTCCACATTGCTTTACTCAGTCACTCTGCTTTACTCCAGTCACTCTGCTTCACGCCACTCTACTTTACTCTACACAACGCCACTCCACGCAACTGCACTCTACACAATGCTGCGCCATGCACTCCACACCACACTACCCAACGCAGTGCCAAACACGCAATGCCACTGCACACAACCCCACTCATCTCCACACAATGCCACTCTGCTCTATGCAACACCACTCCAACCAACTGCACTCCACACCTGCACTCCACTTTACGCCACGCCACACTACTCTACGCAACACCACTCAATAAAATGCCAGTATGTACAACCACACAATGCAATATAATTACAATCCACATAATACCACTCACCACCACATAATTCAACTCCATCTAATTACACGGTTCTCAATACCACATAAATACACCTCACTAAATCCACTCTATACCACATAATCCAGATAAAAACACTCCACATCATCCTACATTATTCCACTCAACATAATTTCACTCTATACCACACTTTTCCATGCCACTGTTCAACTCCACACAAATCCATTCCACACCACATAATTGCAAAAAATAAACATTATTCTACCACAATTCCACTACACATCACATTTATCCAATTTACAACACCTAATTCAACATCATACCATACAATTCAACAGCACACCATGTAATTAAACTCCACTACATAATCACAATCCCTCTCTACATACTTCCAGTACACTCAAACACACATAATTACTATCTACCTAATACAAATGCACACCATGCCACATAATTCGACTACACAAATCCACTTTACAATTAACAATTCGAGTCCAAACAACATAATTCGACTACACACCACATACATCCACTTCAATCCATAACACATAGGTAAGAGACATTTACAACACCACTAGCTCCAACTCTTTCTCTTTTTTTAACACATCTGAAGCTTGGGTCCTACCTATTTCCTCTTTTTCGTCACCACACAGGTATAGCTTTCCACACAGTTCCACACCACACAATTTAACTCCACACACTTGCAATTCACACCACATAATTCAACACCAAACCACATAATACAACTCAGCAACACAATTACACAACCCACCACATACATCTAATCCACACCACACAATTCCACATCCTGCCACACATTTCAACAGCACACCATATAATTAAACTCCACTACATCCACAACAAAAAATTCCATTCCACACAATTAAACTCCATAACACAATCCCACTGCAAATAATTCCAGTACACTCAATACCATATGTACTGTCCATATAATTCCACAGCATACCATGCCACATAATTCCACTCCACAAATGCAATCCATGCCACATCACACAATTCCATGCCACACAATTACACAACTAACTAATCCAATCCAACACACATAATTACACTACACACCACATACATACATTCCATAACACATAGGTAAAATACATTGCCATTTACAATGCCAATAGCTCTAACTCAAACAAATGCGAGACCAATTGCATTTTCATTGCCTGTTCAATCTTGCAACTACCTTTCATGGTTTCCACCTCTGTCTTCGTTGTTGTTCCCTACACCTCCATTTCAGAAAGTGTTTGCACGTTGTAATCCAAGTCTGGTACATTAGTACAAAGATGGCTTATTCACTGTGGAGATGCCTTTTTAAATTGTTGTGCAGTACTGGTATCCCCCAGAACTGTTTGTTCAGGATTCATCTGTCCAACCCAGTGCTCACTCAGACTCCAGGAAAAGCGCAGCATGCAGTCTTCTCCAGACAGGGAACACAGCAATTGAAAACAATTTCAACTTGCCTCCCTCACCCAGCCAGCATAGATCACAAAACGTAGAATCACTCTCTCATGATACTACTGCCGGGCAATGGTCACAGTGAGGCCACAAAGTGATAGGCCAGGCAGAATCTTGTATGGTCTTGCACTGGCGCCATTTCTTGAAATTTACACCCAAAAAACTGCTTGCCAGACCTGCCATCACTGCCCGACTCCCCCTCAAC
Organism: Calotriton arnoldi; assembly: GCA_963921515.1. NCBI lineage: Eukaryota > Metazoa > Chordata > Amphibia > Caudata > Salamandridae > Calotriton > Calotriton arnoldi. The sequence goes on along the minus strand of CAWUFW010008199.1, from coordinate 609,574 downwards.
TGTGTGACATGCTGATGATGTTTCCAGTTGTACACTGATGTCCCCCTCATTTTGATCTTTAAATATGGACATCTATTTAGCTGTCTAAGTATGTTTTGAGATCTTGACTGGGTTTGAATGTTCTAGAATATGATGCCAACAATGGCAAAGCTAATAGGCCTTTTGGTTTTGTTGTTGTTTTCTCATGGTTTTTGCAAAACTTTATTTACTGGGAAACTGTAGGCCACGCATCAATGTTAAAAAGAATGTCTAAAAGCAAATATATTTTTGATCTCAAAAAGAACCCTTTGCCACGCTTTGTGCCATAGTAGTTATCAACTCTTGAAGGCACTTCTTTGTGTGTGGATTTACTTCTTGTGAAGGGGAAGAATGCCATGGCTCGCAGCAAAGTTAGCCATGGCTGTAGTGGACTGTCCCAAGCTGTATGCTGCAGTGGATGGATGAAAATGCAAATGACACAATAATAGACCAATTGATGAAGAGGTTTGGCTGAAAGCCTCTGTAGCTAAGCATGTGTGTGTGTATATGTATGTATATATATACATACAGATATATATATTCGAAAGGTCTCGGTCAGGGTTCTCCAAAGTCAGTCCTGGAGGGCTGGATCAACGCCAGATTTTTAAGATGAGTACATGTATCTAGATGGGGATATGCTAAAAAATATATGATGGACCGACTTTGGTGACCCCGGGTCTTGGGTAATGCAAGAGTCAAAATAGAGCTGTGGGTCAGGTAGGCTCCTTGCCTTGTATTGAAAACACATTTGGTGGCAGGGAGTCCGGTTAGTGTCAATGATTCTGCAGTGAAGTTAGGGTACCATCTGGTGATTTCTTACATTAAATGTCTGCTATCACCTAAGTATCAATAATTGTTATACTATACTTCCTTCTTTTAAGCGCTATATCTTACAGTTGTTAATATTACACTCTCATCTTTCTCCATTTACCAATCTCGGAAGTATAGTTTTCTCTTAAACTCTATGACACTCCATGTCACTCTACTCTCTGCCGGTCCACCCTCTCGCCCTCCATAGCACTCTACGCTTCGCCACTCTGTTTGACACCACCATTGTGCTACCACTGTTCTCAGTGCCCCTCTGCTCACCACTTTAGGCCACTGCACTTCATGCCAATGTATTCTACGCCACTCTACTATATACCTCTGCAACACTGCACTTTCTGCCACTGAACTCTGCAACACTGCACTTTAAGCTGCACCACTCTATTCTGCACCACTATTCTACTCTGCGCTGCTGCACTCCACACCACTGCACTCTGACGCTCTGCAAGACTGCACTCTCTGCCACTAAACTCAATGCCACGCTACTCTGCACGACTGCACTCAGTCACTGCACCCTACGCCACTCTACACCCCTGCGCTTTAAGCCACTGCACTCTACACTCGTCACTGCACTCTACTCTGCACCACTCAACTGTTCTGCACTCTGCACCACTACACTCTGCATCCCTCCACGCCACCCTAATCTATTCTGCACCACTGCACTCTACACCACTGCACTCTACGCCACTTCATCACACTCCACTTTCTGACACGCCACTCTCCTTCACCCCACTAACTTTTAACCATGCTGAACAGCATACACGCTGGTGTACAATATGGCTAAACATATTGGCAAAGCCAATAGCTCTTGCAAAGGCCAGACTTTTGGCTTTGCCAATGCTTGTTTATTTTAACTAATTTTGCAGACCATCGACAGAAGACATTGGCAAGCCACTTGGTCAAAAAGGCAAGACCTATTGGCTTTGCCAATGCTTGTACAATAATTTGCTCTGCCAACGAACTAATAAAACGGTGTATTTCTTAACATCCAGTGTATGTCAAACAAGTATTACTATTCAAGATCAACCTAGAATAATGCATCTGCATATTGAAACTGCCATGCAGTAATACAGCCAGAACCCATCCTATGGTAATACATCCCCATCATGAAATCATAGACTAATACGGTCCCAGTCCCATTCTAAAGTTATCCTTGAGTAATGCAGCCTCATTCTGAAGTCATCACAAGATGATTCTGTAATAATACAGCCCCATCCTGAAATACTCATAGGATCATCCTGGAGTAATCCAGCCTAATCCTGAAATCGTCATGGGATCATTCTGGAGTAGTACATTATTATCACATGTTTTCCACTGAAGTAATCAGGAACCCATCCTGGAGTAATGCAGCTTAATCCTGAAATCATCATGGGCTCATCCTGCAGTAGTACAAGATCATCACCTATTTTCCACTGAAGTAATCCGGAACTAATCCTGGAGTAGTTTCTCTGATGACTCCATAGAGTCATCTCATTTAAATATTCTGCCCTGTAGGCATACTTCAGGATGGCTTCGGATGACTTCCTCAGATAATTGCTGGAATAGCCTGGCTGAAGTCATCAGATGACTTCAGAATCACTCCAGGATGATCTTCCTTTTAGACTTGGGTAGTGTGTGATGCCAGGCAATTTCAGTGCTGTCAGGCAGCATTAGTACTCTGACAATCATGCAATGCAGCACGTGATTGTGTTATGCTATGTGGCAGTCTGAGAGGTCGCTACTTTTCAAGGCGACATGTTGATTACCATTGCGAAGTGAGGGATGGTCGTAACTGACGTGGTTTAACTGAATGTGCAGAGATTCTGCATCGTAAGGCGGACCATATTGTGTGTTGGATGTGCTAGATTTGCTTGGTCGCTAAAACTCTTTATCTCTGAAATGCGATGCAGTGCACACTGTTCGAGTGCTTTTCAGGGGGCCACCATCTTGGATTAATGTGTGGAGTGCAGGATGATTACAGCCGGCGCAATTCAATTAAATGCGCAGAGATCACGCCGCATGGCTGCGGTGTACTTTCTGAGCGCTGAATCTCACTGAGCGCTTGGGTATATCAGCGCAGCGTCTCTGGATGGTCGCGTGAGTCGGCCATCTTGTTCATCAGTCGTGGAGTTTCGGTAGACTTGCACTTTGACTTTAGGCATCTGATGTCGAATTGAGGGGTTTGCACTGACTCCTCTGGCTCCTCACCTTTTCTGAAGCACTTGGCAGTACATGGGGAAAAGCAGTGTCCGTTTTAGGTTCTGATGTGCGGCAGCTCTCTCCCGGCTGCTGCGGAGCAACAGGGCCAAGCGACCATTTTGCGTGGGCTTAAGCAACACCCTCCATGTTAGCTATTTTAAAATACATGACTACATTAGTGCCTACATTAGTTACAATCAATCTAAAAGTGAATAATAAACTAAAAAATGTTCACATGTACATATTAACGTCAATATAAATGCAAACATTTATTATGAAAAATCGCCTTCAACTTGCATGAAAGCTTTCTGTGTTTTTAAACTACCCCCTCAACGTGGGCTGAGGCATACTCTCTGCAGTAAGACAGCAATGGAAGAGGGCTGGTAGGGCCAGTTTGTACAGTGAGGAGCGTGGACGGTAGGCAAGCAGAAGCCATTTAAAGGTTCTGCTTGCTTTGAGCTCGAGGCTCCAGGAGGGGCTTGAGTTGTGCCAGAGCAAGGAGCCTTCAGGGCTCGCCTACCTCTAATAATGCTTGCATTGAAACATCTTCTGAAGCTCAATTTAGCTCAAATTCACGGTCATCCTCTTACATTTGTATCCTTTAAAGAAAACTAACTAAATAATAAAAAAAATGCTGGGAAATCCACACACTTTATGAATTTCTGTTGTGTCACCAGGTGGAATTTACCTCAATGTTGTTCATATGCTTATGAGATCGATGTACAGCAAAATTTACAGGAAAAAAATGCTCAGATTCCAGTCTTTCATGCTTTCGGTTTCACATCAGTGGCATGTGATAAAATAGCTCTGCAGAATCCGGCAGTGAAGTACAATTTAATGAGACACTAACTTAGAGAGTACACAATGGCAGGTAAGAGTGTTGAAAGACGGGTTGTTGCAAATCCTAAAAGAAAGGATGGAACAGAAAAAACGTACGGGACTGAAGCATGATAGGATAAGACGAGTCGGATAAGGGGAGAGATTGAAGATGGAGACAGAGCGAGAGACAAAGTCGGAGTGCAGGCAGGTGAGCAAATTGGGAAAAGGAGGCAAAAAAATACAACTATCAGGAGGAGAAAAGGCACCAGCAATGAGGGACTGGGAGAGACATCAGCGTAAGCCCCGCGGTTGGTCCACTCCAAACAGTACATATAATAGCTCATGCATAAAAATACATTAGGCATGGGTTGTGTTTCTTGGGAATTCTTGGCCGCAGTTTTATTAACGTGTATGATTGGTAATTTATGTCATTGCATTCATAAATCCTGTTGGTTGGTCATAAATCAGAATGACGGGGCCATAAGTCATTTTGACAGTATTATAAATCATTCTGTCAGTGTCATAAACAGGTGACAAGTCATAAACCATTTGCCATAAATCAATCACGTCTTGTCATTTTCATTCCATCATTTATGACACCCTTTACTTGTCGACATGCCATCAATCACGTACACCACTTTCGTGTGGTAACAAAGGTTTGCGTTGGATTTATCTCTGACCCCCAAGGGGGGGTAGACTCTCACTGGTGTTAGGCTCATCTCGCTACCTTGTCTGTCCATTTTTGTGCAGTGCCCTCCAGCAGGTCTGGGCTGCCATTGCTCTAGCTCTGGACCCTTCCTGCAACCTTGGCCTTTGAACTGTTATACAAGGACTAGAGACTTTGCTCTGCGTTTCTTTGAACAGTAGTGCCAAGAGAATTTTCCTCAGAGTGCTTAATTCATGTATGAACATTGTGCCAAGATCTATGTTCCGAGTTTATTCTTGGGAGTATCTTTAACGCCAATCTGTGTTCTGAGTGTTTCCTTGAGAGTGCCAGTAACTCCAATCTGTATTTCAAGTTATTCCTTGGGAGTGGCAGGCTCCAATCTGTGGTTCTGGTTATTCTGTTTCCTTGCTGTGTTTCTGAAAGAGTCTGTAAGTCTGTTACTGAAGTTATTGCAAATCTATTGTTTGAGAGGCCAGTAGTATGTTGATGGTAATTGCCTCTTTTTGTTATTTCCAGAGCATTGCGTCTTCGTATAATCAGAGGTCCTGGTTCTGCGCACAGCCACATACCAGACTCAGAGGGTCTCCAGTTAATGCTGGTCTGCACAGTTGTTGACCGGAAACAGTATCTTAAATCTTTAGTAAGAAGCTATTCCTTGACCGGGCCTGGCCCAGAGAAGATAGGAAGTCCAGCATCAGTTCAAGTATAGTCTCCGCAATTGGAATCAGGTGAGTGCATGACAGAGCACCATATGCCAACCCATTTGATCCCAGCCTCTAGCAACCCGTGTTGTGTGACTGTTGTTGCCGCCCATATCCTGCATGAGTGGGACACAAAGGAGGCAGATGGGAGGCCTGTCCACGCCAGGGCTTTGTGCATCACCGCAGAGAATTGAAATCTGCTCAGCAGGTCTCTCTTCTTGTGCCTGAAGAGTGCCCCTCCCCTGTGGGTCGTGCTGCCATGTAGGTGTACAAGCAGCACACTGGGAAGTATTTGGGGGTCTTCTATGCACGGCAGTTGTACACAGGGCCCCCTGTATTGCTGGTTTGTTTTTGACTTTCTTAGTAGCAGCATCATCCTTGACATGCCTGGCTTGCTATCCGTTGTTTGGAGGCATGCTTAGCCCGCCTCCTTTCTTGCTGGGGCCATTAGCTATCTCACCCTGAATGCCCTAAAGAATGCTTTGGTGAATGCTGTTTTAAACAGGGAAACTCAAAAGAATCAACTGTCACCTCCTTGAGTGCGTCCATTATCTGGGTCAGCTTTGTAAAATCTGTGGGTCATCTTGTGTCCTGTCTCTTCACTTCCAGGTGCTTCCAGCCTTTCATAGCTGCTCTGATATAATGCAAGGGCGTGGGGTCCTCTCCTATATTTAGTTTTGAGAAATGGGCCACTGCTGCTAAGTGGGCCTGTGCCCATTATTTTGATTTCTTCTGTAGGTATGCCCTCTTGATGAAGCGTTCCACAGCCCTAGCGCCTGGAGCCCCCCCACATGCATCACCATGCTTGCATATTTTTTACATCGACTTGCTGTGCCGGGTGTGAGTGCATGCTCAATCAGACTTGATAAGCCTGTTCCACCAGCTCCCAATCATCTGCTGCTCTGCTTCTGGTGCTGGCTTCCTGAATTTGCTCATCTGGGAACGAGAGAGTCCATCTGCTAGTGAGTTCTCAACCCCAAGGACGTGCCCTACCTTTATGTCGAGGATTCCCTCTAACTGTAGTTTTACCATGCACCTCATTAGCCTTAATAGTTTGGGCACCTAGCTGTCCCGTTATTTATTGCCTGCACCACCCCTTGGTTGTCTGACCACAGGGTGAGTTTCATGTCCCTCAGCCTTCTGTTCCACACTGTCGGGGCCACCACTGTGGGGAACAGTTCAAGGAAGGTGATGTTCTTGGTGATGGCCAACAAATTTGTCCGAAATGAGTCCCACATGGCCAGGCCACCCTTCACCCCTGCCCTTAGCATAGCATGATGATGCTTCTCTGGCAAACCCGCGATCAGGCGGGTCAGGCATCCTGCAAAAACTTGCCTGCTGGTATGTCCCTCGCCACAAAGTTCAGCTTGCTTATCAGTTTTTGCAGCTCACCGAGCGTAGCCTTTTCTTTGCAGCGCGTCACTCTGATCTCCTCACTCATCTCGTGGATTTTGTCCTCCGGTAACCTGGATGTACCTGACACTTGGTCTAGCTCTATCCCGAGGAACACCAGCTTTGTTGCCGGCCCAGTGTCTTCTTTGCTGCCAGTAGCTCACCCAGCTCTGTGGCTAGTTCCTGGAATGCTTTAAGTGTGTCCCTACACTCAACTGTCCCTGCCTGCCCAACAAACAGGAAATCAAGGTAGTGCAGTTTGCCTCCTTGCAGATGTTGTTTGTAGAGGGCCCATTCTAGAAATGTGCTGAATCGCTCAAAATATGAGCAAGATATTGAGCGCCCCATTGATATTGCATTGTCAAAGTAATGTTTCCCTCACATTGGAAACCTAGCAGGTGGAAGCTATGCTGGTGTACCTGGAGGAGCCAGAAAGCAGATTCAGTGTCCTCCTTTCCCATGAGGGACCCTTTGCCTGTTGCACTTACCAAGTCAATGGCATCCTCCACTGTTAAGTACCGCACCGAGCCTGCCTCTGGGCTGATCCCATTGTTTATGGATGCTCCCTACAGAAAAGACAGATGGTGTATGAGTCTGAACTGACCTACCTCTTTTTTGGGTACCACTCCCAGAAGCCCTCTTTTGACCCAGGTCCTTTTTATATTTTTATCTTTTACGGGACTATCTCTGGATGCTCCTGGGAGGATTTTAGATTTCTCACTATGCCTGTGGAGATGGATCTCTCAAACTGAATTTTAAAACCCTCCTCAAAACCGTTCACTAGTAGGGCGCATCCCTTCTGTTGTACCCATTGGCCAGCCTCCGAAGCTGGTGTGTGTTAATCGAGGGACCTGGCTTGCTGGAAATCTTTCAATATCTCACAGTCTCCCCCACCACTCTAGCTAGTGCTTCTTTTTCTTCTCTGTTGTTGTGCCTTTATTGCGCCTGCACACTGAGGCCAGGTTGCCCCACCACAGGTTGTGCACTGTGCCTGAATTTGCATGACGCGCTCCATGTGCACTCATCTGAATCGTACTTCCAGCATATTCCTGCATCCCCTTTGCCTGCTTTTGTTTTCCAGCTGTGGTATGACTTTGGCTTATAAAATGACCTCTGCTTATTCTGTCTCCCTCTAAAGGAGGTACTCTGAAAGGGCTGGTCTCCTTTACGTGCTCAACCCTTGGCCCCTTTTGCCACCACCATCTTATGGATGAAACCGGATCCATCCTCCTCATCCCGCTCCATGTCAGAGTGTGTCTGCCTTTTTAATCTAAAGCCCTTGTCGTAATCCAACCCTGCCTCTCCCGGTAATTGTCTGTGTTTTTCATGTATTTTTGACTCATAAAGCCAGAGGTCTGGTGCGCAGTGTTGGAAGTACTCTACAAAAATCCATGCCATTATCCTGAATGCATCAATCCAGCTATCAAAATTTGTTTCCTTTTTCATCCTTTTTTCTCTCTCTCCTGCCCTCCTCTTTCATGTCACACATTGCCAGGTCTAAGCCCTATAGCTGGATTTCCAATAAGGTAAAGATGTTAATAAACTCTTTTCTCCAAATCCTTTCCTTTACTGCTAATGAGAGGACACTCGCCAAACCTGTTGCCTTGTGACCATTGATGATTGCCCTGGCGAGGGCCTCACTTAATCCTCTGGTGCTTGCCCCGCTAAGGCTGGGTTTCTCGCCCTCAGTGTGCTGCTCCCTGCTGTGCCACGCCATGCTGCCAAGGGTGATGGTGATCCAGCGGGTTACTAGCAACAAGCATTCATACACAGAATACTCACCTGGGCCCATTCATTCATACTACGCTAGCAAATTCCGCTGGTGGGGTCAGTTGTACTCTTTATCAAAATCCCTGCTACCAATTACCTTTCCTGATTGAAGAGTAATGACTTACCAATGGACCCTTTGATACATTGGGAAGTTTAAAATGAGAAGATGCAATACAAATCATAAAATTGAAATAATCACTGACTCAGAAAGTTTTAAAATGTTTATCTAAATATTTAGCAGAGTAAATACAAGGCACATGGCACTTAATCATATACCAAGGAGGAAGCACTCTTGTTATAGATCACCTAATAATCACGAATGACGGTCCCTCAGAAAGGAGAAGATAGAGACAGCAGTATTTTCTAAAGTTTGCTTTATAGTTACCTAGAAGTGTGAGAACCAAACCCCTTGGACAAGGAGTTGGAAATGGGTTCCCGGAAAGATGAAGACCAAAGACCTCCGGACCAGGTTCAGGACAGGATAGGTGACCTCTCTACCAACGACGCCTGCGCCGTTCCCCTCTCTGATTCTTCGTTCCTCCTCGATTCCTCCGTCTCTTCTTTCTAATGGAATCCGCTACCCCCACATCAGGACCTCTTGGACAGCGGTTCAGTCTGCAATCGATCAGCTGGTTCTGTGCTCTCGGCAACTCCTAATGCTGATGCGCTAACTAATTAGCTAATTCTATATCTATTATACCCTTCTACGCCCATGTACCTCCCATTAATGTTTCAAAATTATGGGGCCACTAATTCTGATTGGACGGGGACAGGGGGTTGATCCTCACACCATATCAATTTAGTTCATTTTTCTTAAGCCCATTGTTTTAAAATACCGCCCCTCTCAATTAATACATTTGCTTTATTTCCCACCCGTTTCCCATTGATTCTTTAATACAAAGTGTATACAATTGTTGCGACTATTGGTACATTTCAGATGAACTTGTGCAACATGTCGCGGCCTTGGATGTCTTCCAAGTTGACTTCATCGCTTCCTCTTGTTAGCCTTCAGAGCGCATGCGCAGAATTAATGGCTCTCGAGCTGCAGTTCAACCAACCCAGGCCCATTTACGAACTAATAGGAAAGTCAAAGAAGAAAACATTAAAATCACAAATAAATGTTTGCACTGTATACCTCCTATATCTACTCTAATCCCATTTAATTATCAATATCTATCCCGCATTAGTAGCGTTAAAATACCAC